>JAODUO010000388.1:405000-485000 GCA_025642075.2 Ridgeia piscesae
GATTACATAGGTGTGTTTGTCGGACAGTGCTGACGGCGATTACACAGTGACCATCATGATTACATACGTGTGTTTGTCGGACAGTGCTGACGGCCACTATACATGACCATCATGACTAAAAAAGGGGGGGAGGTGTGTTTGTCGGACAGTCTGACGGCGACTACACAGTGACTATCATGACTACGTAGGTGTGTTTGTCGGACAGTGCTGACGGCGACTACACAGTGACCATCATGACGAAGGCGACGCTATCTTACTCGGGCACTGTCCGGTGGGAGCCCCCGGTCATCTTCAAGAGCTTCTGTCAGATGGATGTCGAGTTCTTCCCCTTCGACATCCAGAAATGTCACATGAAGTTCGGATCTTGGTCCTACGACATTCTCAAAGTTGGTGACTTAAAATTATCACACGATTTCGGGTCTTGATTCAACAATAACGACGCAGCACTGATTTAACACTGGCACGAGAAGTTCGGGTCTTATTCATTGGTCCTCGTATGTAATTTAGCACTATCATCTATTTATTATTTGAAAATATATCTGAAACTAATAATGTATTATTGTAGTCGCATACTATTTTATTAACTAACTACCATACTGTTGTTGACATCTACATTTTCGTAATTTTTACTATATTAATACATGATATAGTCAATATTACTTTTAATTAACTTTTAGTGCCTGTAGTTCATATCTCTACAACAATGCACAAGTTATACTTAAATAGTTATTATATATTTATTGATTTATATGTTTATATATATTTTACTTGTACTATTATTTGAATATCTAACTTTCGTGTTATATTTAATGTTATCGAATATTGTACTGTAAACACTTCTGAACAGAGGACTATTATGGATCTTAGTGTATAAATAAAGTAATTATTATTACTACTATCATCATCTCAGTTGCTCCGTCACTAAGACCCAGCTATCGAGTGTCTTAGTTGATGTCGTGTTTACAATTCTCTCTTTCGTCTTTCCGTCTGCCTTTAGGTAGATATCTTCCACATGTGGCAGGAGCGACTGGGCGTTGCTGATCTGGACATCATCGACTCAGCCATCGATCTCGTTGACTTCCATCGCAGCGTTGAGTGGGAATTGCTGACGGCAGTCGCCAAGAAGAACATTGTTAAGTACCCTTGTTGCGATGAGTTGTACCCCGACATCACGTTCAACTTGACCCTGCGACGGAAGACTCTCTTCTACACCATCAACCTCCTCATTCCCTGCATCTCCATCAACGCCCTCACCATCCTTGGCTTCTATCTACCGTCCGATGCGGGAGAGAAGGTTTGTGTCATTCTTGTCTTCCGTAGACGGAGAAATCGGTTAACGTAGTTGTTCTATTTCACGTGAATAATAATAATTGTAACACTTCTACAGCGCATACATCCTTCAAAATTCAAGTTCAGAGGCCAAGAAACGAATTCATTTCGCGTAATTATAAACGGGGACAGGAAAAAGTCGTCATTGGCGCATGGAAGTTTATTTGTCTGTCGTTAAGTATTCACGCACAATACGTTTTGTATAATTTAACAGCTAAACGTCATATAAACAAATAAACTCTAAAAACATCATACATGGGGTTTATTTAGAACTTTGAATTATCGTTTTTGTGTGAAGTATTTAGTTAAATCATTGTATAAATATTTTATTGGTTTAAAATCATTTTATATACTACATTGACAAACGAATAGTACATGTTGTAGTGACACAAACAAATCATTTATATGAAACTTCGATGTATATATATATATATATATATATATATATATATATATATATATATATATATATATATATCAGTATTACTTTTAATTAACTTTTAGTCCCTGCAGTTCATATCTCTACAATAATGCACAAGTTATACTTAAATATTTATTATATATTTATTGATTTATATGTTTCTATATATTTTACTTGTACTATTATTTTAATATCTAACTTCGTGTTGCATTTAATGTTATCGAATATTGTACTGTAAACATTTCTGAACCGAGGACTATTTTGGATCTTAGTGTATAAATAACCCCCATGTATGATGTTTTTAGAGTTTATTTGTCTGTCGTTAAGTATTCACGCACAATACGTTTTGTATAATTTAACAGCTAAACGTCACATACTCATCTAATGACCTTCAAAACGGTACGTTCCCAGATCTCCCTCTGCATCTCGATCCTGCTGTCTTTGAGTGTCTTCCAACTCCTCCTAATGGAGATCGTGCCGGCGACGTCCTTCACGATCCCACTGATGGGAAAGTACATCCTCTTCACGTCCGTTCTCCTCTCAGTCTCCATCTTCTCGTCCGTCATCACGCTCAACGTCAACTTCCGGTCGACGAGCAAGCCGAAGATGCCGCGTCTCACTCGGCGGATATTCCTCAAGATACTGCCGCGCATGCTCTATATGCACCGACCCGACATCGGCAGCGACCAGGACCCGGATGACGATGACGAACACGATTGGTCAGTGATCAATTACGAAGACCTTTCATGAAAATATTTATACAATGTTTAAAAATAAGGTAATCTTACAATCAACTTCATGAACAGATTTATCGAAGACAACTAACTCGTAATACGTTAACCTCTTAAGTGATGACAACTGAACGTATTGGTTTCGAGCAAGGAATAAGACAGAGTTATCGAAGCCAACTAACTCGCAATACGTTAGCCTTTTAAGTGATGGCAACTGAACACACTGATTTCGAGGAAGGAACAAGATATATATGCATAATCTTTATAGAAGAATCTAAGCATCAACAATAAGTACGACATAGATTCAGATCCGATAAGGTCCTCGTTCCTCTTTCCTCTCAGGTCTACCGCACACAGCGAGTTGCCGGACTTGAGCCATATGTACAAGGGCCCACATCACGTGACATCGGACACGGCGTCAACGTCATCGGACCTTGGTCACAATCTGGCGCCGACATCATCCGGACACCGCATGGCGTCAACATTCGTCGGTCTGCAGGGTCGGAACGTCAACATGAGCAGCTTCTGTGACGCCTGTGCCGATCGTTGGCACAATCACATGCCGCCGAACGCCCGCAAGGCGCTCGAGGGGGCGACCTTCATCGCTAAACACCTGGACGGAGAGAACGACGCGAAGCGAGTAAGTCGTTTATCTTCTCGATATATGATGACGTTAGAACTGGTTGTCTTTCACGACGTGACGGCATAGGCGTCGTATCAATCACGACTCGGCGTTAATATTGTGCTAACCGGAAGGCCTGCTCACCATCTGCCGGACATTCTAGCTCGGCATCCGTGGCACGGAGGACAGGCATAAATTTACGATTAAGACTCGAGACAATATAATCGTCAAAAGCAGCATCGTATGTATATCTTCAGATGGGCATTATTTAACCTGTGTGCAGCTGTAGAGATAATTTCCATAACTTAGTGTTGTGATATGCGCTACTCAAACAAGAAATTTCGGTCCCGACATATAGGTTTTACTGAATTTGCATTGGCCAACATCCCTATAGTACTGGCATTTCGATAATTCATTCCGACATCGACTGCAGCATCTTCAACAGAGAAGCGACAGTTGATCTAGGGTAGTTGAGGAACGATAGGAATCCCTGTTTCCTGCAGTTATTTATGCGCTAACACTTTATAACTTTGCGAAATGCGAGCATTTTGAAACCGTAAATGTGCCCTACAACCACCTGTTAAACGGAAAGGTTGTTTTCATGGCGTGAACAAATATGCCTTCTCAAGACCGCATTGCACAGATGTCTTTGCCAGTGAAATTACCTGTCAGAATTACCTGACGTGTGGTTGTACGTGCGTGGTAAAGTATACGCATTACATATACGTGATGGGTGAACGTATTTGTGTCGTAGGTACGAGACGAGTGGAAGTACGTGGCACGCGTCATAGACCGCATCCTCCTCATCACTTACGTCATCGCCTGCGTTCTCGGCGGATTGGGCCTAATGCTTCGTGCGCCTGCGCTCTACGACTACCGGAAGCCACTCACAAACAATTAGTATATCTATTTCCGGTCGTTTAGATTGAATATACAACGTAAAGAAGTGTATTGATGATTCGGCATTTGGACCATGACTGTGGAATGAATTACCTGTGAACATTCGTGCATCTGGGACATTATCTATGTTTAGAAAGTGTTTAAAGAAATACCTTTTTATTAGACATTTCAATTAATTCAAATTATTTTAAAATGACGGACATCGCTTTACAATTTCCTTTTAGGTGTCACACACGTTTTAATCAGTGTTTATATTTTAGATTAATTTATAGATAATTTACGTATACAGTTTTAGTAAAGGTTTGAATTTTATATTAATTTATATCATTTACAATCAGGTTTTGGTGCTATACATAAAAGAATGTTTAATTTATTTTAACTTAATTTATATAATTTACATACAAAGATTTACTAGTACATCTTAAAACCAAAATTGTATTTGATTTATATTAATTTATATAATTTACATTATTAATAAACATTTAGTATATTTGTTGTGCGTATGGTGTCATGTACTTTGGAGACCAGAGACCAGGATGCGACGTGTCAGCCGTGCTTAGCCTTAGGTGGGTGTTGCTGAGTGACGTCATCCTGCTGCCTGAGATAGTGTCTATTCCCACCTCCCGCTGGCAATCATATGCAAAGTTTGCTGAATAAGTTGCACAACTGTACTTTGTCGTACAAGTGTCTGTCTCCGCCGGTCTTGCTTTAGGAACCATGAACAACGTCGAGATGCCCAGATGCCAATATGCCAAGATGCCCAGAGGCCCAGAGGCTCAGAGGCCCAGAGGCCCAGAGGCCCACAGGCCCAGTGGCCCAGAGGCCCAGTGGCCCAGAGGCCCAGAGGTCCAGAGGCCCAGAGGCCCACAGGCCCAGAGGCCCAGAGGCCCAGAGGCCCAGAGGACCAGAGGCCCAGAGCCCCAGAGGCCCAGAGGCCCAGAGGCCCAGAGGCCCAGAGGCCCACAGGCCCAGAGGCCCAGAGGCCCAGAGGCCCAGAGGTCCAGAGGCCCAGAGGCCCACAGGCCCAGAGGCCCAGAGGCCCAGAGGACCAGAGGACCAGAGCCCCAGAGGCCCAGAGATCCAGAGGCCCAGAGGCCCACAGGCCCACAGGCCCACAGGCCCACAGGCCCACAGGCCCACAGGCCCAGAGGCCCAGAGGCCCAGAGGCCCAGAGGCCCAGAGGCCCAGAGGCTCAGAGGCCCAGAGGCCTTCGCCTCACATCATCAGGCAGTCGTGAATCATCCCCAAAGTGATGATAGTCCGACCAGTGCCACGAGCGACTGAGCGGCAATATGTACTCAAATAATTACGTTTACATCCCAAACATTACATGTAACATGAGTTACAGTTACGGTTACAGTTAAACAAATAACTAGACAAAAACAAAGAAAGAAGGAAGAAACAAAGAAAGAAACAACATAAGAAACAAAGAATGAATCTAATATCCAGTATTTACCAGCGACCCTCTATTTGGGTGTGTTTTGTTTCTGCCGTCACTCTTGTCAAAGTGTCTCTATGTTTTGTTTTAATAATGTCACAGTAAGCTGAATCGCATTAAGACACAAGTGTCGCTTTGGAATGGTCGAGGAAAGTGACGTGACGTAATCCCATTATTCCAATGCTCGCGCATGCGTGAGCATTGATCGTGACGCATGGCAGCGCTAGCAAATAATATCTTATTCATTCCCGTCCTCGCCATTTTGAACATTGAACCAGAATGTCAGCACCTGTCTGACATGACTTTCTAAGATGGGGGTTGGTGTGGTGTGGTGTGGTGTGGTGTGGTGTGGTGTGGTGTGGTGTGGTGTGGTGTGGTGTGGTGTGGTGTGGTGTGGTGTGGTGTGGTGTGGTGTGGTTGGCGGCGGTGTGGGGTTGGTGTGGTGTGGTGTGGGTGGTGGTGGGGTTGGTGTGGGTGGTTTGGGTGGTGGTGTGGGGGGTTGGGTGGTGTGGGGGTTGTTGTGTGGGTGTGTGGGGGTGGTGGTGTTGGGGTGGCGGTTTGGGGTGATGATGTGGGGGATGTGGTTTGAAGGTGGTGGTGTGTTGCCGCCTTTTAAATCTTATGACCAAACTTCTTTTTATAACGCATGTGTAAAGCATGGAATGAACTGCTATCTAACGTACAAGGTGCTCGGAGCAAGAACCATTTAAAATATCCTTCCTTAATGATCAGGAAGCCTGCTCACTTATTTACTGTTAACGCAATGTTATTTTTAAGTACCTGTATTTTATTTGCTTATTAAAACAAATTATCCATTTAACATATTTTATTGTTGACGTAAAAATAAAACTGGTAAATGTATTTGTAGAACATGTTTCAATTTTTGAAATTCCTTTAAATTATATCCTCATAATCTGGAGATAATCGTCCTCCCTTTAAATAATGATGTTATCAATATCTACGGACATATGAAAAAGTTAGCTTATTACTGCTGTTTTAGTAAGGCCATAATTGAAACCAGTGTTCACACTTTCTTGTGTTATCCTTATATTTGCTGTACTTCGTGTTTATATTTTATGTATACGTATAAGTGTACATTTTGTATTGAATAAATATATTTACTATTATGACGTGTGTCTACATACTCCGCTCCGTCTAGCCTCGGTTACCCAGACTCCGTGAGATGGCAGCACTTTTCAGCCCCTCAACTGTCTTCTCGGCGAAGTTACGCAGCTGAGCGAGAGTCGGTTAAGCGAGACTACGCCTCACGCTACATGGGAAGTTATACATACCTTGATACACAACGAAATTGCTCATACACAACGAAATTGCTCAATGTTTGAACGGCGGTACAACGGTTCGAAAAGGAGTGCTCTCGATGGCGAGTATGGCATACTTAGCTTTAAGGTTAATTTTGGGTATTATGATTGCTCCGAAACACCCACAACTTACATACCGCAGCTCCGTCACCCACGGTAACAAGAGGGCTACCTGGAAAGATGACATGCAAGTCTTTTATCAAGTTGGGACGTTTTAACGAAAACGTTACTGCTGGTTTAATTGTTCCCTGCCTCTCCCCATTCGGTCGGCAAACTGAGGAATTGCTTGGGATGAACGGCTCCAGAGAGGACGAGAGTATGTGTGACTGTTTTCAGACGGGAGGGTTTAGCTATTTCAATTCCCAGAAAAGGCGAGATTGTAACATTGTTTGGGCTGAGTTATTTCGTTCACAAGAAAGGATTATGATGAAGGTTTTGTGTTGCTTTTCAAGTCACCTTATTGAGTAGCGATTGTAGGCGATGTCGCCGAAATAGATGCCTCTGAGTCCGAGCGCGCCTGCGCCTTTAGCGTTGCGTGCGGTAACCTCGATCACTCAGACTCCGCGACGTGGCAGCACCTTTAGCCCCTCAACTCCGCCTGGTTGATTTTTGCCCTGCCGATGTTACCACCAGGGCAGCCTTACCCCAGAATAGGGTAGAGACGCTGATTGACTCTGAGACAAACTATGAAATAAAACCTGACATAAAGATGCATTTGTATAAGACAATACTATACTATTAAAACTATTCAACATTAAACTTATAATTTGTTATTCATACAAGTATAAACAGAAATTAAAAAAATCAGTTGTTTATGAAGCAGGAATTATGGTAGGATTACCCGGGTTCCGTAAGGTGGCAGCACTGTTTAACGGATCACATTCAAAAACAGGCTAAGTGACCGGACTGTGCTCTCGGCGAAGTTACACAGCCGAAAGAGACTGACTATACATGCGGCTTTATGGATTGGCTTTTCTCATCCACTGTGGCTCTAAGCCACCAGGCGTATCAAGTTAGACCTAAAATACTTTTTGAATTTTATATTACAATCATTTGCAAACGGTCAAGACCAGGCACGTTTTTTGAAGAAATCTGATAAAACTAAGCCTTTTTTGCCTTCACATAAAACTACATCAGTTTATTTCGCAAAATTAAACGTAGCACAGCATAATATGACACTTTGT
The DNA here is from genome assembly GCA_025642075.2 of Ridgeia piscesae. Classification (NCBI taxonomy): domain Eukaryota; kingdom Metazoa; phylum Annelida; class Polychaeta; order Sabellida; family Siboglinidae; genus Ridgeia; species Ridgeia piscesae. Next base: position 412,945 of record JAODUO010000388.1, read on the forward strand.
TTCGTGTAAAAGTGTCAATATCTCAACTTTTCAGTATATCTCAACTTGTCAGTATATAGTGTGGCCTCCGTAGCTGTCAGTGTCCGCCGGGATGCGACGTGGCATTCTAGAAACCAAAGATTCGCAGTACGCCTGGGTGATTTCGGTGACCCAAACGTCCTTGATAGCTTGTTTCATGTTTTGAGCGCTTGTTGGTTGTTTGCCTGCCACATTTCCCTTCATCATAGTCCACAGGTTCTCACAGTAACATTTTGCTCTCGACTGTTCCTAGGACAAATGGAGATTTTGTTCTTGAGGAGATCAGTGACTACCCTAGATCGATGGCAAGGAGTGCCACTTTGCATGAAAATCGTACATTTGTGGATGTTATGTGCAGTTTCAGCCTCTCCTTCAACAACTTTCTCATCAAAGCGTTCACATAGTGACCGCCTAACGTGCCTCTTGCGAGATCTAATGTGTCGTATGGTCGATTCACCTTGAACAACTCTCTTCCACAGCGCGAGAGTCCAGTGACGATGTCGTCTGGCAACGTCCAGTCTCTTTTTTCATTACAGGTGTAAGGCATGGTTTCCGAGCCGGCTTGCGAGATTTGTGCCCAAATTCCTTGCTGAAGCGTCTCGAAGCAATACTGAGACTTGTTTCCATACCTGTTAAGGTTAAGTATCCCAAATGTTTTTGCATGAGCTCACTGGCGAGCGCATAACGATGCGTCTGATTGTGAGGTCATCCCTAAGTGTAGATTTTTGTGGACGACCGCTCCATTTAGTTTTACTATAATAAAAACTGCCATCAGTATTTAATTTAACGATGATGTTGTGCACGGTTGCCTTGGAATAACGTAATTTAGCATTAATATCTATTTCCGTATATCCATCTCGACGCAGTCATTATTTGTGCCTTCAGAACCTATGTCAAAGATGATTTTTGTTTGCCAATTTCAGGGATGAAGACAAAAGTGAAAACTCATATCATACAAATGACGTGGAAATACGGACAAGGCGTATTGCTTCAAGACCCTAATAGGATGCTGCAATCCAAACATTATTTGATGCAGTCTGATGCCATACCGTGAAATGCTTAAATTCGTGCCTGGTGTTACATTTTTGCAAATGACTAGTCCATAATGGAAAATCCTTACAAAATCCAAGATGTCCGACAAAAATGGCTTCTGAAATGCTAGAAATTACACAGTTGAAAGAATTGACATACGAAGGTCATGTCGGTGCCTAGGCGGAATTGGTTTGGGAAAGGAATCTATTTACAGTTTTCTTCAAGACTGATTACATTTTTATTGTAGGAAAACCCAACATGGCTGCCAGAATGACTGCCGATATGCTAAAAATCCATTAAACTAGCGTAATTTTGGAGCTAGGTGTACACTTTAAAGCGGTTTCAGGATATGATTTTCCAGGATTAAATATATCACATCAATTAGCTGCTTTAGCGCGTCAGAATAATTACCATCGACAACAATATGATTGCTCTTTGCCTCTTTTGTACTCAATTTTTATTTACTTTTGGATAAACCATCAACAACACAGTTAACTAACGTTTGATGGCAAACATACAGGCACTCATTTAAGTTAATCATGCATAGTTATTCACATGTGAGATAAAATAATATTTTAATGAACTTGAATTGCGATTAGCTAGATCAAGTAAATGAGAGTTAGGTGGACACTAATGACATAGTCTTGTCAGGTCAACCCAAACAATTGAGAAGTCGAGCACTGCCCAATGCCAAACAATTAATACAAATAGAGCAAGGAATGATAGATGGTTATCCACAAGATGAGGTCCTAATTGCAATTTCGTGTTGTCTCTTACGCATAAAGCCGTTAGTGCCTATTAACGAAGGCGTCTCCACATACACGTTATATTGGTGGTATATTTAGCCATGTTGATATTGGTTACATGACGCAATGCCACATGAAATAGTGTAAGTGATTACTGCTGCATATATGCTGACGAAAGGTGCACTGTGTTCGCCTCAAGATGCGTCTTCTTCCTTAATTGTCGCGCTATTACTCTCACTATGGGAGTGGCACTTTCTGTAATAAATTCATCACGGCGTCTGTAAGAACTAAACATTGTCACAGTATAATCTCGGAGGTATTGGAAATTATCCTGAAGTAATGATAACACTTTTAGCTATAAGTTATCGACGTTTGTGTCTGATTATAAAAAGCAAACAATGTGGAGTCCGAATGTCACGTTATATAATATAATATATTATGCTATGTGTGTTATCTCGTACATACGAAATTGGTACGGTTTCAGCAACTGTTCCGCTACAACATTTCATTAGAATGATAACTAAATATACACGTAGAAGCCAGTTTATTTCGATAATGTCCACACTGTAACATCACCATTATAATATAGCCTTCGGAGTTGATGATGTCTAATCTATTAAATTATAATAATATTGCCATCATTTTATATGGGTCTTACTTAGGCCTACATCATAATCTTTGATGAATGTCATACTATACAGCACTGCATATTAATTAACAAGACAGTTGGCCACAGCAATAACTCGCAAAATTTCCTCTGCTAAGATGTTTGCTGTATATGGTTTCTGGTAACTTTGTTCACGTGCCAGAAATTGTACATTACTCATACAACATAAATTGGAAATGTTTCCATAAATAAATAACATTGATAAATGTACTTGTCCAGTACATGTCCGGACATTTTGGTTAAAAATCGTAGTTGTTTCGTTGAAGAATACCAATAGAGTTTCTCTAAGTACAAGAAATAACAACGAAAATCCACCATTGGAAACATTGGTATTTTGTCAAGAACATGCACACGTACCCTGTATACTGCATATGTTCGCTCTTTGTAAAATGTACTTTTTATTGAATGTGCATATATAGATGCCTATTCGTTGAATATACCAGAAGTCGGACATATGCCATATTTTTCTGACTTGGCGTAGTCGCAGCAGCATCATTAGTTGACACCCAAAGCCCCTCCAAGCCACTCCTTAAAGCGACATGATCAGTTCGTGGTTTTTTTTTTTTTATTGCAAAATCATGTTAATCAGTATAAGTTATAACTATTGTAGCGTCCTGATCGCCAATAACTGTTTTAACGAAACAGAACTGACTTCGTAATGTTAAACGTCGAATGTATATAAGAATCCCGACGCTGTCACTCAAATCGCCGCGAGTGACACCCACCCTTAGACCTTTACGACTGGGAGCCGTGCACCTGGCTGGGTGTGGCAGTTAGTTAATTAGTTGTTATTGGCTATAAAGGTTTTCTAATAATAGGATGTTTCTTGTCTGGTCTTATGATGCGCACACAACATATTCCTACACATATATACCATGTTTTCATAACAAATGTAACGCCCCTGATAAAAAAACACCCACTCATACAAATCGCATTCACACATAAAAACTGACTTCATACCATTAGGAATGAAAACAAATACACGACACGGCAGCACGTGCAGCCCATCAACTTGTGTTCACGTGATCATGCATTTCCTTCCGGGCTTGTAGCCACGCCTACAACGGTTTCGAAAACGCCTCGTGGTCGATGTATACACTGCGTAACCGGCCCCTTATTACGTCTATTTAAAAAAACCAAAATGGGACATAAAAACATCTTTGGACGCTCAATACGCTATAATAGGTATAATTTATACCGTGTGACATTATTTTGCAATAAAAATAAAAAGCCACGAACTGATCATGTCGCTTTAAGTCTCATCAATAGGCCTACGTCAACCAAGATGTAACATTAAGCTACAGCAACAAAATTTTACACAAATGTCGTGTGTTGCTCTCTGTGTCACATGCATTCAAAGAAAATATTGAAAAAATAAACATGAACAATCGAGATTTCCCAGTGTTGTTTTAATTGTTGATTTTCCTGGTAGTCCAGAAATTGTGCTAATTGTTACTGGATCATACGGTGAAAACAGTGAACATGTGGAAAGTTCGTGAATACAATCTTTTCAACTTGACCAATACTCTCACAATGGCATCCAACATAAGTGAACATTTCTAGGCAGACATGTGAAAGAACAGCTAAATCATGTAGTTACCGGATCACAACGACTATAATTTCTTGCATTTAAACTTGTTGTTGTCACATGAATTAGCAGTAATGAATTGATGCTGGCTTGCTGAATGTGAACAATCAGCGTCACGAAATATTTACATAACAGTGTCACTGTTGTTGAAGCTTGTATCATAACAAGTACTCGCAGCATTCTGCGAGCTTGAGGACACACAGCGGAACAAAATAGCTACGTTTCGACCTATGCTGTTTCTCGGTGGAACTTTCGTGAACATTTCCAACAGAACCCTAGACGTTGATGTCAAATCGGTCAAAGGTCAACATAAACCCGTTGTAGACTAGAAACTCGACCAGCTCAGCCAAACTGATGTCAGTTGTAAGTCACGTTCTAATTACAATTCCGCACAAGAGGCGTCTGGTCAGTGCGCATGTAGTGTGAGGGCTACCAGTCGACCAGGAATTCGATTGTGTGGTTGTTCTGGTGCCGGTGTTAATTATTGTGTTGACGTCGACACGATGCAAACATCTGGCAAAACATTTCCGTTGGAACCAGTCGTTGCCACGGAAGTTGTAGTGTTATCCACTAACAGGAAGTTTGTGCAGTCACGTCTGAAGAATTATCTGTTCGGAACGTGATGTGTCCCGCGAACCACACGAGTCTGTTGTCAACGTATATTGTTCAATGTGACAGGGCCTAAAACAGAACACATTTACGTTGATAAATGTGTTGATGGTGATACAAGTGTAGCGGTACATTGTCGTGGAACCAATAGTTGATTGCAAGATGTAAACGTGAACAAAATATTTTAGTTGGGTTTGGTGTTCATGAAATAATGTATGTATGTATGTATGTATGTATGTATGTATGTATGTATGTATGTATGTATGTATGTATGTATGTATGTATGTATGTATGTATGTATGTATGTATGTATGTATGTATGTATGTATGTATGCATGCATGCATGCATGCATGCATGCATGCATGCATGCATGTATGTATGGGATGAATGCGGATGATAACAATAATAATAACAATATCAACAAGCATTGTTCAACATTTATAAAACGCTAATTGTTCCTTGCAGCAACTTAAAAATTGTCGTGATCGCATTTTCACTGGATGAACGAGAGTAGATTAAAAACTAAATGCAGATAAGACAAAGTTTTTTATTATTGGCACAACTAGGCAGTGTCGACAAATTCAAAATGTTTTGTTTTTCATGTTATGAATGCAGTTTCAACTCGGAATCTATGTGTAATTTGTGACGAAACTTATACTTTAGAGAAAACATTTATCAGATTTGCCGAACGTATTATTATCATATTCATGATTTACGGCGTTTTCTGGTTTACCTCTTTCTGTTGCAATAAATATTTCAACTGCGCTAGTCACCAGAAGGCTAAACTATTGTAATTTCCTTTTTTCAAAATATTGCTTTTATGGATATCATAAAATTACGACTAGCTAAAGATTGCTTAGCAAATGTTGTAACTAGGTCTCCATGTTTTACTCGTTCTTTGCCGCTTCTAATGTGTCTGCGTTGGCTTCCTGTCCAATACCGTATCATCGTTAAGATATGTACTATTACTTACCAGGTAATGTCGTGTAAGCAACCAACCTATTTACACCCATTGCTTACTCCTGTAAGAAACCCTATCCAACATTGATCACCTAGTTCCAATTGATTTGTCCTTAAAGTCAAAACCAATATTGGGATTAGGGGTTTCTGTAGCTGCACCTACTATTTTTTTCCCTACAATCAATAACAGTATTTCGATTGGAGTTTTTCTTTTGCTGCACCCAATCTTTGGAATATATTTCCTTCTAGTGTTAGATCAATTGAAAATATTGCCAAATTCTGCCGTCATTTAAAAAACATATTTTCAATTTGTTTACAACTGGAATTGTTTATTGATTCTGAGATCGATTAACCCTTTTGTATTTATGCGCCACTGAACACGGTCTCCAAGGATTTAGGCGCAATAAACGTTATTAAAACAATTAAATAGTAGAATTAAACCAACAACGCTTAGGACGTCACACGATGAGGTTCTTCGCTAAGCTTAGAAACACAGCACGGTAACAAGCTATGTTTACACTTACTCTTGATCGTTGCTGTAGCTGAGGTAGTAGGCTCAAATCCTTCCCCGCTTATCATCCCTGGCGTGATTTAGGGTACCTCCCGCTTCGCTCCATTGGCGTATTAATTCCCCGATCTGTTGCAGTACAACGTTGGCAGACATGACTGGGGTCTCCCCGGCCGGCTCGCGGAGTTGGATATCTTGCAGGAGGTCCTTCAGACTCTTGCCGTAGCCGCCATCTGCAAGCAAAGTTCGCCGTTATTCACCGCCAGGAACCGTACACACGAAGTGCGGATAATTCGTCTCTGGTTAACCGGTTTCTTCGCCGGATAACTATGGACGTTCATAACAATGGATGTTACGAAGAAGCTGCTTATTCGGAGGCCGAAGCCATCCCTCCGATGCTTTTAATGACAACGTTTCGAGGAACATTGATTACTGGGATTCACCAGTCTACCATCACCAGGACAAAGACTTGGGCCACAGAAGCAATGCTTCGTCGAGGGTTTAACCGCATACAACTGTCAACTAAGCCCCAAGCTAATATGATTAAGGCTAAGTTATACGGTCGCTTCGTTTGTTTTTATCATAACTGATAGCTCATCGGACGAACAATCGAACTGAAGTAGCAGGTTAATATAATGGACAGGCAACAACTCCATTTATCTCAATTTTGGCTACTCGCTCATATTCATAGTGTGTTAAAAGACTATTGTTTAGCTATAGGCAATCTACCTTGCATTTTGACAATTTGGTTTAAAGAACTTCATCACGTAAGTACATATTTCAAAATCGTTCCCGTCTATCTGCAACAGATGTACTAAACATCAATAATGCATATTCTGAAGAACAAACTCCAGAAAATACCTCTTGGAAAGAAACTAAACAAACAATACAGGGGCCTACGGCATACGTCTACTATTATACCCAAAAAATCATAATATCATATTTGGAGTAATTTGTTTAGCACGTTTTACGTCTTTCATTAATCATGGTCGCTTCATCAAGTTTGAGCCAATTTAATGACTCATGTCATTACACGGTAACCGTCCGTGACAACAAGACGATTTGTCACCGTCGTAACGTGACGGTAAACACGCAACATATCAGAATGCAGACGCCCGTGAAAAGAAGAAAACACATCGGCTAACCGCAAAATTATTTTAGTAAAAATACGTTTTTTTAATGGGCCATTCGATGTGCGATTGAGCCGAAGTTGTATAATTTAAAAACAAAATTATGTTAGACACATGGTAAAAACAATAGTTTAAAATTTGAAATATGTATTTTTTTCAGAAATATGTTTTCTTCAGATAAGATTAGGGGAAAATCCGGTAATATGAGCTACCAGATAATATGAGCCACTTCCCTAACTCAGAAATGGTACAACAATCTATCGTTTACATATTAAGTTAAGGAAGTTAGCGGAGCAGGCCGCCAGCATTTTAAGTGGTAAGGCGATAAAATTTTCAAAATAGTTACGTTAATAACAATAATCCAAAAGCACGTGTGTTTATTTACACGTCAAAATGGCGTCTGCCCATATATGGGATAGCTGTGATATCGGCGGTGATCGTTTAGTACCTTTACGCAGAGGAGAGCGTAACGTTGACAAATTCGGTTTAGGTTTTGATTTTCTCGTCACGGGTGATGTGCACCCAATCATGCAATTACTGTTCGGTGCAAATACATTCGTTCATACAGATACACGTTCACCTTGCCAGGTAGACCAACACTCGCATACAACAACTGAGTGCACTGCTCCCCACGACTCGCTAAAACTCCAGGCGGCAACTGCCTCTTTCCCTTGTTCCTGCGTCTATATTATTTATGAGCACGACTAAGACTCTCAGTAATCGGAGAAATGTCCATCCGCTAAAGCGATACAGGTGCTCCAGTAGAATGTAGGAATGAATGGTGTTATCGTGTCCATTTGTATGGATTTTTTTAAAGAAATATTTTGGTGTACAATCGATGTAATTTGTAGAGTTAAAAAGTATCACACCCAAAACCAAAAACATGAAATGGTGCTGGAAATGCGGGGTTTTGCACAACAGTGTGAACAAGAGACCGTCTTTAATCAGCGCAAGCGGTTGTGTAACTACGTGGCGTCGTCAACTAAACCACAATCGCACACTTTTTTGAAATATCTTTATAGTTAATACCCACCTCTGCTGGATTGGTGCGTAGACTGACTAGAACTGACATCGTCCCCTTGGTTACAATCACTCAACACTTTACATTTCTAACCAAATTACGCAAATCAAAAGAACCAAAGCGTCTAAAACGGAAATTAAAAATGAAATTAACAATAGGAGGCTACACAAACCTGTAGACCCACAGCGAATTGCTAGCTTCGCTACAAAGGCGGTGCGAGCTCGGACATAAGCTTATTACGAAAGTATTTTTTTTTACATGATCCTATTGTCTACATTGCTTGCAAAACTGTGAAAATCTCCAGATGACATTTCCAGTTCTGTTCTTAGTTAATTGTATATTTGCAGACAATCAAAATATCACCGCACTACTCAAGTAAAATGTCACGATAGAATAAAGTATATATGCACGATTGAGCTAAATATTTAAAAGAAAACTTAAATTAGATGGTGTGGATCGGTAACTGGAGGTTCGGCCGTGGTAAAAATTAGTTATCCCTTAAATGCTTTGATAAAATAATGCGTTAGATGATGGACATTCTTTAAAAGTACGGTGCATTACCAGAACAAATTATCTGATTCTATGTTTAGCTTAATACGTTTGACAGACATTTATAATAATAATACACATAACAGAAACCTTTGCTTATGGGAGATAAGCTGATTGATCCCTTGTCAAATTGCCATGGGTGAGTTATGCTTTGGTGGACACTGGTACATTTCCTTAATCCTGTTATAAATACACAAAAGGCTAATTGGTAGAACCGGCTTTAAGCCAGCGATGCACATAGCAGATTACACGTAATTAGGTACATACCGTGTCCCGTGTAGCTGAAGCGAAGATGATATCCCACATGAGAATAATGCTTTATGGGTATTGGCATTCACACAGGCTGCAGCTTATGGTTCTAGCAAAATCGTCATGAGCAAGGATTAAGTTGAAGATCAGTGTAGTCTAACCATTGTTATTGAAACATTAATATCGTGAAGGTGGGAGAGATAAAGGTCAACATTGGCACCTCAGTCTGCGTTACAGCAAGATTACCAAGATCAGGAAATAATTCGATTTACTTTGAAAATGTCTGCAGGCAAGTTAAGTAGCGTCTGCTCCTCGAAATTGCGGAATCTTCTCTCCCGCACAGCTGAGCATCGTGGACAATAAAATACGCTAAATAAAACTTGATAGATGTTACACAGAAAAACCGGTAATCACCGCACACCATGTGAATGCCATACACATTCATGCAATGTACGATAACAGTAGAGAGCGACAACGGAATTGATTGGGTTTCTTACAGGATTTCGAAAAAGTGACTGCACTGGGCTGTCACTCACCACCATAGACGCGACAACGAACTGACGTGAGTGACAAACATGTAGCAACCAGTCAGAAGAACAAGCCAATACATACCGGCCGTTACGTTTGTCGACTGTCTAAAGATGACGGAGTCAAGCAGTAGCTGCGTTTGACTATGAGGGTTAGAGATGTCTGGAGACAGATGGTTGGAGACGACGAGGTACCATACGAATAGCAAACATGATGGTGATATACTTGACTTAAGCAGCTAGTGCACGTAGTATTTATTACCACGAAGAGGGAAAACACTAATTTAATGGTATTGTACTGTCTCCCACACATGGCAGACACATTTCATTGAATGAAAACAAATCGCCTAGATGTCCTTGTTGTTGCAATGTAAACTCTACGTGGTTTTCAACCATCAAAATTCGAATTAAACTACAAAAACTGCTCACCAAAATGTCGAGAGTCATTTCCACTTACAAGACAAAACATATTCGTCCAGTCATCATCTAGGCAGCTAAATACGCCGTGTCTGTTTCTCGGTCAGTTTTAACATACACCGACAGAGTATTCGACAGTGAGTACGTACTTCGTTTCCCGTAGAAGTTGCCGTGTGAAGTCGACAACAGAACGCTGCATACGATGACCACCAGAAGCGTCGTCTTTGCCATTGTCTTCACGTTTGTGCCCATTGTCGTGTCTCCTTGCGTAGTGGCGGGTTCTGAGGCGTTGTGCTGCGCTCGGGCTTTGTCTCAGATCAATGCGGTGTGCAGCCAGGGTCGGCCACACCTTATACTTGCCCACCAGCGTGGGCGACAGTGTTTAATCGCTTTGCGTTTGGCATAAATTAATCGTCGCCATGGTCGTCGGCGTCGTCATCGATACGGAAACATCCGGCCGCGTCGCATCTTCGAGATGCTCTGATGACGTCACCCGGTGGGGCACTGGAAGAGAGCGCCGGAAGTGCTTATGGGCGGCGAGTGACATCGAAATGCCTCCATATTCAAACAAGTGGAAAGTAATGGTTTAATTAGCACGATGGGTTCGTGTAATGAAGTACGTAATCTGGGGCTACGATGTGGAGACAGGGCCAGTCAGAAGGTCGCCTGATCCTGGTGTTTTACCCGCGGTTGTTTACAACGTCGTCTCCCGTGGGGCCCGCAGCGGGAGAGGCAGCGGGAGAGGTAACGGACGACAGACACGCGTCAGAGGAATAAACGCACCCACGCACAAACACATACACTTTATCAATTGGCATACTCTCACGCACGTGCACACACGCACGCACGTGCATACGGAAGCACACGCGCGCGCGCACACACAGACACGCACACACACACACACCCGCAATCACACACGCGCGCACACAGACACACGCACACCACACACGCACACACGCGCGCACAAACACACACGCACAGAATGTTTTTAGGAACAAGACACATTGTTCCAATATAAAACTGTTACGTTGTTTAAGTGCTGTAAGATACGAATGTGGTACCGAAAAGGTTTAATATAGATATATATGTGATCAAACTGTACATTATACATGGCATGTAACCTAACTCCTTTAAACAATACACTTTCTCCATGCAATTCGCAACGCCATCCTTTTGAATTTCAATTTAAAAAACATTAAGATAAAAATACTGTTTCATCTCAAAAGTCGAAACATCATGACAGAGTTATTGTTCGTTCTGATGTACCACAAAGACAACGCCAACAAAATAGTAAGCCTTCGGTCCAATATAAATGTTAGTTTTATTTACAGAATCGTGCGACAGTTGCGATACACTGTCACTTGTCACTTCATGCAACTGCGGTTTACTCCAGTTGATTATTCACCTCACATGTTGTGCTTGAGCAAATAGTTCAACTATATTTCTTATGCGCAAGTAGAAGAAATTTAATTTAAATTTTACAGTTTCTATGGTTCAGACGGAATTATGATAATATTAAATTGTCACTATTGCGAAGAAATGGCGTAGTATATAATTAATATAAGTATATACTTTAAAACTTTGGCTGGACTTATTTCCACAATGCGTAAGATGTATTTGCTTGATTGGATCCACATTGAACGTAGCGGAAGCGACAAACCTTTAAAGGATACAGCTACACCTCTGTACGAAGTACAGTGTAGGCCTATATTGTATTGGCTTCACGCAGTGATCACTTCAATTCATAGCCGTATTACAAAACCTGGCGAAAACAAATTAACTGGAATTTATAATTACTTAACATTACTTTATTGACATTCCATTGACCAAACAGCAACTTTTGGTTTAATAGCTCAGAGCTAACAGTACTCACTCACAATCTCACTGCTAACAGTCCTCATTCACAGTCTCAGAGCCAACAGTCCTCATTCACAGTCTCAGAGCCAACAGTCCTCAGTCACAGTCTCAGAGCCAACAGTCCTCACACCCGGTCTCAGAGCCAATAGTCCTCACTCACGATCTTAGAGCTAACAGTCCTCACTCACAGTCTCAGAGCCAAAAGTCCTCACTCACAGTCTCAGAGCTAACAGTCCTCACTCACAGTCTCAGAGCCAAAAGTCTTCACTCACAGTCTCAGAGCTAACAGTCCTCACTCACAGTCTCAGAGCCAAAAGTCCTCACTCACAGTCTCAGAGCCAAAAGTCCTCACACACGGTCTCATAGCCAACAGTCCTCACTCACAATCTTAGAGCTAACAGTCCTCACTCACAGTCTCAGAGCTAACAGTCCTCACTCACAATCTCAGAGCTAACAGTCCTCACTCACAGTCTCAGAGCCAACAGTCCTCACTCACAATCTCAGAGCTAACAGTCCTCACTCACAGTCTCATAGCCAAAAGTCCTCACTCACAGTCTCAGAGCTAACAGTCCTCACTCACAATCTCAGAGCCAACAGTCCTCACTCACAATCTCAGAGCCAACAGTCCTCACTCACAATCTCAGAGCTAACAGTCCTCACTCACAGTCTCAGAGCCAAAAGTCCTCATACCCGGTCTCAGAGCCAACAGTCCTCACTCACAATCTCAGAGCTAACAGTCCTCACTCACAGTCTCAGAGCCAACAGTCCTCACTCACAATCTCAGAGCTAACAGTCCTCACTCACAGTCTCAGAGCCAAAAGTCCTCACTCACAGTCTCAGAGCCAACAGTCCTCACTCACAATCTCAGAGCCAACAGTCCTCACTCACAATCTCAGAGCTAACAGTCCTCACTCACAGTCTCATAGCCAAAAGTCCTCATACCCGGTCTCAGAGCCAACAGTCTTCACTCACAATTTTAGAGCTAACAGTCCTCACTCACAATCTTGGAGCTAACAGTCCTCACTCACAATCTTAGAGCTAACAGTCCTCACTCACAGTCTCAAAGCCAAATTTCTCATACCTGGTCTCAGAGCCAACAGTCCTCACTCACAATCTTAGAGCTAACAGTCCTCGTTCACAGTCTAAAAGCCAAAAGTCCTCACATATGTACATACGTACGTACGTGCAAAAGTACGCATGTTTGTGAGGGTGACCAAAAAGGTGGTTGGATGAATATACTACGCACTTAACCTACGAACGAGTGTGTACGTTCGTGTACATACGTGCGTGCGTGAAGACACTAGCTGCGCATGTTGTGTGCATGAGAGGGAAACAGGAAAAGTATGTTCAATGGGCGCGCTGATTATATACAATCGCCCGACTGATTACAGGGTACAGACAGGCACGACGGAGGTACTTGACTGCCTACTCACTTAGCGCGTTCGTTAGCGTCATCACAATTACGGTTGTGGCGAATTTGAAGTCATTTGTTGAATCGATCTCATTTGCTGCGTCAAGTGTGATGCTGTCGGTTGTAAGCAACAACGGTAGGCTTTCAAGGGGATGTTCATTGATCGTTGGTTCTGAAGGCTGTCGTGACCCGACGTATAGGTAGATGCCGTCATCGTTGTTCAAAACCACACACTTAGTTGCGCACGATCTCTGATAGTGCCCGGTAGAAAGCACAGTTCACGCCTTCTCGTTTACGTCATCGTCATCGTCATCGTCATCGTCATCGTCATCGTCATGTGTGTGTGTGTGTGTGTGTGTGTGTGTGTGTGTGTGTGTGTGTGTGTGTGTGTGTGTGTGTGTGTGTGTGTGTGTGTGTGTGTGTGTGTGTGTGTGGTGTGTGTTGTGTGTGTGTGTGTGTGTGTGTGTGTGTGTGTGTGTGTGTGTGTGTGTGTGTGTGTGTGTGTGTGTGTGTGTGTGTGTGTGTGTGTGTGTGTGTGTGTGTGTTTTGTGTGTGTGTGTGTGTGTGTGTGTGTGTGTGTGTGTAGGAGTGATGTGTGTGTGTGTGTGTTGTGTGAGAGGAGAGAGGGTGAGTGGAGTGTAGTGCTGTAAGTAAGCTGTTGTGTGTTGAGAAGTAGGGGGAGTGAGTAAGTGCGTAAGTGCGTAAGTGCGTAAGTGCGTAAGTAAGCATGTTGGTGTGTATGAGGAGAGAGTGGGTGGGATTTGTGATGAGAGAGGTGGGTGGGGTGGATGGGGTGCAGGTGGTTGGGGTGGGTAAGGAGAGGATGGGTGGGGTGGATGATGAGAGGATTGATTTGGTGGATGATGAGAGCGTGTGTGGGGTGGATGAGGAGAGGGTGGGTGGAGTGGATGAGAAAAGGGTGGGTTTGGTGGATGAGGTGAGGGTGTTTGGGGTGGATGAAGAAGAGAGGGATGGATGATGAGAGGGGTGGGTGGGGTGGATGATGAGAGGGGTGGGTGGGGTGGATGATGAGAGGGGTGGGTGGGGTGGATGAGGAGAAGGTGGTTGGGGTGGGTAAGGAGAGGATGGGTGGGGTGGATGATGAGAGGATTGGTTTGGTGGATGATGAGAGCGTGTGTGGGGTGGATGAGGAGAGGGTGGGTGGAGTGGATGAGAAAAGGGTGGGTTTAGTGGATGAGGTGAGGGTGTTTGGGGTGGATGAAGAAGAGAGGGATGGATGATGACAGGGGTGGGTGGGGTGGATGATGAGAGGGGTGGGTGGGTGGGTGATGAGGGGTGGGTGGGGTGGATGATGAGAGGGGTGGATGGGGTGGATGATGAGAGGGGTGGGTGGGGTGGATGATGAGAGGGGTGGGTGGGGTGGATGATGAGAGGGGTGGATGGGGTGGATGATGAGAGGGGTGGGTGGGGTGGATGATGAGAGGGGTGGGTGGGGTGGATGATGAGAGGGTGGGTGGGGTGGATGATGAGAGGGGTGGATGGGGTGGATGATGAGAGGGTTGGTGGTGTGGATGAGGAGAGTGTGTATGGGGTGGATGATGAGAGGGTGGGTGGGATGGATGATGAGAGGGTGGTTGGGGTGGATGATGAGAGGGTGGTTGGGGTGGATGAGGAGAGGGTGGTTGGGGTGGATGAGGAGAGGGCGGGTGGGGTGGATGATGAGAGGGTGGGTGGGGTGGACGAGGAGAGGGTGGGTGGGTTGAGCTCTGTATTCCATGTGACGATAATGCATGGTCACATGCTTCTACTCTTTCGTTGCGATTCTCGTGTTGATTACCATGAAAGTTGTAATCGTATGGTGTGTTGGTTTATGAAATCAAATGCGTCTTGCGCGTTCAGTGGTTCGACCCTATTCGAAACTCGAATTAAGTTTGTATATTTTTGATCAAGAGTACACACTGGCCTGTCGACGAATGCGTTGAATAGCATTCCTAAGTTAAATGTTTTGAAAAGCATCATACATATATAAAATATGTATCGAAAGGTATAACGTAACTTTTATATTGTAGGCTTCCATTTTGCATATCAGATTCCCGACTGTACGACCCCTTTGGAATCTGGTGCCACCTCCAACATGTGATCCAATGAAACAACACGGTTTCATTTCTTCAGTTCAGCAGAACCAAAACCATTCATAGAAGGCGACAAAGTTATAATGTAAGAGAGAAATGCTACATTGGTAAAGAGACACGAACCCCAAGCCCCTACATACTATCCTCGTTAGAACCGGCCACCACGTTCTGGCGCCACAACTCCCAAACATACTGTCAAAGTCCGTAATAATAATATAATACCAACATATTGTTACCTACTCTGATGAAACAATAATTAAACATTCATACCTTAGCATTGGTGATGGCGTTGGCGTTCAACCAGTAAATTCACAATATGTAACGTTGCTTATTAGAATTAA
Source organism: Ridgeia piscesae (assembly GCA_025642075.2). Taxonomy (NCBI): domain Eukaryota; kingdom Metazoa; phylum Annelida; class Polychaeta; order Sabellida; family Siboglinidae; genus Ridgeia; species Ridgeia piscesae. The sequence goes on from JAODUO010000388.1 coordinate 428,669, forward strand.
AAATTGGGCAGGAGTACATGGGCTGGTCATGTGGCAAGAATGCGAGATGAAAAACTGGCGAAGAGAGTCAATACCCGGAAAGTTGAAGGGAAATGGAGGCGAGGAAGACAGAAAATGCGATGGGTGATTGCATTAAAAGTGACCCAGAAAGAGTGGGAGAAGAAAGGAGAAAAGGAGCAACAGTAGGTAGAATGAATTGGAGACTGCTGATAGAGAACGTAGGGAGGGGGAAATGAGAGGAAGAAAAAAGAAAATGGAAAAGGAAGTCATGGTTAACTCACTCTGACCACAGTGAAGCCCAGAAAAGAACAACAACAAAATACAATTTAGCCCTAGTCTAGTAACCGGGCAACTATTGTTTTGAATTCTTGACAGCCATCACGCACATTGAGAATGGCGACATTGTCATTGCTCTGTCACTTCTTGTGCTGCAGCCAGCGACAGAAGTGGAGAATTCCTAACTGAATCCTACTTGAATTATGACAAAACAAATTGCGAAAGGGTAGGACTGTGATGGAAAGTCTTACACAGGCATCCTGATACCCTCTGTACTTTGTGACTTTGTGAATCAGGCAGCCAGTTATTGGTCCTCCGTTCCCCATAATTCTGGTTTGTTTCGGGATTGGGGGCCATGGCTTCGCCCAAATTCTGCGGTGTATCCTTCCACACTGAGGATGCAATATTTAATTATCTAATAAATACAGAATATTCCTCATTTTAAGGGTAGGGTGGCAACTCTAATCCTAGATGTCAATACTGTAGGTCGTACGCCACTGAATGTAGTTACCACATGGCACAGCCTTGCAGCGTATTGGAAATTATTATTGCCAATCCAGGCCGTTTTATGCTCATACAAAGGTTTATTTGAATGTCAACTTCTTCACCGTCACAATTTATTTTTTCACAAGCATGAAAATAATTACACCATTCCTTTATGTTGCGTCGAAGATGTCAACCAACACTCACAGCAGTAAAAACATCACTCGGGCGCAGCTGAACGAGCCGCCAAACGTGCATGACAGCGCACGCCACGCGCGAACTTGCCGCTATCTCGCAGCTTTTCTACGGTGATCGCACGGCAGTAATTACTCAACTGACAAGAAAACGGGCACACCCAATCAAACACGGAGAATCGTAACAGATTAAAACAATCGCAGCTTCGTTTGCCCACCGTTGTGCGCCAATGAAAGACGTTGCGGTTTTCGTCCAATCTACTGGTCACGCGCGGCTTCACACACCTGTTACTTGTCGTACGTTTTTACCATAACTTACGTGTTGACGGATCCAGTAGGCTACGTTGCCGTCTGCCTACGGCAGTGTCAAAAATGAGGCCCTTGACCTTCGTCATGCTTTGCCTTGCCAACAGTGTTTATGTATGTGTATTACGTTATTAGTGCGGGAGTAACACCTACTAAATCTACTTTTCATAATAGTTATGCTATATTTATTTTGTTTTACAATGTCGTCACATTAAAGCAATGATTTCAAATAACAAAACAACTGGTTATGAGCTAGTATCATATCAATAAGCATCCGCATATATATGTATGTGTGCACGTATGTGTATATAATATGTGTATATATATATATACATATATATATATACATATACATACCTATATATATTATATCTATATTATGTACACATATATAATATATATATATACACATATATTATACATATATAATATATGTATATATATATATATATATATATATATATATAAAATAATGTGTATATATAGGTATAATATATATATATATTATACTTATATATACACATATTATATATATATATATATATTATACCTGTATATACACATATTATATATATATATATATATATATATATATATATATATTATATATATTTATATATTATATATAGATGTATATATTATATACACGCTATTCCAGTCTGTCTCGCAAATCGCCGAAAATAGTATTTAAATGATTTAATAACCTTGGTAAGAACGTCAGAGCTCAAAAATAGAAATTTGAACCGGGAATCCGTAGACACCTGCAGATAACAGTAGCGCCTGTTGTGTACCTTTATACGGACGCAACCGCAATAAGTGTCTCCGACGACTGCGTGCGAGAACGCTTTAAGTGGCACCCATCCTGTTCCGCTAATAAAGGTCACTCAGCCGTGACGACACACGCATCATTCCGTCACTTTGACAATATCATTAAAACGTCTTCAGGTACGACACGACGTTTTACTTCGCGTCAGGCAAAGACGATGAGACGAACCGCTTTGTTTTACTGCCAAGCCAGCGTTTAAATGTCAGGCCATAAATGATTGAGCGGAAGTGAAGCTCTCCTGCAGGCACGCACGTTCTCCCAGATCTTGCGGCCGGCCTTCGGTCGCATGGTTACACCAGCGCCGTGTGTTGCGTGTATTTACAATATTGCATTTGAGCGGGAATATAATTTCTTTTAGCAGTTTGCTTAGTCATGCCTATGAACGTTTACATACAAGCAAAAAGCTAGAAATAGATTGGTGGCTGCTTCGCCCAAATTCACAGAGGATGCAATATATAATTATCTAATAAATACAGAATACCCCTCATTTTAAGGGTAGGGTGGCAACTCTAATCCTAGATGTCAGGACTGTAGGCCCTATGTTCAAACTAAGAGAACGCTCAAAATCACGTACTTTATCCGTATTGCGTAGCATACATTAAAATGCAATAGGCCTAACCGCTAAGGGTATATTATTTTGGTGATTCCAGATTTACGGTGCAATTCAGTGTCCTCAGTATATTCTTACCTGTAATTTGGCGAAAATGAAAAAAAAAACGACATTCCATTTTCATGCGTTGTTTTAGCTACCGATATGCCATTAAGACAAATCATAATTCACGGTGATAACTCAAAGATATCGTCTACATTAGCAAAAATGTCCATGTCGTATCGGGAAAAATCTGCTGTCCCACGAGTGGTGGTTGAATTTTCTTTGCATTATAATGTTCACCATTTGCATGATTTACATTTAAAAAACTCTATTCAATGAAGACTTATATATATATATTTATTTTTAGTACATGATATATATATATATATATATATATATATATATATATATCATGTACTAAAAATAAAAAATGCGATTACAATTGCTTAATTAGGTACTTATTGATTGAACAATTTATCTTGTCCAACAGAAATATCAGTACTGTTACGTCAGTACTGTTACGATGTTTATATATGAAATTGCATACATTTTGTTTAGCTGCATACATCAGATGGGGGCATTGATGAGATAGAGGGAAATTAAAAGAGGTGAGGAACTCATGGCATTAGACTGATTATGTTTATGGCCATTATCTGAATACATTGTCGAAAGTTAGATTTATTCATGGTCTGTTACTTAATTAATTCACTGTCAAAACAATCTCACCGACCCAGCTGTTTTTATGCAATCAATAACATGAATATACCCTATAAAAAGTTCGTCGTGTAAGTGATGACAGGGATATAGTTTACATAGACTTCGCATTTAACCTACTTATGTCAGTGCTGTCACATGTCATTTATTGTCAGTCCTGTTACACTGAGTATGTAACAATACTGACATTTAGATACCTATCATTTCTGCCTGCATAGGGAGTGTGAAAACTGAAAACATAGACCATCGCGATAGTCGCACCGTATGACCGTAGGATCTTGTGAAACACCTCCAGTGGAAGACAGCTGCTGACGAGAATGGTTACACAATCACTGTCAGAAAAACCAAAACTTAGTCCTTGCAAGAAATGTTAGAAACCTTCCAGCAAACCATGGAGCGCTTTTGTCGCCATGCCTTCAAAATCCGCCACCAATACAGAGAGTACAGATCGAAATATGACAGTCTTGAAACAGATGAATGCATTATCCACATTTATATCGCCGATAACAACGTATGCAGGTACCCCACAAAGGAGATCTAGGCTGTTCATTGTGGGGACTCCCACCGGCAAGTCACTATGCACACCACGGGAGCAAGGCACTTCCATATTGCATCAAATCGGATTTCCGTCTGTACGACCCCTTTGGAATCTGGTGCCACCTTCAACCTGTGATCCAATGAAATAACACGGTTCCATTTCTTCAGTGATGACGCGACTTCACAAAATAGACAGAAGAAGAACTTCGCAATGTTTTTAGCTTCTTCTCGGAGACGAATTAAATAGACATGTTCGCTCAGTTAGTCACATTAGTTTATTTTGTGTACATATGCTAACATAACAAATGCAAAATGTCAGTTCTGTTACACGTTAATGTTATATATCAGTGCTGTTACACTACAGAAAATGTATTTTATAGGGAAATGTATATCAGTAGACTCCGAAAAACTTGCAAGACCTATAATAATAATAATTATTATTATTGGTTTTTCATATATAATTTTGCGGTTGTGGAATACATCATTATTGATAAATTCTGTATCGATCATTTACACTGTGCGTCAGAATTCTGTTACGAAGCATTCTCAATTTGTCTAAATCTACCCACAAATAAATCTCCATCCACCAGAAAATGTCGCATAATATACAACTAATAGAAGTACAAATATGACGCTGAAGTTTCAATTAATTTGCTTTGATTTACGCTTTGATTATTGAAAAAGAAAACTGTCTTGTGTCCAGTAACAACACTGACATAATGGTTTTGACATATCATATTTATTGAAATATTACAGATTGACTGTTGGGTTTTAATCGACGCACATATCATATTTGCATGGAGAAATGTATAGAAGACAATAATAAAGATAAAGTTAACATAACAAATGAAATTGTCTCTGAATTCCTCATTTTCATATACTGGAATGTATCGAAATTCTGGAGACACCCATTAAATTTTTATCTGCTCGAAAAAATTAAGGCTACGTAGGAATGCAGCGCCGTAAATTCAGCTTCTGCGGTATTTCGTCTCGTCGGCTGGCTCCACTGACGACATACATCGCAAAACTGTTTAGGGTCTGTGTACCTCATCATGTGAAGTCTGAGTTCGACGGACTGAGCGAAGGAAACCAGTAGCTGATTACTAGTATGTGAGAAAGAGGAGTTATATTTTTAACATAACACTTGTAACTCCGAGAGTAGAATCTGATTGTTACCATGGGCCATGGCTAAATTGGGAAACGCGTTCGTTGCGTGCATTGGCTTTTATAACCGAAAGGACACCGGTTCGAACACGACATGAAACCATTTATCTTTTTGTTACTTTTTTATTTAACTCTCCACAAAGTAATCATTATCATCGAATCATAAAGCAATGATGTAGGTTAATACTGTTGTATTGATTTTCTTTTTGTAGTAATTATACGTTACGAAAATCTAAATATGTTAATTGTATATGTACCGATAATGTATATTTCTAAATTTCAGTTTTCAAGACAAACCACAATTTGTTTTCATGTGTAGTGACATTAACTTAATTTAGAAATATACATCATCGGTATATACAATTATCATATTTTTATTTTCAAATTCATTGGAAATAAATAATTACCACAAGAATAAAAACACAAGCAGTACAGCTTTCATCGCATTTAAAGTGTTACGTTAAATTTAGAGACAAAAATCACAGACAGTTGATCAAATTATTTATACTAACTGCGAGGATACTTTCAGATGTTTATTGTTAGATGCATTAACGTTTGGAACAAAATAAATATTAACCTGTTAAACTAATATCAACACACGATATATTTCCGTATCAGACATCAAAATAATCGACTTATATACATAACAATTATGTATTTATATATTTTACTGGTATTATTATATTTATACCTATGTTTCACCTTATAGTTTATCGAGGTTTACTATGGATTTTAGTTTATAAATAAAATTATTATTATTAGGTTATTATTAGTTTCTTAATTTTTTTAAACCTTTGTACAAAGATATTAGAAGGCGTTAAAGTTGACAAACTTTATTTACATGCACACATCAATCAGTTCTGTCATCTGAAAAAGATGAACCATGAAATATAAAATGGTATAAAATTAAATCAGTCCATCTGGTCGTGTACACACATGCACACACACGCATGTAACACGTGTGGTTGCTGCACAGATGTTAGTGCAGCCTTGTCACATACTGACAAACAACAATTGTACACAGTGAAGTACTATTCACATAATAAATAACTATCTAAAACCACCATAAATATAATAAATAACAATTCATGTAAGGTCAATCATTTACCGGCTCATGCATCACGGGTGATAATACGCTCAGCTTAATGCGTTACCATTGGCAACGTTGTTTATTTACCCACCTGGTCAATACAATACATCAATCATTGCAAATCCTACACACAGCTTCCAAGTAAAGCCAACATGTTCTTTTTCACCTATTTTATATATATATATATATATATATTAATATATTAGCTGCAAGAAACAATATAACAATATGGAAATGTATAGAAGTTGACATTCAATTTAACTTATCACAATTGTCTATGTAATATACTTCAGAAATATAATGTTCAGAATGTAATCTTTCGAAAACAATACTTGAAACATGATGATGATCTACTGTTCCTATGATACAAATAGTCTGAGGACATCTTAGTCGCATTCATCCACCCAAAGTTTCCTCTATTCCATATCGGCTTTCACCAGCTGTCTCGGAGTCTTGATGCTGTGGTATAATCTCATATTCTGACATCCATAAATAACATTTCTGGGATATTTTCAGATGATACACGAAGTGTTTACATTTGGCACTGATAAATAATGATTGATTATTATGATGATTAAGTACCATGTCTAATGTTAGTTACACAGCACACGTTTCGCATACATAGTACATTCTGTTGGGTTCATGTATATTAATACAGATTTTAAATCTGCCAATATAATTTATCAAGCAGTACAGATACTTTGTTTAAGGCTGTTCTTAAAGAACAAAGCAACGTATTGCTATTAGAATGGCTCGGATTATTTTATATAAAGTCTGCATACTGTAGATGACAATCACAATTAATCTGTTGCTACACCAGCAACTGGCCTGTGGCAGCGTCGACAAGTCATAGCTTTACACAAATAGTTTAAACATTTTACATGTTGTGCCACATATTGTGCCAGTTGGTGAAACCCACTGGCGTGTATAGTAAATGGTTGAACTACTGTGCACAAAGACACAAGCTGGATGTGTACAATGTAACTGTATGACATGGATAAGTTCTCAATGTTTCTTGTTTCCAAATACCAGAAATCTGTTCTCTTCAATAATGTTTACGTAGTTGAACTAGGTGTGTATTTATTAGATTGGTCCACACAGGAAATAGCAGATGGTCTAGAAATATAGGAAAGTTCAGGTTGTCTGGTGGGCGTATATTCATCACATGTATCCATGACATATGAGTCTGTAAACAATCTTTACTGTACACATAAACATCAAACTTTTGACATCAGCCAGCACAAAAGACACAATTGATATGTTTGCATTCAAACTGTCAAAACGGATGAGTTTACCTCTGGTAAAAATAAATATTAAGATCTGCGCTACAAGTACAGTCACACCTTTAAAAACCATGATATAATGATAACAATTCTGTAATTTCTTGCACAGATCAACTCTATGGCAATTATTACTGGTACTTAAAGCAAACAATCGCACAGTACCTATTCACACTAACTCTTGCTAACCTGGACACCGGGCTTCCAATCTGGATTACCAGGGTTCTGGTTAAACGAAGCACGCACATAATGGGGGAGAAGTGGGGGGGGGGGTATAAATATTACTATTTGGAAATTCTATTCCTGTCACATTTATCTGTGATTCGATTATCTGTGTTTGGGTTACTTGTGTCAGCATTATGTGTCAGCATTATATGTCAAGATTATCCATATCTGGATTAACAGGTTTCCATTGTATATGCATGCGCGGACAGGCCTTATTTGTACACTGCCTTCACACAGAAGGTCTCCTCTGTTTTGTCATTCTCGTCGTTTATGTAGACGAGTATTTCAAGGATGCCTCGGTTCATGTACGGAGCAAACTTCATGCCAATGCTCTGGGTTTCTCCGGCGTCCAGCTCCAGCCTCGTGTCCTTGAACTGGAGCAACTCCGGGTGGTTCGTGTGTACGTGGAACACGCGTCGCTTCTGGTACGGGTTCGTGTACGAGATGCGCTTGTTGCAACCCCTGCCGCCACCTATTGGCAGCTCTAGCTCAAACGCCTTCTCGATGTGCGGCGGTTTCGCCGTCGCACAGATGAGCCAGGTGCGCAGGAGTTGGTGCGACTCGACGTCGACGACATTCACGTAGAGGAACTTGCATCCACTACGGTGGGGGCGGATGGCCGTCGAAATCTCCTGGACGGTGTTTGCGGCGAGCATGAAAGGCTCCCGTGGCTGCAGCTGCATCTCCAGTGGGTGAGATGAAAAACACTGCACGAGACGTGTTGCCTGCGTCCCCCTGGTGGTGGGAAAATGAAACAATGTCAAAATAATAAATGTTCGGACACGGTCACAGACAGAAATATTTGACCTGACGGTGTTTTATAATGATACACATAAAATGTTATGAAGGTGGATATAATGCTCTAAATAGTATTACAATAAATTAATTATGCGTTATGCACTTTAAAAAGTAAGTTTGAATTATAGCTAAATAAATATAATATATAATGTAGAGGAGGGCTTGCGAATGTTAAAATGTGTAGAATCACTTTGCATCTAGCTGAGTTACTTGAAGTCGCACAAAAAATATTCATAAATGTGTTTTTCAATACAATTATGTATATTTCTTATTTTTGCTACAGTGCACAGAGTACAATGGTTGTTCAGTAAAAAAGACCATGGTATGTAACAGCAGCAAGTTTTAATTTGATTAAACATACAGCCAGAAGCCAGTACAACTTCTTAAGTAACATTTAACTGATCTCACAGTTACCTGACAACGAGGGTGAATTGAGTTGTCTCCCCTTCCGTGCAAGCTACGTCTACCCTTTGTAGGGCGTGCACATCGAACTGCCAGATTTGGACGGGTTTCGAGAGGTAGGGATCTAAGTAGACGGCAATGTAGAACCGCTTGATCTGAGGAGATGCCCCACACGCCACCTGTACACAACCAGTGGAACTAGTTACCATTCATAACATGCTCTGATGGTTCAGCGACAACAAATGTGTTTCTCTGTTAGTTTCAATACAATATCCATATGAAACGTAATTGTCACCAAAGGTAAGTTCTTATAAACTGCAGTGTCCCGTCTCATAACTGCTTAAGGCACTTGACACTTCACCACTGGGAAACCATTTCACTAATGCGTTTAAGAGCTCTTAAAGTTGATTTTACATTTTAAAATATATTTTGGTCTTTAACAATGATATTCTGTGGGACATTGTCACAGGTGTGTCATGGAAATAGTGTCCTCTATAATATACACATTTTGAGGAAAAAAACATTAAATTTAACAACAGATTTATTTAAAGATGAATTTTCCTTAAGACTTTTTCATCTTAATGAAACAGTCCCCAGAGTTTGTTAGAATTATAACAGAAATTATTTCCAGTGACAGCTACAGAGGACACAGTTGACTGTGACACATACACATAGCACGTCGAATCAGTGACTCACCTTCAAGAAGATGTCATGTGGTTCGCCAGCACCGACACTGCGACTGCTGCAGATGACGTTGGAATCACTGCACCGGATGTAGATCTGTCTCAGCCCGGCCGGATCAGTGACGGGGATAGGCATGCCTGGGGAAGGAATCAGAGTTGTTGCATCAAGATAAACCTGTAATGCGTTATAGCCACTTTGCATCCAAGTAAAAAACCTGCACAAATGTGTTCGCAGTATACAACTAGTAAAAACATAATCTAAATAAACAATTAAGTAAATATAAACTGTCTAGCAAATTAAATACACAAACATTAAGTCAAATTTAAAACAAATGTATTTGATTAATTTAGTGACTACTGTGACCACTGACTGAGATGGAAGACTGTGATGATCATGTGACCTGTGTGAGGGTCATGTGACCTGTGTGAAGGTCATGTGACCTTACACAAAAGACTCAACATTAAGTGACACATGTTTATTCTGGACATGAACGAAACATTGCTCACTAGATCATGTCCCGTCAATTCTGTGATTTGGGGAAAAATCTTGTAATCTAATCTTGCAATGTCCAGTTTATTTCCGCCCCACAAACAATCAAGACTAATAAATTAGGATGCATTTGCAAAGCCATAAATAAAACCAAAAGAAAAAATGAGTTAAACTGCCTTTGTCTCTAAAAATGTTGCTTTAAAAAATTTGCCTAAAATCTATCAATACACAAAAAACTGCTGAACTGAAATGTCCGTTGAGTAAATAGTGAGTCAATACGAGGTGGATGAATGTAGAGAGTAACTTATTAGTCAACACGTCTTACTGAGTGAAAAGTAAGTCAATATAAAATGGTTGAACTCAACAAGTAAATGAACTCACCAGCCAAAGTGCGAGTCAACAGGAAGTTGATGAACATATCAACTAAATGATGAGTCAACAGGAATTGGACGAACTCGCTAACTAATTGTTGAGTAACAAGAAAGTGGATGAGAATGTCAACCACAGTGTGAGTCAAAAAGGAAGTTGATGAGCATATCAACTAAATGTTGAGTCAACGGGTAGTGGATGAAGTCATCAACTAAATGTTGAGTCAACGGGTAGTGGATGAAGTCATCAACTAAATGTTGAGTCAACGGGTAGTGGATGAAGTCATCAACTAAATGGTGAGTCAACATTATTTAAGTGGTGAGTCAACATGAAGTACATAGACTTACCGGGTAGGTGTTGAGTTTGCATGAAGCGGATTGACTTCTTGAGGAAGGACTGCTCTGGGTGATGGAAGCGAAATGTCTGGTTAATGACATGAGGCTGAGGCTCAATGTTAACCATCAAGATGGCGACTGGCTTCTTGTCTCGCGTGTTGAAGTACACCTGGAAATGACAATTGATTCACATTACGTTACGGAATTTGCATTGGTTGCTAGCACGCAGGTGTTGGTTGCGACAGAGTTGGTTGCTAAGGGCTGATGTTAGTTGTTAAGGAGAATGGAATTGATGTTGGTTGCTAAGGTTTGTTATTGGTTTTCTCAAAGTTGGTTGCATGACCCAAATAGTGAAAAGAAATGGTGACATTATGGATCTGTCATTAGGAACATCAGGACGTGTACGGCAGTAATCAAAACCTTTCATTATGACATTGCTGCAGGTGTTGTGTCAGGAATGATGTAGAAGTCTTGAAGTACCTTGGTCATGCGAGACTCCATCACTCCTCCTGTGTCCTTCTTCGGAACAAAGCCTTGGCGGGCCTTCAGCTTGTGAGCGTCCAGCGGCTCCTGGGGGTCAGCATAGCAGTCACATGGTCAGTTTGGCTCAAATAAACAATATAAAAGAAATGTAGATGTGTGTGTGTGTGTGTGTGTGTGTGTGTGTGTGTGAGTGTGTGCGTGTGTGTGTCTGTGCGTGCGTGCGTGCGTGCGTGCGTGCGTGCGAGTGTGTGTGTCTGTGTGTGTGTGTGTCTGTGTGTGTGTGTGTCTGTGCGTGTGGTGTGTGTGTGTGTGTGTGTGTCTGTGTGTGTTGTGCGTGTGGTGTGTGTGTGTGTGTGTGTGTGTGTGTGTGTGTGTGTGTGTGTGTGTGTGAGTGTGGGTGTGAGTGTCTGTGTGTCTGTGTGTGTGTCTGTGTCTGCTGTGTGTGTGTGCGTGTGTCGTGTGTGTGTGTGTGTGTGTGTGTGTGTGTGTGTGTGTGTGTGTGTGTGTGTGCCCCTACCTACCTGTGGCTGCACTCTATCATCTGCCCGGAATGTGAGGAATTTGAATGGAACGTTGACACTCTCCTTTGGGCGCAGGAAGATCTCGGGCTTGCCTGACGGGGTGTCCATATTGAACATTCCCTCCTCGATGGAGGCGTACACCTGGTTCAACATCCTGAAGTGACGCCACTCTCTCGGATCAGTGATGACCCTACAATGCGACAAAGGTCAGAATCTGTCACGTGACACCAGTACATGGTCAAGACCCACAAGTGGTGGACACAATTGTAGCTAATTTCAACTAAACACTCCCTCTCCTGTTGCCCTGTTCGAATCTTGGAGCCATGCACAACATATTCCATATTAAACAATGTAAGTTAATAGTTTGTCTGACGGTTTTACCACAACTACATTAAAATGTTATTCTATCGGTCTAACATGTCCCAGTCCATATTCTATAGACTCAGCACATAGAATTAACTAAAAACAAGCCAAATGAAATGTTTCCAGGATACAGTTAACTTACAGACATATTATTGCATGATGAATGAACAACATACGTGAGTTCGCGGTCGTCACAGTCAATGGTGATTGTGTGTTCCGTATTGTATGGATTCCTGAGGATGTACTCGAAGTACTGGGCCGTGCCCAGACTAGGATGGATGTAGTGTTTGGTGGTGATGGCCTGGGCCAGCATGTTCAGGATCCCCTCGTTCTTCCCCTGGTCCCGGTACAGCTCAATCGTCTTCAAGTCACGAGCACGTTCCTCCTTCTGCTTGCGAAAACTCTGTGGAGAACAAACGGGAACATTCTTTGTGATGACATGCAAAACTGAAACATTCAAATACGACAAAATCAGCATGAGATGATCCAACTTAACTTTTTGAAACTCTAGTGTGTGGCCGTATGTCCCGCAGGAACGTATCTGTGTATGTTGTGTGTGTTAGTGTGCTGCAGGCAAGATAAATGATAGTGTGTGTGTTATGTTTGTATGTGTTTGTGTGTGTGCAAAGGTAAGTTCTTATATAGCACAGTATCCAATCTTCAAGACTGCTCAAAGCACTTTACACTTTACTTCCCTGACAAACCTGTTCAATCAGATGCCATCTCAACTTCTCTGTGAAGCATCCAGCCATATGATACAATTAATGCACGAAGGCCGCTCGTAAACATATCTACCACTGTCTATAGCCAGGTACTCATTTATACAGCTGAGTGAACAGGAACAATGTAGAGTGAAAAAACTTGCCCAAGGTTTTAACACCGCAGCACAGGATTCGAAACTTTCCTCTTAGTTGAGAGTCCGAACTTCCCTAAGCCACTGTGCTCTGTGTTTGTGTGTGTTTGTGTGTGTTTGTGTGTGTTTGTGTGTGTTTGTGTGCATGTTATATGTGTGGTTGTGTGTTGTGTGTGCACACACATGCATGTGGGCATGTGTGTGCAGGTGAATTTCTTCGCACACGCACATACACTGGCATACGCGTATGCGCATAAATATGTGCACAAGTGTGTATGTGCCTGTCTTGAGACAGAGAACACGGACACAAAATTTGAACGCACTCCATCACAGATATTTACCTCTACAATAAAACTACTGCGATATGAAGAATCCTAATCTAGATTATTTCTAATGAAAATTCGACAAACTCTACTCAATTCCGAAATACTTCAGCCAACCCAATAATCGAGCAGAGTCAATGAGACCTCACCGTGATGACTGGCATGTTCTCATGACTCTCCAACTGACGGATCTTCTGCATACGAGCCAGTTTCCGCTTCCGCTCTGCAGTGCCCTCTTGCTGATTAGTGTTGAACTTATCCTTACGAGATGAAAGGAGTGAGGCGACTTCGTAGTTTGTCTCCACCAGATGCTTAGCAACGTTGCCCTGCGACTTATACAGAGCTGCAGGGAGAACAAGATATTTTAAAGTCAATTATTTATTATACAACAATACATTTGAAACTGACTTTAATGCTTTAGCCACCACTGGTATTTTCGTAAGGACATCATCTACAGTGGTCAAAATATCAAATTGAGTGTCAAATTTATTGTTGCAGTGTTGCGTATTAAGAAAGAAATCTATTAAAAAAATTCTCTTTCGAGCTGATGAGCATAGCTACAGTAAGAACTATTGATTTACATAAAGTAAGTTTAAGCATATATGTTAAGACCAGAATCAAATAAATTCCAACAAAAAATTGCATGTCATTTTTATAAAGAACAGCAGAGTTTGCAACAATTGCAATGTAGTGATTAAAAAAGTGGCAAGGGAAGATATCTTACATGACGTATTGTGTATTTGTGTAAAATGGATTTGGTTTATATTACTAAACTTTGCAAAAAATAAAGAAGTATCAAAAAGAAATCAAAGTGTTCATGCGTCAGACTTGAACCAGTGTCTCTCAATTGTACAAGAAAGCGCTCCAAGTCCATCAGTTGAGACACATGGAAAATTGGAAATATGTTACTGGTAAAGTGTTATGTTATTTTACATTGCTGTGTTTCAGTCCCCTTTAATAAAAACCTTGTTTTAGTAGTTAATAGATAATGAATGAGGTAGCAATAATTATGACATTCCATAAGTTCATATTATTATTATCACTTTATTGCATGTTCAGTGAAACATGAAATAAAATAATATGGACAAAACAGGTTACTGAGATAACAATAAACAGTTTCAATCAGCATTTAATCACACATCATTATTTATCTTCATAACTGTGTTCACCACTAGAGGGCACCACAGACTCACCTGTGATGTTCGGCGCCGTCAAACCACCGCCAAGGAAGTGACTGGTGTCAACATCGTTTTTCACAATCACCGTCGGTTTTACAGCCACGGCACCTGGGGACCAATGAGGTAACTACTAGGAATTCCACGTTATGCATTCTAACATTATATGGCCAAAGATGGCTGGTGGGGAACACTGTTACAAGAAGTGTAGGAGGACGACAATAAACCCGCTGGTGTGAATGGACGATGTAGAAGAGGGAGTTGCGTTCACTGATTTGTGGGTGAGCGTTGTCGCGAGGGGGGGCCTACATATGAGTGAGGGGCTTCATCTGGGAAGAAAATGAGCACCCATTCGAAGGAGAGAGTTTGCCAGGACAAATGAAGACAATACAGGTGACATTGAGTATTTAAAGCGACATGGTCTGTTCGTGGCTTTTTATTTTTATTGCAAAATCATGTTATATGATATAAATTATACCTATTATAGCATAAAGACAGTCAAAATATGTTTTCATGTACCATTTAGGGGTTGAAAATAGATGCAGTAAGGGCGCTTAACTCTGTGTACACATCGACCACGATGCGTTTTCGAAACCGTTGTAGGCGTAGCTAAAAGCCCAGAAGGAAATGCATGATCACGCGATGCAGTATCACGTGAACACAAGTTGACGCCACTAACGAAACACCCAGCCAGGTGCACGGCTCCCAATTGGTAAAGGTCAAAGGGTGGGTGTCACTCGCGGCGATTTGAGTGACAACGTCAGGATTCTTATAAATCTTCGATGTTTGACATTACAAAGTCAGTTCTGTTTCGATAAAACATTTATTGGCGGTCAGGACGCTACAATAGTTATAACTTATACTGATTAACATGATTTTGCAATAAAAATAAAAAGCCACGAACTGATCATGTCGCTTTAAACTAGATCAGAAAGGTGAATGTGTCGAGGTATCTCAAGGAAGTATTACAGACGGGTTTCCAAACGAAGGTGATAAAATCAATGAAAGACATACCATTATACAGTTCATATATTTGAGAAAACAGCCTGTTAGTTCATTGTTTGGACTTCAATATCACATTTGCATTATACAGTATGGTCAATATTTATAAACTGATCACAATCAAACTATATTAAAATTGTGGCTCACAAAATCACTGTTGGCAGTTAGAATGAATACAGTTTATGCAACAGAGTATGATTTTATGATAAATAGTTCAGATTTTGTACCATTACACTGTAAAATATCTCAAACATTAGAGAGAACACTTATCTATAACCCTGATTACCATGGTCATACATCTGTATTTTTTCAACGATAAAAAATCTCACGATTTAGTTACACATAAGACTATGATTATGCTTTATAAAGCAAACAACCACTGTTTAGAAGGTCGTGTACAAGTGTTTTTTAACCAACTGCAGCCATACACAAGCATGATACCAGACAATGTAAAATATTTTATGTTAAAAAGGCGAACACCACCCATAGATTACTACTATCAATTACTGTCAGAAGTATACACATGTGAAACGGTCTAGCAAGTGACATAACACAGTTACCAAGTTTGCAACAATTTAAGAAAAGACTCAAGTCAATGTTACTTTCTTCGTACATGTATTTATGAATAGCTATCACAATGTTAAAAAAATTACTGTGACTTTGTATTCTATCTTGTAACTCTTACTACAGTTACTGTGTTTTAGTTTGAAAAGGTCATAGCGCCTTACAAGTCACATGACTTCTGCTATGTCCCTTCAACAGCAGCAGCGACTCACCAACCATGAAACTGTATTGTATTATAAGTAAGCAATACTATTATTATGTCGTTATTGTTGAATAAACTTTCATTCATTCATTCACACTTAATGGCTCCTCCAACAGGCTACCTGTGTAAAACAGACACTGTGTTGTGACATGATGAGGTCACCAGCCAGGACTTGGACAATAGTCTACACCGACTGCCATCACTGGGAGGCAATGACGTCTGTCTCCGGCAGGCCATGTGGTGTGCCCTGATGAAATGACAAACCAAGTTCTCCTCAGTAATCCGAGGATCCTCAAATATGAGATTGCCAGAGCATGACGCTGATCTATTGCTGTGATAACAGTGTTATTCCCTGGATCAGAGATATGGCGAATTATGCAGTGAACACTAAAAAGGATACAGTCATTCATCAACAAATGCCTGTGCAGAATGCTACATCTCAAGTGGTCAGACACGGCACCCAACACTATTCTATACTTTGGGAATGGACCAAGCAACTACCCATAGAAAATGAAATAAAGAAGAGAAAATGGAGGTGGATAGGACACACATTTAGGAAACCTCCAGAAACCATCACCCGTCAAGTCATCACACGGAACCCCCAGGGAAGAGGCGAAGAGGTAGGCCACGAAACACCTGGCAAATAGACACGGAAAAAGAAACAAAGGAGATGGGATACACCAGGAGAGAAATGGAGAGAGAATGGCCATGGACAGAAAACGGTGGCGTTCCTTGGTCGATGGCCTATGCTCCCAGCGAGCAAACAGGCATAAGTAAGAATTGATGACAAAGAAAACTATGCAAACAGCTCATTCCAGACCAGGTTAAGTTGATGAGACAAATAAGTAAGTACTGGTAGTACCTGTCTTGACGTATTTGCCTTCGCTTGGGTAGCCAATGTTTGCCAGCCGTAGGTGCAGCCTGCCTTTCAACAGCGGCTTCGCCTCGGGTGGACAGAATGTCCCATCTCGACTCACACCTCCAGAGGGCAGCACACTATCGTCTTGTGAATATTCGTTGACAAGCACATCGAGTTCATAAGTCAACTGGATTGCTTCGAGACCTTGTCGACACAGGTGCTGCAAACAGAGACAGTGAATGTTATTTCTTGTAAAGGTATAACAAATTGAAAATGTCTGTGTGTGTGCATGTTAGTTACTGTTTTTTCTTTATTTCTACACAAAAGCATTATTAGCCCTGCTTTCGTGGAATTTGTAGACATGTTACGACTAAGTGACTCTGTCCAAAGGATACAATGTATTTTTGTTGCCATTAGGATAGATAATATTTTAGGTACTGTTCATATCAGCACATGGAGAAAGAACCCAAAGACAGCAGTTACAACCATTATTGTAGTCTGTACTTGTGGCACCACCTACCTTGAATGTTACAGTGATGGAACCTATAAGCCTGAGAGCCTAACACATTGTATCTGAGTACTAGTGCTGGGGCCACTGAACATGACAGAGTAGGACACCATACCTTGAGCTCCACAGTGCTGGAGCCAAAGAGCATGAGAGACTAAGACATCATACCTTGAGCTCCACAGTGCTGGAGCCAAAGAGCATGAGAGAGTAAGACATCATACCTTGAGCTCCACAGTGCTGGAGCCTATGAGCACGAGAGACTAAGACATCATACCTTGAGCTCCACAGTGCTGGAGCCAAAGAGCATGAGAGAGTAAGACATCATACCTTGAGCTCCACAGTGCTGGAGCCTATGAGCATGAGAGACTAAGATATCATACCTTGAGCTCCACAGTGCTGGAGCCAAAGAGCACGAGAGACTAAGACATCATACCTTGAGCTCCACAGTGCTGGAGCCTATGAGCATGAGAGACTAAGACATCGTACCTTGAGCTCCACAGTGCTGGAGCCTATGAGCATGAGAGAGTCTCCGTCCCACACGTCTATGTGAAGTATCTGCTCACTGAGGTGCTCCAGGAACAGACGACCCTCGCCTGGCTTCAAGTAGGCCGGGTCAACGTGGTACTTCACCTGCAAGGAACACCACAGCACATTACAGGGACAACTTCTGCTTCTGCACCTCAAATTAGCCACCACAGCCATTTGTAACATGAAGTCTGCGGTCTAGAATGAGGGAACATTGAACATGGCTTGTTGCAGCATTATTGCCAATAACGCTTGTTTTGAAACTGGATATTTAGTCTACCTTTTGAGTATACTGTGTGGTGGAAACTTTAAATTGCAAACATAATTATAAGCATGACTGAATAACCAAATATAATTTGACAGACAGTCAACCTTCAATGCTTCTGTTATAAGAACACAAAAACCTATCTGCAGAGACCCGACTTTTAAGTATCATGTCTGATTTTTGAAACACATTTATGAGATTTAACAAATGCAAAATCCCCAAGTGGATAAGTAAGTGACTGGATTGTATAGTTCAACTTTTGGGTAACCTGACCTGAGATATGTATGTATGTACGTATGTACGTATGTACGTATGTACGTATGTACGTATGTACGTATGTACGTATGTACGTATGTACGTATGTACGTATGTACGTATGTACGTATGTACGTATGTACATATGTATGTACACACCCACATACACACACACACACACATGTAGGTTTATGTGGCTATTTATACAATCAATAAATAGTTTCTTCCTTTTATATAAAGCATTCTGATGGGGGGAGTGTGAATAGTATCGCTGAAAATTGAATTCCTACATTTCCATACTTTTTTTCTAACAAACCATACAATTTTGTGGAATTAAACAGTTTGGCTGAAAAAATAACATAAAAAATATAATTTGAATTAACAAAAAATAAAAAAAATGGTCTTTTTAGCAAAATATTTATTATTCTTTGCTCTGCAAACTCATTTATTGCACAACCTAATATATTTTATATTAGAATAACCTGAAAATACTGGAAATAAATAAATTCAATTTCCACAAAACCACCCCAAGAGAATTTCAAACTATTATCTATATACCTTGGTTACTGTTATGCCAACTGATTATTATTTATTATCTGCCTTCTAATCACACGGACTGAAAACACAGCAAATGTTATTATGAAAGGAGAACTAGTTTTAAGATATGAGAGTTAATTAAAATATGACATTTCACCAGATCTGTCCATTTTCAAGAACAAATCAACAGAATTACAGCTGATCAATCCAAACTTGCAGGTATTATGTCAGACGGTATGACATTTATTTACAAAGCGTATTTGCTAAAGCATGTTTCACCTGGTAGCCTGGTGGTCCCTTCATCAGGGATCCGTCCTTATCCAGTCGCTGTAGAACACAAGGGAGGGCGCTGGGGTTGCAGGACAACTCCCCTTCGATATCCCCCAGGAGCAGTCTAAGACAAAGTATTGTAACAACAACAAGTGAAAACAGTGAATCAACTGCTGGTATATTCAACAGGGAAAAACATTCAACAGCAGTCTCTATGACATAGTTTTTCATAGCGTAAGACTAGGTTGGTCTCAATTACAACAATGATACCATTAGAATGCACTATGACTCCATGTGATAGAATGTTTAAAATATTTTTATCGTTCATCGATTTAAAAGTCAGATAAGCCAATAAATGATAATTATATAAATTGTTTTCATCATACAGTAACAGTAACTGTAACACTTCTAAAGCGCCTATATCCTTGAACATTCTTAGATTTAGGAACAAAACGCTGTTTGGAAACTAGGGATATCAGATAAATGTTGCAGATTAACTAAGTAAGTTGGTTACTGAGCATATAGATTATGGTGTGTAACAGTAAGCAATTTTTATTTGATTTAACATACAACCAAAGCCAGTACAACTGCTTATGTAGGGCAATAATGGTGAGAAACTATTAGAGTTTATAGTTTAGCTTAGTTTATAATTTAGGAAAGTTTTTCATGACACGTTTTCACCTCTCGTGTATATACAACCATTTTTTTATTAAAGTCTTCATTTATAAATTTGTTGGGTAATATATTTCGACGACAGACACCACATCCTACACCATCTCCCATTAGCCAATAAGCGAAGCCTAACTTAACATGGTGCATAGAAATATTCAGTTGGTATCTGTGGGAATAGACGGAGGACTAACATAGGGCGTCTTTGAGGGTGTATACCACTGGGAGAACGCTCGGTGTTGGTCTTACCTTTCTGATGTTATTTGTGGGAACCTGTAGAAGGGTGTATACCACTGGGAGAACGCTCGGTGTTGGTCTTACCTTTCTGATGTTATTTGTGGGAACCTGTAGAATTGGAAGGTGAAGAAAACAGTTGCTGGACTTTTGATGCCCGGCTCCGTCTCAAAGGTGTTCATCCTGGGACAGAGACGCATGGTTCAGTCGGTTAAATTGATAATGATCTGTTGTTATTGTAATGAAATATTCAACCAACACGATTCCATAGAAGCAAAAAAATCCTACATGGCTTCAGGCTTAGTGAAATCATCTTTAAGATAATTAACATAAACACTACTAGTATTTATGAAGACAATAAAGTATGCAGAAGATTCATCAATAAATTTATGTTAAGAATGACTAAAATGGTGGAGTTATAAACAATCATTAATTATATAATTAGAAATAAAACTAAAAATTAAAGTTCTATAATATATATATATATATATATATATATTTAATATATATATATATATATATATATAATGCAGTATCATTCCTTATATGTGCTGAGTGCTTAAAAATTGTACAATTTGTTGTGTGAATGACACTGCCCCAGTAGCCCCTATCTTGAGACCCAGATGTTCTATCCACCAGGCCACTGCACCCCAAATCACACACATTCCACTGCGAACGATACATTATAATGGGTCCTTTTTTCTGATCTTCTGACAGTGACGTTGCACTGACCTTGAGAATGCGAGGAACTGCAGAATGATCTCATTGGCCGGCAGTCTGTCCCGTTCCTCTAGTCCCATCTCAATATTCATTGGGTCGCCGGGGTCAATGACCTCTGGTGGCTCTCCATTGCGGTCAAGAATTTGGGGGAAGCCGGCCGCAGCCAGCTTCGCATAAGCTGACCGTGGCAGGCCTATACCACTATAAGGTGTGAACACTGGTTATGTTAGTTAGCATGTCACATGTCTTTAAGGATACATATTTACATGTATTTTCACACACAAATGTGCAGCTTTCAGATATATATATTCTATTATATATTGTACATAAGTTGCAAGGAAAATCAAAGAAATACATGTTGTCAAAATCCCCTTTATGTGAAGCAGAAACGGGAAAATAGCATGGCTGCAATGTCACGGCTTTTTTCTTGATTCTGACGGGTGATCATCATAGATAAGAAATGTCTATGTGTAAATATGTAGTTATATAAAATGCATTCACATGTAATCAGCCACAGTTGATGCAGTCAAAGGACTATAATATTCCAGGTTCTATTTAAAGTCCTGATGACAAAATACAAAAGCGAGTTTTTCTTGAAACCAACAACAGGGATATAACACAATCTGCTTGGAAATCATTAATGTCAGCCAGAGTGTGTGGATGTGTCATGTGACTTGCCTGTGGAGACCGGGAGCTGCAGGCAGGATGGGGATGTGGGTGGGAGTGAACGGCAGCTCGTGTAGGTCACTAGAGGTTCTCGCAGTACCGGGTGGCTGTAACCATAGCAACGATGATCAACACACAAACTTAGTTGAGCTAAGGAAATACAAGAAAAGTATTTAGGAGTCCAAGAATTACCAACACCTGTAGGTCTATATAAGAATAAATACTGGAACATGGCTGTTTAAGGTTAGTGTGTGTTACAGTCAGTCGACACTTAAGAGACAATACTGATGAGAATAAGAGTTATCAGCTGTCCAGACGTTGCTGTATATTACAATAAGAATATATTGTGCACACCTTTGTAATAACAATAACATGTCATGACCGGAACTAAAACATTATTGTGATTACTTTAATCCTTTCATCATAGCTCACACGGAAATCTTTATGAAAACTATACTAAAAAGCAAAGACGTGTTTTTGGTAAATGGAGACTTTAAGCAGAGTCAAACCTTACAGTTTTTAGGACATTCTGGTATATTGTTTTTTTCAAAATCAAAAGTCAGCAATTGCATGAGCATAAAGAAAAATGGAAAAAACCAACAAATCCAGCCAAAGAATTGCTACTCGAGCAGGAGCCAGTACAAACAGGATATGTAGGTCATAAAACGGGCAGGTAGGGGATGAGAGGGGAGGAGGCTTGTGGCAAAACAATTTCATAACAGAAACACTCAATAACATATGATAGGGTTAACAAAATTGACATTCTTTATATGGGAAACAATCAGGAATTGGGTGCTTCACCGTAAACTTTAACAAGATTGCCACTTGGAGAATCAACTCTAGATAGCAGGTGCACTAGGAAGCCCCTTTGGGTTATCGAGAGGCCAACCTATCTATCTAAGTGTATCCCATCCTTCTGAGTTACACAATACTGTTTTTATTATTATACTAACACTACTAGCACCCATACAATCAGCTGACAATATATTCCATTCAGTTATTGGTCTTTGTGAAAATGAGAATATCTACTTTGCTTCTTTTCTAACTCCATGTCCTCTAGTCCTTCTAGTTTCCTTAATAGGGAAAGATATTCCTATCAATATTTTCATATAAATATTCAATATTTTAAACACTTCTATCTGATCTCCTCTCAATCTCCTGGTCTCAATGAGGATGGTTGCAATTTGTGCTTTTCTTGACAACAAACAAAGCACATCAATTTCAAAAGAAAACCATGCACAGTACAATTACAGAGCTATCAAAACTGGGTGATAGGCACAAGCAAACACACTACACAATTCCTTGATAGAAGTATTGTGGAGTTCCACTGAACAGACCATCATAACAACAAAAGGAAACCATCATCAACTACAAATAAAATTACCATTAAAATGACACAAATCACCAACAAATCCGGTTTGCTTATTTAATTGTAATTAGCAAACATATAGAAAAGTTAGTATATTTCACCAACTGAGACGCAGCATTATGACAGCTGCGTTATACTAGGCTGAAATGGTGTGCTTTTCATAACACTCGGGTAGACAAACTGGGCTAACTACTTGGACCACTCTACAACAAAATGGCCGTGGACTGAGAAGAGCAGACTGCTTCAAATGCAAAACTGAGCATAGCAGGCTAAAATAAATTGAGCCAAGCAACACGAAGAGACAGTGTTAGTGGGCAGTAGCACTGGAGAAAACTAAGAAAAATTAGCAGCAATGTGTCTTACCCAGCCATACCACTGCAGCCGCAACAACAAGAAAACACCTTTCTAGCACTCACATACAGTAAACTTACAGATTTTCTACATAGAATCTATGGTATCATAGAAATATTAGTCGTAATAAGTAAAATATATTTGATCAAATTCACTGCGGCACAGAAAACGGCATTTAGTCTCTGTATCTATCTACATAAGCAAAATGCAGCAGACACAATAAAACCTGACTTACCCATCCAAAATACTGTTGCATGCAGAAAACAAACAAACAAAATGGTCATATGTGACCACCACACTTTGTTATCGATTTACAATGTAATAACCATTACTTGTCCTCTACAATGTACTGGTTTCTTCTTTGTGGGATTGATTAAACATTATGTAATGTCTTTTGCCAACTGCTGGTACATCTGTTTTAACAGAAGGACCACGAATGTGTGTTTTGCATTTGTAATGTAACAGTGGTAAGAAGGAAACGAAATAATAGATTACATTGTGACATAATAGATTACATTGTGAGATAATTAACTTCAGGCCCAGAGGAAGAACAGTTCACAATAAGTGCCGAGTCAAAATACCCAAATAGCGAGTTCTGGTAATTGCAAAAAGTCACAACCCGATTGCCGCATAATGACATCATGCGATACGCATGCACGCACGCACGCACACACCCATCTCATTTATAATCACACCTGAGGATAAACCCTTTAAATGTATTAAAAATATGAAGAAAACTAATTTTTAGGAACATCTGCAATTTATAAGTTTTTTGTAAACAACATGCTGCTGTAGGAATGGCAGCCATCTTGGAATTTTAGACTGCTTCCTGTACTACACTACGACATCGAATTGTTTTCAACTAAGTACTTACGCTGACAGCAGCCGTGTCGGAGACGTGTTGGATGGCAATGGGCATGTACCCCTGGGGTGTACCAGCCGGGGGCACATGGTACCCCATGGGCTGGCTGGGGTAAATGGCCTGGCCTGTGGGCCTGGGTGTCTTTGACACCTGCACAGCAGCCTCGGCCACACTGCGGGGCTTCGGCGGCTTCTGACTGCTGCAACAGACGAAGCATTCAGATACATACACGGTGGAGTGTATGTAACTGCTCCCTGACTAGAGCATAGCACTCTTGGTCAGAGAACCTACGTTCAAATCATGTGCAGTCTCATCTCAGGCCCATAGACTCCACCCAGCCCCTTCTGGGGCTAACGTCAGAGTGCGTAATGCTACGGGTGAATGAAAGTGAATTTGTAAGAATATAATAAAAACTGAAACAAGTGACTGTGTAAAACATGTAATAACCTACAAGTTTGTTCCCTCTACGTTGCCCCAGTTCACTCAATTGTACACAGCTATGGACAGTGGTACATATTTGCATAGTGTTCATTTTAATTGTAGCATGGCTGAATGCTTTCCAAACGTGTTGAGATGAACAGATTGAACAGATCTACCAGGGAGTGCAGCCTAAGGCACATTGTGTAGTTCTAAGGTGTGGATACTAGACGATATCTCTACTTTACCTTTATTCAGCATTACATGTTCAGAGATATGGCCAATTTTGTGTACTGGCAACATTTTTTTGGGTGGCGCATTCCTCAAAATGTTATCATCTGTGTCAAGTTGAAATTTCTCTACTTGTTACAAAGCAGGTTATTTTAGCAAATGCTTAGAAAAATTAAAGCAGATAATTGTAGTGCCCATAAATGAAGGTTGTTCCCAAAATGCCATTAGAGCATGTTTGAAGACCACATTGGGACTTACGTTGGGGTGGAGTAGAGGTCAGCAGTGGTCACACGCTGGACCGTCTCACCCATACCGTCCATGGCCAGGCTGTCAGTGATTGGCGCCTCCAAGTTGCCCACCAGATCCTACAAACAATCGTCATCATCACCTGGTCCTACAAACAAAGGTCACCATCATCTGACTCTACAAACAAAGGTCATCATCATCTGGCCCTACAAATGTCATCATCATCTGGCTCTACAAACAAAGGTCATCATCACCTGGTCCTACAAACAAACATCATCATCATCTGGCTCTACAAACGAATGTCATCATCATCTGGCTCTACAAATAAACATCTTCATCATCATCTGGCCCTACAAACAAACATCATCATCATCTGGCCCTACAAACGAATGTCATCATCATCTGGCTCTACAAACAAACATCTTCATCATCATCTGGCCCTACAAACAAACATCATCATCATCTGGCCCTACAAACAAACATCATCATCATCTGGCTCTACAAACAAACATCTTCATCATCTGGCTCTACAAACGAATGTCATCATCATCTGGCCCTACAAAGATACATCATCATCATCTGGCTCCTACAAACAAACATCATCATCATCTGGCTCTACAAACAAACATCATTCATCATCTGGCTCTACAAACGAATATCATCATCATCTGGCTCTACAAACAAATGTCATCATCATCTGGCTCTACAAACAAATGTCATCATCATCTGGCTCTACAAACAAACATCTTCATCATCTGGCTCTACAAACAAACATCTTCATCATCTGGCTCTACAAACAAACATCTTCATCATCTGGCTCTACAAACGAATGTCATCATCATCTGGCTCTACAAACAAACATCTTCATCATCTGGCTCTACAAACAAACATCTTCATCATCTGGCTCTACAAACGAATGTGATCATCATCTGGCTCTACAAACAAACATCTTCATCATCTGGCTCTACAAACGAATGTCATCATCATCTGGCTCTACAAACAAACATCTTCATCATCTGGCCCTACAAGCAGAGATCACTGTCGTCTCACCCTACACATAAAAGTCATCATAATCTGGCTCTACAAACAAATATCATCATAATCTGGCTCTACAATCAAATATCACCATCATCTGGCCCTACAAACAAAGGTCATCATCATCTGGCTCTACAAACTAAGGTCATCAACCTCTGGCCCTACAAACATAGGCCATCATAATTTGGCTCTACAAACAAACATCATCATCATCTGACCCTACAAGCAGAGGTCACTATCGTCTCACCCTACAAACAAAGGTCATTATCATCTGGCCCTACAAACAAAGGTCATCATCATCTCGCCCTACAAACAAAGGTCATCATCATCTGGCCCTACAAACAAACATCAGCATCTGGCCCTACAAACAAACATCATCATCATCTGGCCCTACAAACAAAGGTCATCATCATCTGGCCCTACAAACAAAGGTCATCATCATCTGGCCCTACAAACAAACATCATCATCTGGCTATATAAACAAACATCATAATCATCTGGCCCTACAAGCAGAGGTCATGATCATCTGGTCCTACAAACAAATATCATCATCATCATCTGGCCCTACAAACAAACATCATCATCATCATCTGGCCCTACAAACAAACATCATCATCATCATCTGGCCCTACAAACAAACATCATCATCTGGCTAAATAAACAAACATCATAATCATCTGGCCCTACAAGCGGAGGTCATGATCATTTGGTTCTACAAAAAAAGTCATCATCATCTGGTCCTACAAACAAATATCATCATCATCTGGCCCTACAAGCAGAGGTCACTGTCATCTCACCCTACAAATAAAGGTCATCATTATTCAACCAAATGATGACCAACTTAACCTAGAAGCAGAAACCACCATCATCTGTAAGTAAAGTTTTTTATTTTATTTTATATTTAACAGTAATGTGTAACAGAGTATTTCATTTTAAGACACAATAAATGCCATGGGTCCTTCTACAGAAACATCATATATATATATATATATATATATATATATATATATATATATATATATATATATATATATATATACATATATATATAATTATATATTTACATCAGCATCAACTTGTTCGTCTTCCGCATATATAAAGTTTTGAGAAAAGACATCTATGATAAATGAAGTTTCGATAACAATTCCATTTTATATCGCACTTGTACCACAACTTAGCATGAGATATTCAGCCTTTGTACAATTTGTAAAATTTTCCGATTATTAACATATTCCAACATTCCAACGTGTCTGAAGACATTTCCTGCGTGGACACGTACAGCCGTTACAGAAGAAAAAACAGTTCAGTGCGTCTTTCTGAGTCACCATTGACACCCAGAAGCCGACTCACCATCTTGCCGGATGAGAAGGTGAAGCTGAGGTTGCCCCCAGTCAGCCCCGCGAGGTTGGCTGAGCTGGCAATGGTGTCGTCTGACTGGCGGTAGAATATCAGCATGTTCTCGGGGTTGCGCGTTGGACCCCCCACCAAGTTGAGGGAGTGGTCCGGCCCTTCAAAGTTGGTAAGCGGGGAGAATGCGGCCCAGCGCACGATGACACTGAAGGACGTCCGTGCCATGGTCGCCTGTAACAAACGAGTCAATGAAGGTGGCTCTCAAATGACATTTTTAACATGGTCATTTGTAGTTCGTTTAGCAAAAAGCAAACCTATTCAGTATCCAGAGCGACAAGACAGCTCTTCTGTGCTGGTTGGACAAGTATTATTTTTTTAAATTTAATATACTCTGTTGATGTTGGCAAAGTGAATTACGTGATCCAGATGGTGAAAGTTATTTATAAAATCCATACAAAACATATTTACATTTATGACTATAGACAAGTGTTGGATATGTGTAAAAGCAGCCTTCACACATTAATTGTACCATATGGCTGAATGCTTCCCGGAGAAGTTGAGATGGAGTCTGGTTGAACAGGTCTGACCCGGAAGTAAAGTGTAAAGCGCTTTGAACGGTCCTGAGGACTGGATACTGCGCTATATAGTATATCAGGACTTACCTTTACCTTTTTACAATCAAAGAACTGGAGTACCATGGGGATAAAACAGTTGAAACAGAAGGTTATTATGTAATATTCTGCATTTTATTGTATAAATACAATAATATTTGATATGCAGCTACACAAAATAGCGTACTATACAAAACAACAGTGAGTACGGCCAGACAAAGTCCTAGACTCCAATTCTAATTCCTGAGGAACGATTCTAAAAAACTGAAACAAGTTAACCATAACATAACCTTTTCAAATGGTTTGTCCTGTCTGGCTCCTGTATTTTATCTCACCATTCTGTCGCTGGCTAGGCGAGGCTCCCCTAACTCGTAGATGAGCATAAAGACAATTGTGAACATTGGGTCCTCGACCATCCCCTCCAGATGCGTGCGGCTCTTGTGAACCAACACACTGCTTTTGTTCACACTGCAATCACACAAATGATGTCATAAACAGCATTTTATTATTTAACATTTCATTATTTAACCCAAAAAGCATTTTCTAATTTAACTAAAATGCAAAATTACATTAATTAGAAAAATACCTTATTCAGCCTGGGCCATTGGAAA
Organism: Ridgeia piscesae; assembly: GCA_025642075.2. Lineage (NCBI taxonomy): Eukaryota > Metazoa > Annelida > Polychaeta > Sabellida > Siboglinidae > Ridgeia > Ridgeia piscesae. The sequence goes on from JAODUO010000388.1 coordinate 457,510, forward strand.
TTGGAATATTTCAGAACACAGTACCAATGTAATTTGATAGCAAAGCTACAAATCGTTATTGTAGATCTAAAATGAAACATCCTGACTATTCGTAACTCACATTTATCCTAGAATCCATCAACCATTCTAAAACTATTCATAACTATTTGATTTGATTAATACAGTACACTGGACAACATTCATTGGGTAAACAAAGAAAGTAAAATACAATAGTGAAGTTGGAACTCACGATATGAGGCCTGTGGAAGCAATGCGTTGGCTTGAGCGTCGATTAATTGAATTCCGCCTGAAGCTGGTGTTAGTGGAGCCCTTGCTGTCGGTGGAGTCAATGGTCAGCTGGACTATTTCTGGGTCAGCAACATATGTCCAGCCATTGTGTATGCCAATCTGGACGAGATATAAAGAACACATTTCAGTATATGTAAATCGACAACAAAGGCTGTGCATAAGCAGATCTAACAAATAATTATTTTCAATAAAGTTAATATTTTTTATTTGCTAACTTGTTTTCCCCAAATATGTTGTCATCTTTACACATTTCATTTGAAAAACATATCACTGATGCACAATATCATTTCTGGAATAAAAAAATTATTGTGAGGAAATGTTTTCAAATTAAAATTAAAATAAACCAGGAAAGTAGAACATGGCTATTCCATATTTAAATTTATACAGAATTTGTATCTGCTTTTTACCAACTTCAAACAAAAAATTCTCTAGTTGCAAGAAATGTTGTCCTCGGTTGTTGTTCCGTAAGTGGGTTGGTGTAAACCTGCAACAACAACATTGGTGAAACAATTAATTATGATTAACATCATGAAGTGCCACGTCTGATTCCAGATCTCACCTGTAGGTAGCGCTTGATGATCTCGAGGCGTCGGCCATCAGGACGGAGACCCTCCTGTGTGATTCGCTCCTCGTTCATGATGCGACACAACTCGGACTCGAACTGCTCGGCATTGGGACTGAGAGAGATGACGATTCGCTCCAGATGACAGCTGACTGACTTGAGCAGGCGAGGCTTCCTCAGATTGTCCACTGGCAAACACAGGAGTACTTAACAACATCTACGGTTTGACGTTCCTTCCCTGTTCATTAAAAGCAGGCAGTCTGTTCCCAGACTTTCATAAATAAATTTATGGAATGTTTTAAAGGCTATAAAAACTACATTGAAGGTACCGGAACATTGCCTGCCAAACTGTGTTTGGTAAAACCCTAATAATGTTCACAGCTTGTAAGATATAATCTCAGAATGTGTTCAAATGGTAAATAAACCCTCCTTCAAACGATGCCTTACTGGCAATGCTGCTGAAGTGAGCACATTGATTTTAAATGATGAGCCCCGTTTATACATTCAACACAGCACACTTGTTGTTACAAATTATTGCACTAATTCTGGACAGAGGGACAGATTGCCTTCAACATTCATTCTTGTGTTGTTCTTACAATTAACGCATTGGTGGCACGGAGCCCACCGAATTGCATTCAACAACGCCAAAACACTGATCACATTTTGAAAATTTCGACTGCAAAATCAAATTGAAAACCTTCAGAACCGTCAATACATTAACTTGACAATGATGGGCTGGAACACACAGGCTACACCACCTGCCCATAAATGGCATGCAACTGCTTGGTTATATGCCCTACCCCATCCTAGCATGGACATTGAATACCTTGCTATACCATCTACCCATTAGTGGCATCAAACATATTGGCTATGGTACCTATGCCTCCTTCACCAGACCACCTATCCAGGCCTGGCCTGGAATCCCTCGGCTATGCCACATGGCACATACCCAAGCCTGAGATTGAACCCCAGCGGCTATCCCACCTACCCAGGCCGGGCGTGCGCCCACTGCGGAACCCCTCAGCTATCCCAGGCAGGATGTCATTGGCACCAATGATGACATTCTCTGGCATCAGATGCATGACCTTCTGTAGCTGGTGATGTGTGCGAATGTTGTAGACCAACTGACAGCCGTTGACCGTGGTAAGGACAGGACTCTCTGCAACATGTCCACCTCCTGTTATCTCCTACACACACACACACACACACACACACACACACACACACACACACACACACACACACACACACACACACACACACACACACACACACACACACACACACACACACACACACACACACACACACACACACACACACGTTTCAACATTTCAATGTCATGACTGTCACAACTCCATACGTAGACGATACTACTATCAATAGTTCTGGCTACAAACACATAACTATCAACACATGGCAGTATATATTTTTAAGTACCAATGCATTGATCAGCCTTAGCGTATATTAGTGAAATATAACAAATGCTGGGGCTGGTTTTATGACTAAGTTAAGAATGTTCTTAATGTGAAGGTGACTGTCTTAGTAAATTACAAGATATATGTAAATACGTAACACTATGTAATTACAAAACATTAAGATTGCTTTATGAAACCAAACCCTGGGTAGAGTTTTGCCCATGTATAAATACAGTTTATTAGTACTTGTGGCAACGTTAAGACACCGCTCGGACGATACAGTAGTAAATATGCTAGACAACGACAGCGAGTTTGTATCATGGCTTCCTGTCATTATTTGTTTTAGACCATTAACCTATGAATAAATTTAATAAATTGATGTTATGGAACATAACAGTTACAGACACATTCATGTTATTTTCATTATCAGCATAGATTACAGCTGTGTGTTATCTGAACAAAATGCAGGGATCACACAGGGAAGGAAACAGCAGGTATTTCGAGATAAACTCTAGGACATACAGAACACATTGTCACAACAATTCCCACACACACACATACACACACTTATTTTCTCAACCACAACGCAGATATTTAACATGGGTTTATGTTAGTAAACAGTTTAGGGTCATAAGGTCATGGTTAGACAACCTTCAGTACAATTGTTACATTCCAAAGATGGAAACACCACACTCCGCAGTATACTAATTACCCACCAGATAGCTCTACAATGGAAATAACAGTAATTACAGTAATTAGATGGCAGTAATAAACCATTAGTATAGCACTATGTTACATGCATCCATCTGAGCTGTCAGAAATCCACAATTGCAACCTGTGCCATGTTTGCAATATATATTAGATAGATGCTCTGCACTTGTCGAATTGTTATAAAATGTCCCCATTTGCCAGCAAACATATATATCTGGCAGCTACATCTAACAAAATATGCATGACTTTGTCTTCAATCTCCTACCATCATAATTATATTCCCTTTGAAAGCTTATCGTTCAATTTAACGTGTTCTTATTGGTATGATGAGCAAAAGATCATAATATATTTTATCAAGACCATCTCATTTCCTTCTGAAACAAATCCATATACAGCTGTAATAACATATTTTATCATGATTTTTTCATTTCTCTCTGAAACAAATTCATATTAAAAAGGAATATGGCTGCCTGTATGTATAAGTGTTGCACGACTATACTTCTTGTAACACTGCACATTTTGTTCTCTACTTGACAACATGTACACTGTTCTACTGTAATATTTAGCTACTTATGAATCACCTCATCTTATATCTAACATAATTACTTTCATTTGGCCTAAGCACCCCAATCCCAGCCCCCAAACAAAAGTTTGTAAATTTTGATATGATAACATCAATATATGATAACATTTGTTTTGATTATCAGTCGATCTTTCCTGATACATTGTACTAAATGGCTAAGCGCATTGCCTATGAATAATAATGTTATTTATTAAAATTAATTTTTTTTTAAATATTTATTAATATTAATTTAAGCACAGTGCTTCCATTGTGTACGTGTGCCTCACGTGACATTCTCATTTACCCAAATTCTGAATGGTGTCTGCCAGATAACATCATATTAGAAGTAATGAAAACTAAACGAGTGAAAGAAATAATTGTCTCTGTATGCATAAACAACGTGAAAAAGTATAACAAAGGAAAACACAAACACGAAAATGAACCCGCCTCTTACACAAATGAAAGTAATTATGTTTGATATTCTGACATTCTGAGACAATCTTTTAACTTTCGGCAGACTGAGGCGACATACCAAGTATTGGTTCGTCCAGATAAAACAGCATCCGAGGACTTCCATGGTATATGTCTATCCTGGAAAGTTGAAGATACCAGCGTGAACATAGTAACCTAAAATGTAATCATAACTTAAAATGCTTCTCGTGAAATTTCTGGCATTCAGTTTTTAGGTTTCTTTCATACCAGGGCATCCAGATGTTATCCTGGATACCTGCAAACCACCGGCTAATTCTTGGGACAGAAACTAATGGAAACAGCCTGTCATTTCATTCAAATCTGCCTATATGGAGGAAGATCTGCTTGTCAGTTTTTTTTACATCGTCACCATATCAAAGACAATGTTCCACTATTGTCAATAGTCATATGTGGTTAAAACAAATAAGATTATCTGAGTCACTTATAGTGCCATATTCAGTCTTTCAGATTATACAGTCGAACACAATCATGACCCCTGGGAAAAGCTTTCAGCCATGCCACAATAAAAAATCACCCTCCTTAAGAAGTCTCCCACTATTCTGCCCACTTGGAAGTCATAAAAACATACAAAAATAACATTATTGTTTGTATAGTATCACAGGTACTCTACCATTGGCAACATTTTCAAGAATTATGTTTAATTAAACAACACTGTGGCCTCACAAATTTTGCATATCCAATAACATTCACGCTTCACTTCAGGGCAACACAACACAGCAATAGATCAATACTACATTTCCCATAACGACTAAATTTAAACAGTGCAACTGTTAAAAGAACAACTTCATAAATTATTAAAAGGTATGGCTTCAGCTTTCTATCTGTAGTCTAACCACCCCAGTGAATGTCCTGTTAACTAAATCAACTAGGAGCACCTTTGAGCTGGCACTGTGGCCGAGTTGGAGGTGTCTGGCATGTCTCCCTTGTAGCGGAACAGATGGAATGTTCCCCAGCCACAGCTGACTTCTTGCCTCTTCCCGTCATTCTTCGACGTAATTGCCACGACCTCTAGCACAATGGCGATGGACGGGTCATTGAGGGACGTGTGGAAGTAGACGTGCTGTCACAGGAAATACGATCAATTTAAATACTGTAAAGACTGTTTTTTAAACAAATACAATGGCAATGTTTTTATTCAAACTAATGCAGTGATAAATATACGTCCATTATGCATGTATATTATTTAGTGCATGGACAAATGCCATTTGGATATTATTTTTATTCAACCAGTTGTGCATATTCTATTTCTTTACACCTAGAATATTGTTCAATTCATACTGCTGAACACTGCATGTTTAACAACATTGCCCTACAGAGATTTAACTTAAGATCACAAGTGGTCAAATCTTCGATGGACTATGCAGGTGTACAGCAATGTTGGAAAATGGACTTTCTCTGTGGCTATTGGCTGTGGTGGTGTCTCCGACACATGAACAATTGACACAGTCAAGGAATGGGTGACATGCCCACCTGGTCGTAGGGCAGCTTGAAGGGCTGTGTCTGTGGCTTCACTGCCATGGTTGGCCCCACCCAAGTGCGGCCAAAGAACTGTTTGTAGGCGACATCGTAGAGTGTCACCTGTACGCGGTACTCTGTCACACTCGTGTCACTCTGAAAACCAGAAACAACTGACATTTACACATCATGATTGTGACACGAGTATCAAAATAAAAAACATTTCCCTGTCAAAAAAACCCACCAGGAATTGTTTTGCCAATTTTAATGCAACATGCTTAACATGTTCAACTGTACACATGTGTAGGTTACAATCTTTAACTGGGTCAGTAGAATCGTTGAAAACATCCCTACTTGTGGGTTTACCAGTATCTGACACACTGTTTGTCCACTTTCAAGACCACTGGAGAACTCTCAAACTTCCATGACGTCACCCAACATTAGAATCTACAAGGGTAGAATACACCCCCTTGGCAACTGACCAACAGAAAGTGAACAACTTACTCTGTCATCTGACACTGTCGCCTGTATCCCCTCTACTGACTCCACAGTGAGGCAAAACGGACAAGAAACACCAACAGTTGCCAGCAGTCGCAGGGCACATGGTTGCAAGACTTCATCGCCAATGAACATGTTCTTATGATTGCCTCGTTTCACCCTGCTCACACCTGCCACCTGCTGGCAGGTGTGGCCACGTTTTATATTTACACGACGTTGCATTGCAAATTCTAGCTGCCCAGCCGCTATACATCCACATATAGAGGAAACGCTGACTAGAGGCTATCCCGTGGGATCAGGCATGCCTACAATCTCTCAGATGTATCTATCGTCTGGTAGTCTTGTCTCGTGGCCAATCTTGTTGTAGTAATGATACCAATATATTGAGAACACTAATCCAAGAATGGTTTTGTATAAAGCAGAACCTTGCCATTTAATCAGACGAGACATGATACGTCACGCAGTAGCGAGACAACGGGCGTCTGACACTCTTCACGTGAGAGTTATTGATTATCTGTATGTGAAAATAGCCAGTTGACGGCATCATGTACTGGCATAATACCCAAACCTTGTGTTTTGGTTGATTAAATTAAGATTCATAATACAACTAAATGATCTTGCTGTCTTTGTCACTGATAAGTGTGTGTGTGTGTGTGTGTGTGTGTGTGTGTGTGTGTGTGTGTGTGTGTGTGTGTGTGTGTGTGTGTGTGTGTGTGTGTGTGTGTGTGTGTGTGTGTGTGCGTGCATGCGTGACTGTGTGTGTGTGTGTGTGTGTGAGCATTTGTGTTTGTATATATGCACGCATGTCCGGTAGTTTTGCATACAGCACTAAAAAGAAAACAGAATGATCACAAACAACACGGCATCCATTCCTTATGATATTTCAAAGTGTTTCATGCTTACAAAAATAACCATTTGTCACACCTGTTCAAATAAACGCAATCTCCTCTGGGAAGCATTTAGCCATGCTATAATTAATGCACTAAGCTGGCTTGCATGGAAATAACTATAATATAGTCTACAACTAGATACACACAAACAACTTTAATTACATGCTTAAAAATACTAGCCACTGCCCACCAGGTCCAAGTATGTGTGTGACTGTGTGGGTGAAGTGCATATTCACCAGCACATAGCACACAAGGTAAGGCAGAGCACAAGGTGCTAGTGGTCAGTGCTGTTGCTAATTTATTGAAGCACACTGGGCAATCAAGAATGATGTCAATTAATCATCATCCACTACATAAACACTGACCACAATCATCACAGCCACAGATGCATCAGAGTTCAAGCCAATACTGTTTAAGAAATAACTCATTCAGGACTACACAGTTACTCAGACAACACTGCACACACAGTCACAAAGCAACTGGACCAACAAATACCCTCTGGGGTAGGTGGTGCCTTGGTTGTACACTTGAAATACAATTTACTGAAGCCCCCAGAATATACAGTAATTCCTGCACTGGTACTAGTAGTGTTGTTTTTTTGCTTTCAAACCACACACACACACACACAAACACTTACAAACTTGCACATACACACATACACACATCACACACACACACACACACACACACACACACACACACACACACACACACACACACACACACACACACACACACACACACACACACACACACACACACACACACACACACACACACACACACACACACACACAACACACACACACACACACACACACACACACACACACACACACACACACACACACACACACACACACACACACACACACACACACACACACACACACACACACTATTTGACAATGGACATACTGTTATATAGAAATGTGGTCATTCAGTTTCCACAACATGAATCACAAGCTGTTCCCATTTCATACGTTATTCTGCAATTCCCTGTCCACTGCACAGAGTCTACGTCATCCACCAATGTCATGCAATATACTCATCTCCTCTACTTGGTTCCTGCATGTGCCAATGTTAACTGATTAGTCCATAACATATTGTTTGTTGCAATGTTATGATCTTATGAGGTCTCAGCCTTTCTCAGAAAGTTATCACAAATCTGACATGTCGATGAGGGTGATTACTGTCAGGGTGCTTGTCATCTTCAGTGGTTCTTTCCAAAACCAGAACTAGCATTAATGTGATCTGTGAATCACGACATACACATAGTCCCCAATGTTAAGATGCCTGCACTGTGTTGGTATTAAACATGTTACGTCGGCGTCCTAGTTGGGCTACACTGTCATGCGCCCCATGTGTATGATGTGCTCCATACACAATACATTACGTATTTGTAAAGAGAAACGCTTGTTAACTCAGATGTGATTTAAAGGAATCAACATTCATTTCATCTGAAAATTATTATATACTATAGTAAACAACATTACACAAATTGTAAAATAGATATGTCATTTGCATGTGAAATATTATGTGTAGTACACCAGGCTAGATGTATAAAAGTGTATCGTGACAGACTGTAACTTTGCTGCAAAACAACCAGTGTGCATATTTCGAGAGCTGTGCAGAAGTTCCACAGTGACAACTGAATAAGAATCATTCAATTCATTCAATCGTGGTTATACCTGTGGTTTAGTTCTCATACACATGTGTATTTTTATAATTTTTTTACCTTACAGCATACTTATCCTCAAAGGGATATTTAATGCCTAAAAATAGTAATTATGATTATTATATTTGTATGTGGATGAAAAACATGAGCGAATCAACAATGAAACAAATTATCAGTAGAAAGGTTGTAATGGACATCGATATCAACTGCATATTTGTCCTAGCAACATGGACTGTTTACAGTTACTGACACGTAATTTCTCAGATCCAGAGCCCCAATCTTTGGACAGGTGCGTCATAAAGCTATGCATAAATTTCATAATGCATCAGTGCACCTGACAGCTAGATAAAGAATCGGCAGCTCGACACAAATGTGTCCGACTCACAACATTGTCAGTGTTTCCGTGGCAACGTAGCCATCTTGATTAATGTACTGGGGAAGTGCATAAAGTTAAAAGTACTGCAGTCGTAATAATTTTTTATCATCACTAATTTGATTGCTTTTATCTGCAAAACATTTCTTGTTCTGACATTGAGTCAAAATTTATTATATTGATTTTTTCTGCACGAATATTTTTAAATTGTTCACACAATGCACGAATCCGTCCTTAGGGTTTCTTACTGAACAAAGATAGACCATTGAAACTTTCATATATATTCATGAGAACACACAATTATTATATTAATCTGGCTAAAACTAGTGTCAAAGCTATTTTATGGAAAAGACATTATTACAGTCACTCATCTATTTTGTTTTCATAAAATTATTGAAAGTTCCTAATTATCCAACAAAGTGCATGCATGTCAATCAAATTTAATATTAATAATTTACTAGTACATGAAAACAACCTAATAAATCATGTTTGGTAGTGAATCTTAGACATTGATGAAGACATACATCACAGCAGCAGATGGGTAAATATCACATGTTCAAATGTTACATAGTCGTAGACTCAATGTGTGTAACACTTGGTAAACAATATGGTCAACAGAGATAACAATATCTGGGACAGACATGGCACATGGCGACACACAAGAAGAAATGTCTAGCTTTTAAGCTCTTTTGAATTTGCTTGAACATTTCATTTACAGTAATTTAACCTGAGATATATTTATTTATACAAAGTAGGAATCTTCCATTTTTTACTCACTTCTCTGTCTCCAGATTTAAAGGTGAATAAAAAATTATATTAATATTAATATCATGAGATTCCAGCCATAATTTGATAGTGGCTCTAATAATCAAATGTTACTTTATATTATAGTGCTGGCTAATAGGGCCTGCAAGTCTCGCGCACAACGGGGCTTGGGGGCAGGAGGTCCATATACTCCATGTTAGCATATAGGACTTTGTTTTGTTTTGGTTGTAATAATCGAACTGTCCCGAAATAGCGTATTTCAGTTATATTGTCCGAAGGATTATTACAAGCAGAAGCAGTGGAACATTTTGCCGGTGACAATGATCACGGAAATCATGAATTTTAATCGATTATTATGGTGGTTGCCATGGCAATAGCGGCAAGTACTTGTGTTTGGCAATCTTGACTAATAATGAAGAGTGCCAGTTTTCGCGCAATACGACCTGTTTGGGCCAAACGTATACATGTGTTATGATTATGGGCATTTAGACAACTTGTCAGATATAAGTGCTTATCGAAACCACAACGTACAGCAATGTAAAACGCAAATCCCGTAAAAGACACATACAGCTTAGCATCGTGTCGATTATCTGCACTACGTAAATCGCTATGTGCCTATGATAGTGTGGTAAACTCAATATTAAATCGGACATTTAAGATAAGAAACGTATAACACAAGATATTTATGGACTGATTTTTATTGTATTAATTAGTCGGAAGCTACAACTGTCATCCATCGTTAGAATATTATGCTTGTGTCCAGTCCCCAATTAGTCTCGCTTAGTCCCCAATAAGCTCCAGTCGCGCGGAGTCACGCCATGTATCGTGACCCACTTGCAGGCCCTATTGCTTGTTATCTGGCCAGTATTATTTCAAGACAACTGTTCCACATGTGGTGACACCTAGTGTCTTAGTTTATACTAACTGGACAAATTAATGGACACATTGTGTTTAAACCTACAATAACTTACTGCTTATTGCATAGATGTTAACTTAGGGAGCAACCAACCTGACTATAATAATGGCATTACTAAACCCATGATTCAGCAATAGACATTGGTTCAAGTATTGCTTTAATTAGCATTGAATTTATAAAAACAAGCGTGTGAATTAAAAAAAAAAAAATTGACCGAGTTATAATTTCATCCAGCCAGGTTAGAATTTAATGAACCGAGTTCAAATGTATACAGATTTGCGTAAGAAGTAGTTGTGGTGATACACCAACATACACAAACCCTGGTACATGACAAAACATTCCTCTGTTCATCAAACATTTTATTCTCGCTTTTGCAGTCTCTGTGTACAGTCGCAGGTTCATTGAGCGAGTGGCTCACCAGGCCTGCGAGAGTCAATGTCAATGGTTAAATTGGTTATCCTTTATTATTCTATGCTGTACCAGATTAAAGCATGCAGGTTGTTATCCAATTCCAATTAAAACACACCTTCAAACTCATTTAGTGATTGTTGGAATGAACAATGAAGTAACATTAAAAGCAAAAAACAAAAAGTAACAGATTATTTACATAATGTAATTATATAATAATGTCATGGCTGTTAATCACCCGAAGAGATTTGATAGTTGGTGATAGTCATGATAGTAATATTGTTATCAAATGTTTAAAAAATACACACAGTTACTGTGATACATCATTACATCTATTTTTTTTAATATACATGTTTATGGACAAATATATCTGTCAGTTTTGCATAATTTTTAAGGTATCTGTATCCTGGGATGAACATGGCACATGATCTAACAGCTCTGGATGGTTCATACATTCAGATTTTTCCCCAAAATGTCCAATATTTCACTTTAACATTTTGATGTGAGCAGTGTATTTCTAGGACACACTCAATACAGCATAATAGTTGTTGTGAATAGTTGTTAATGAATATCACATTCATCGACAGACCCTAGTTGTGACAATGTAAAATTGTCAAATAATATTCATAATTATGCTATCCTTAAGATATGCATTTCATGCATCTGTCACCCAGGGCTATAAATTAAAGAAAAAGATAATTGTGTGTCATTATGTGTCTGTTTGAGTCTGTATGTGCAGTTTTGTGCATTGTGCACAGGTGTATATATCTGTGGACTAGCATTTTTGCCTGAAATAATTTGCATATCAGACACTGACATAATTAAATTCAAGACTGTGGTGAAGACGTATTTATTTAAACTAGCTTACTTCCACTAAGGAACTGTTTTGTGTGACACTGTATCATGTATTTTATACACTGTTATTATTATTATTTTTTAACTAATTTATTATTTCTTTATTTTATTTTTATATAATAAATAAATTATTTACCATAACTATATAGATAATTATTTACATAATTTACTTAATATTCTAGAAACAATATCATATATCTTAATTACTTGGTGTATAGATATTACTTACATTTTTTATAATAAAAAATTTACCATGATATAATTTTTTATAACTTTTTCATTAAAACTGTTGTATGATTCCATGTACGTTTTATTGTGATGTATGTATGCACCTATGAATGGGCTAATCCCGGAGATACTGCGCTCTAGAAATGCTTGTGATACTAATCATTTATAATAAAATATTGCACAGCTGCTGCTGGTTGTTATTCAAGGGATGATTTGCAAAATAACAAATATCAGAACACGTCACCTGATACATTATCATGTTTTGGCCACTCTTGCATTACGCCTGCCAAAACTCTACGTTCTCTCCAAAAAATACACCTCTTCCCTAAATACTGTCAAACTCAAAGCCTGTTGCTGAAGCCATATAATGTTGTACTAAGTGGGAACAGCAAGACCGTTGGGCTTTAAAATAACAAGTAATAAGTGGCATGCAGGTGACGTGTTAAACCAATTTATTCTGATATTTACAATAAGTGAACATCTTAGTACAGTACATAGATCATCGTAGTCTTCATTTCAAACCAACTTTAATGTAAGCATGGCTTTATCCTATATTGGCTTATTATTTATTATAGGGTGTTGAGCTATAATATAAATTTCACTAGCTTTTGATGATTCCTATGGGTATTTTATTTCAATACATTTTCTTACTATTTTTCCAGAATAAACTATTTCTTCCGGACGGAAGGAACATGGAAAAATACCACCCTTCGGAAGAAACTAAAAACTCTGTCCAGTGTTTACTACAATATCGAAAGGGCTCATCACACAAGCCTTCTTCCGCCTTCCCCTGGTTCCGACACTTAGACATACATCCAGTGAGGTAAAAGAACTTTAACTACCCGGGTTAGTGTAAATATTTGTTATATCAGCTCAGTTTATTTTATTAAACTGCACAGCTAGATAATTTCTGCAGTATTTTTGTATAATTAACATTATCACAGTATTATTGTACACCATATTTTATTGGTTAACCAACTGGTAGATAGGTGTTAAACAATGCTAAACTTTAAAATATCATGCTCACATAGCCCAAATATAAAATGGTACCTATTCATATATACATTGTCACAAAAGTCACTAAAGACATTGGGCCAAATCCAAATACAAAATTATTGTAGAATCAAATACAACCAGCCAAATCAAATTAAACAATGACAAATATTGTTTTTCCCTTCCCGGATTTCAGTTCAAATAAAAATATTCCGTACGAATACATTGCAATTTCTTATTCAAATGCGATTCAAATACATTGCAGTTTTTTTTATTCAAATACACAGCTTTTGTTTCAATTTTAGTTCAAGTATATCACAGTGGGTAGAATTTTTTTTATCTAAATGTATTATTCAAGGTGCACATCTTAAACCCGTCATACAACTTTAAAAATATGCCATATTTTTGGAAGACAGGTGTATAATGTTACTAAATCAACAATCTTGTATAGTGTGTAAAACATATATATACATTTCATGTTCACCTTCTAGATTATGTCTGCTATAAAATGTTAGACTTGTTTTGTGTGAGTTTTACTTGAATGTAGTACTGCAAAATAAAATGCAACATTTTATGAATAAATATCTTATTTTCATAATGACATGACACTTTGAACATTACTTGACTACCAGACTAACTGGCAGTGGTAGGCAGGTTTACTGGTCAGCCCTTATCTTTACTAGTGTATCAAATAGTGGGTAGTTATACCTCTGCATTGGAGTAAACCTGGCTTCTTTTGTGCTTGCCCAAGATGTTTACACAACAGGTGACAGCAGAATTCTTTGAAGCACATTTCCAGTCAATGGCTATGGAAAATTATAAGCATCACTGGCTTCCCTGCCTTTTCATTCATTCATTCATCCATGCTGTGTTTGACCAGCAGCTTCACTGTAGGCCTATTTTGTTCAGTGCTCCCTGCCAACCACTGACCCTACCACAGGTGTGAAAAACATTCTGTCTTGACTGTTGAGACAGTCAAACTATATCACTTATATGAGGCACTGCTTTGTAATTCTTGATGAGTTGGGAATTGTTATGTGTATTTAGAAATAATGTTTTGAGGCTTGATTGTGATGAACACATTTGACTTCCTTTTAGTTGGCCATTATAACTTTTCCTTCATTATATGCTAGATTTTTTCTACTATGGTATTCACATTTTCAGATATTAATTAGTCTTCATTGACACATGCTGTATAAAATTCGTGAAATTCTAATACCTAATTTTCCCACAATAAAATTTACCAGATGCTCATTAATTTCAGCTAGAATCAGCAAGTTACCTGTCACGTTGACCACACCAGTATCAATACGCAAAAAAATACAGAATCATGAGAATGTCATCTGTCATAATTTGACAGCTCTTATTGTGTGCTGCACAAAAATATCATTTCTACTCACACGACCCTACATATGTCCTCACAGAAATTCAGACAACCATTGAACCAATGGACGATGAACACCTTATTGTGCATGATAACTCAATAGAAGTTTGTGTTGGAAGAAAGAAAGACTTGCTCAGACTTGCATATCGTTTTTTATTTTATTATCTATCTCAAATAAGTTATGCCAAACATGTTGTTCACCTATTTATATGAAACAAACAATACAACTGTCACCAACATCTTAGCGCCTGTTTGAAATGCCAGTAGTCACTCTTACATAATGCAATAATGCATCAATTTCTTATTCAAAACACCGCAGATTTGAATCAATATAACATATTATCGCTCATTCAAATGTTATTAATCTCGAAAGCGCGTAACTTACCTGAGGTATGAGCCCTTCAATAACTTTAATGTTCAAATTGAAGGGTGTACTAATTTCAGATTCAGCATTCTGACGATCAAAAGCTACTGGTATGACATTGTTGCTCGCTAATAAATCCCTCCAACCCTTGACTCTCCCGCTCGTCGCCATGTTGTAAACATTCCTCAACGATTAACCGAACAATGCCGAATTTACCCGACCTAAGAATATTGGCCAATGAGATTGGAAGATTTTCTGGTCGGCTTCACGGACGATGCCGGAAGTGCTTCGGTACAAAATGTCAACATGACGGCGCTGTCGTTATCAGTAATTTTCTAACTTAAAAGCATCTCTCTAAAAGGACAATGAGTGAACATTCCCCATCACCCACACCTGGAAGAGCCATATATGGTTTTGTCTTATATCTTGGCGCATTTGTTGGCTTAGGTAAACCACCAGAGTGCAAATATATCGTAATTAAAATGTTTTTATCACAATTTATTGTGAAACATGATTGTGATGACAGTCAGACATACATTGACATTATAGTTATTCATATAAAATTATATTCCTAAAAACATTTATAAAATAATTAGTATTCATAAAACAATATCATGTACAAGATAGGTAACTGTTCATGGCTCAATGCCTCAAGCTGGTGTGTATACATGTACGTGGGCGTGGCAATTAATACCGCAGGAAATGCCGGGTATCATGCTAAATCAGAGAAGTTATACTGAAGAGGTTTGGGAATCGGCAGAAGGTTTCTTATGCATCGTGTAATACCTTAACATAATGAGAAACAAAATTGGTGAATGCTTTCCGAGATATGGTAGCTAATGACTTTACTAATGGCAGAAAATGGATGTAGAGTGGTGACAGAAGTCTGTCAATTGTATTAATTGTCCGAGCCAAAGGTCTAACTATTGTTATAAATCTTATGAATATGGACCAAGCAATATTTCATATGGGCTTATGAAAGTCCTCTAACAATAATTCTTGTGATTGCAGGTTTATTTTTGATATGGGCCTATGTACCAGATGAATGGTTGCACGCTGTTGGACTCAACTACTGGCCACAAAAGTAAGGTTTTAATGTAATATGTAATTATATATAATGTATTTGATATAATTTATAAGAAATATAGAAAACCTTTGATTTGAACCAACAGACGTCCTGGAATTAATTGCCAAACTTAAGTAGGATGACAACACTAGCTAGTTTATCAGATAATTACGTATAAATTAAGATGAATAATATATATATATATATATATATATATATATATATATATATATTATATATATATATTCACAGTTTTATGCATATTTAAAGAGTAAACATATAGTACATTCAGTTTTCTGATTATAATTGTATACAAAATAAACTAATCACTAAGGACTTCAACTGCCCATTGTATTCAATGTGTTGTTATGGTTAGCTGTTTGTTAGTAATTATCGCAGAGGCTTCAGTGTGATTATAATGGCACAATTTCAGATTGTTAATGATGACACTAACCAGAGTGTGACATGTTGTTAGGTATTGGGCTGTGGCTGCACCGACCTACCTGTGTATGACCATTGTGTTCCTGGTGGTATTCTATGTGGCGTACAACTTCATGCTCACACCTCCGCTTGACTCAATACACACCATCACAGGTGGGACTATTGCAGGACGTGACTTGCCACAGTCATGTGGACATTAAATCATAAAAATTGAGTTATACAATTCTGATTTCCACAAATCACAAGATTTGCCTTACCTGTTGAAATATCGTTCAGTAGTTTGTTTGATTTATTATTTGCTTTATTTTACCAAAAAGTAATGTTTTAAGAAACAATGTAATTTCGAATCATGTTGCATATTGTTTTACAATGCATCTTTGTAAGGGGGGGGTCATAGATAATTGTCAGCATTTTCTGAAGCATACAAACCATATGCTAGGGGAGAAGCATTGGAGTCTCGTGGCCTAATTGCTATTGTTTGTACAATGTACATATTAGCCACAACAATCAATATTTCTACTGTAATCGTATGGCAGTTATGGGAGGACGGAGTCAAGAAGAACTGTACTCTGTGTAAGCTTCCAAAAATGTGCATCTGTTTTATTAGATTTGGATTATTTGTTGAGGGAAATAAACTCGATGTTGAAAGATGAGATTATGTTGAAGTATGCATTTCTACCAAAAGCAAACAATTTATGGGACATCCAACAAGACCGACACAGCAGTTTGATTCGTGCAGGACAGGCTTAATACTTGATAGTCAGTTCGTAGTGGTGGATTATGTATAGCAAGTAATTGTTTTTATTAAAATTATATTTTCATTTAGGATGTTAGCAAAGTATGAATTGGTCATTGAACAAGACTTATTTATCTCTTTAAAAATGTCTGTTAATGTGACAATTGTTGAAGAACTCTCACAAATTAATTTCACCCAAAATAGTCTTAGGCTATGACATATAATTTTGAAGTATTAGTCTTGAAAAGATGTTAAAATTACTCGGCCCAAGGCAGCGCACAACCTGATATAAAGTGAACTATGCTCACTATTGTGTAAAACAAATTCTGCATTCATTACAAATATTAAATAGACTGGCGTTGATGCTTGCAGATGAATATGCAAAACCGGTGACAAAGAGAAAACTCCCAGTGGGCAGTGTGCCACCTATTGGTGACCTTTCCATTGAAGAAGTCAACACAGCACTTTACACAGGCCACCTGCCAGAAAGCTGATTCAAACAGGTCATATGACCATTCTCAGGTCATGTCAGTGTACATATGCCATGATGATTCAAGGGTCATGTTATGGTTCAGTTGTTGTGGTAATTCAAAGGTCATGCCATAGTTCATTTGCCATGATAATTAAGGTCATGTCAAAGTTCATCCACCAAACATCAGGAATGCTGAACAGAGTTGGTTAAAATAGCTAACAGTAACGGAGAGAATGAAATAGGATTTTGTATATTTTTTACTAACTCTTAGACCATAATATGGCTGGCAGCAATTTCTTTATGAAACATAAAATTGTATATGAACGTTGTTTTTACTGATCTCACATTATGATTAATAATACAAACTAATGAAAGTAAACAGTGGGCCTGTGCATCACAGATTTTCATTGCACCCTTTGCGTATCACTATGGATATGGAATGTTTTTAAATACAATGTGGCATGCCTTGTTTTTATCGAACTGTCCAAAGGCCAGCATAATTTAGTTCTGCATTGCTGCTATGGGATGTTTCATAATGATGGACATCTCCGTGTTGTTGATCATGCCAGAATGCATGATAATTTTGTGTACTATTCTTGTGTATGCACATCAGGTGACTTCTCAGGACCTTGTATCAGGGTTCATCTCACAAACATTTTATAATAATGGACAATGAACTTTGAAATCTCTGAATCCTAGACATTTAGTTTGGTGTGGCAGTCTGGGTTTTTGGTGAACATTTTCAAGCATGTGAACTCTGACCAATGTCACTGCTGCTCTACAGGCAATTGATTTCGCATTGCGAGACACTAATGGAATCAAGATATTTAAAATAATATATTTTCGCAATTTGACTGTCTCATGGTAAAGCTTGGCAAGTAATATTTTTATTATAATCTAGACCATAATAACAATCAACCATAATAACAATCGCCACTTCGTGTAAAATTATAAATTTATTTTGTAAACAATTGATTCTGTACATACAATAAAACACTCATTTCTCTCAATCACAGGCACAGATGATTCTGTCGGTGATGAACAGTTTGGCTGTTTAGAGTTGAAACATTGTTCATTTAAATAAATGCTCATCTCAGATAAATGTTATGGTTGAATATAATGTCGGTATGCTCTTGTGATTTTACTCTGCTATTGTAGTTACATAGCATTAATAGCAGACATTTGCAGGAGTAAGATATTATACTGCTGACGTAGACATCATGTACTCACCAGGTGAGAATTTTATAGAATTTGTCATTAAACTTAATGAAACTCATTGAGCTGGTGCTTTTGTTCTTTTCTCTGGTAATGTATACACACATGCACGCACACACGCATGCACACACACACACATGCACGCACACACACACACACATGCACGCACACACACACATGCACGCACACACGCATGCACGCACACGGTTGTTATAAACTGATTTTGCTTTAGTTGCTTGCTACAATCATTTGACTGTTACATATTCTACAGGTATAAACATCATGGGTTTTAATGGTTATGATGTAAAGGTTTTCATATTTAGTTCAAAAGTTCTTAGGGATGACAACTGCGAGACTTGCTAGTAATTACTTTTTACACAAGCTTTGATTTGCATTTCCAGATAGTTATCTTTTCAGAGTAACTCCAGGAAAAGTAAGTTTTATACACAACCAGATCAATGCCTGAATCGTAAAAGAAATTTATACCACATGTGGTGATGCACAAAACTATTGTTTGACAATTGTGAAACAGACACGAGAGACGAACCAGACACGAGAGACATGAAACTAATCCAAACTAAACAACTGATTGTGTTTAACATGCATTTCCACCATACACTTAGCAAGTGTTACTGAAAAAATGTAACCACTGCATACCAATTTCACAACTTGCACGCATTTGAATTTCATGTAACGAATAACAGTCAATAACAAATGTCGCAATAACAAAGCATACGGGTAACAATGATCATCTCTTTCTTCTTCAGGTTCAGATATTTCATGATTCAAACATTTCATCTGAAGCCACCTCTTTCATGCCATTTGTCGGAGATGATTGCTTCTCATCGCTGGAATTTTCTTCTTGCAAATCTGACTCTTTCTTGATGTTTTGCTGGAAACAGAAATCTTCATAGTCATTTCCAAAACTGGGTGATGTTTTATTTATTGGTGTATTGATCAGTTGATGCGAGACAGTTTTTGTTTACTGTGGAAGTTGTTCACACTCACACTATTACAAATAAAGTTAATACTCTTTCATTGATACTTACACTACTTCTGTTACTATTACAAATAAAGTTAATACTCTTTCATTGATACTTACACTACTTCTGTTACTATTACAAATAAAGTTAATACTCTTTCATTGATACTTACACTACTTCTGTTACTATTACAAATAAAGTTAATACTCTTTCATTGATACTTACACTACTTCTGTTACTATTACAAATAAAGTTAATACTCTTTCATTGATACTTACACTACTATAAATCAAGTTTTGTTATGCTTTGGTGTATAATTAAAAATTCCAAATATGTGATGATTATACAAAAGTAAATTAACATGTGTCAAATTCTGATTACAAATATTGTGACCAGTATAAAAGTTAATAATCACTTTGTAAATCTACCAATGTTTTAAATTATTTATATTACGATACCATTTACTTTGGTGTTACATACATGTAGAACAGCAGCTAACATCCACACATCAAACTTGCTAGAGTGTCTTATACATAAGCAGTTGATGATCATCCATTATGACGCCCTGTTACCGGGCTGTACATACCACGACCTTGTCTTCGCACAAGTTCACGTCCTCCGCACTGTCTGTCTCCTGAGCTGAGCTGTTACTTGTTGTTGAGACGTTTGTTGTTACAGAGATAGCACTGGATGATGCCTCCGAGGCAATGTCTCCCTTCGACAGCTGCCAGGCCGGAAGAACGGGAGCAGTCACAGGAGTTGGCGGGAATTGTCTCCTGTTGGCCAAAGATGACCCATTGATTGATACTGTATTTTAACCAATAATGGACTGAGGAAAAGTTGCTGATATTGTCAACATAATCATAGTCATCTTTCATGACTGTCGGACATATAATGAAGTTTGTGTATGTACACATCCTCTGTATTGGGAAATAAACACGAGACTTCAGGATCATTAAACACGAGTACAAGACAATGCCCAAATAAATTACATTTCCCAGTAAAAGTTAGAGCCTAAAATTATATCCTTTCAATTATTTAATAACACAAGACTTCCTTGCTTGTTTTTGTTAACAAAATTGTACCCCTGATTCTTTAAGTGACACATTTTCCATTGAGAACTATTTACTGTGACCTTAAAGCAGATGTAATTTGTTTTTGTGGAAACTGCAACTAACACCATTTTAATAACCAATACAACTATGAAGAGAAACACAAAAAGTAGTACAGTAATTTGTTGATGTCTGTACTCAAATTTGCATAATGACACAGAATACACAGTGTTACCATACACGGGATAAAGGTGAATTTAGGTACTGTGGGAGTCACCAGATGGCAGCACAGTACATTCTCATCCCTCGTCCTTTATCCCTTTCACGCATCACTGCACACCAATAATTCACCCTATCAATGTCAATGGACACAACAGAGCTGTGCCAATCTGATCCACTGGACAAGAATGTATTGCCAACTTTGTCCACTACTGACAACTTGTAGACTTGTACCATTCCACATCATAATAATTCCTGGACAGCATACGCAAGTCAACCCAGACCAGGCCATGTCAGTTACAATTACATTAGCCACTCACTCGCCACCTGATAACAATAGCCAAAGATACTGATTAATGCATATGCATTGATATCACAAACAATTCTGTCATTATTTTTAACATTTAATTATTTAATAAGACAGGACTAGTTTTAAATATACATTTTCTGTACCTGCTAAGTAGCAGGCCTTTCAGCGAGTTGATGGATTCCTTCAGTTCACTCATGTCCCTCGAGTCCTGTATCCTCGCCACCTCAGGAGAACCCTGCAACAAATCCAACCAACAACACAGCTCGTCTCAATTTTGGCAAACTGGCAATTGACAAATCTTTCAAAAAATATTTTAATTAATCTGGAGATTAGGTTTATTTGTACTTGTAGCAGAGTCAAGATATTGCGCTGGGTGGGGAAATGTAAAAGGGCAGCACACAAAATTGGATACAAATTGTC
The DNA here is from genome assembly GCA_025642075.2 of Ridgeia piscesae. Classification (NCBI taxonomy): domain Eukaryota; kingdom Metazoa; phylum Annelida; class Polychaeta; order Sabellida; family Siboglinidae; genus Ridgeia; species Ridgeia piscesae. The sequence goes on from JAODUO010000388.1 coordinate 479,264, forward strand.
CGCCATTGTGTTATTTAAGAATGCTACATATTCTTTGACAATTTAAAACAAAGTCTGAATAAGTTTATTTTGACATATCCAGTAGGATTTTATCTTGTCACTGTAGATACTTTTATAGGTGTTAACATGCAAATTTATTCAGTATGCGCATTTTATGGGACATCATCATACATGATATAGGGTTATACGTGTGACATCATCCACAATGCTGGCAATGATCTGAGTGAGATTATGCGTGACAACACCCATCATGTTGGTGATGATCTGCATGAGGTTATATGTGTGACAACACCCACCATGTTGGTGATGATCTGCATGAGGTTATATGTGTGACAACACCCACCATGTTGGTGATGATCTGCATGAGGTTATATGTGTGACAACACCCACCATGTTGGTGATGATCTGTGTGAGGTTATATGTGTGACAACACCCACCATGTTGGTGATGATCTGTGTGATGTTATATGTGTGACAACACCAACCATGTTGGTGATGATCTGTGTGATGTTATATGTGTGACAACACCCACCATGTTGGTGATGATCTGTGTGATGTTATATGTGTGACAACACCAACCATGTTGGTGATGATCTGTGTGAGGTTATATGTGTGACAACACCCACCATGTTGGTGATGATCTGCGTGAGGTTATATGTGTGACAACACCCACCATGTTGGTGATGATCTGTGTGATGTTATATGTGTGACAACACCCACCATGTTGGTGATGATCTGTGTGAGGTTATATGTGTGACAACACCAACCATGTTGGTGATGATCTGCATGAGGTTATATGTGTGACAACACCAACCATGTTGGTGATGATCTGTGTGAGGTTATATGTGTGACAACACCCACCATGTTGGTGATGATCTGTGTGATGTTATATGTGTGACAACACCCACCATGTTGGTGATGATCTGTGTGAGGTTATATGTGTGACAACACCCACCATGTTGGTGATGATCTGCATGAGGTTATATGTGTGACAACACCCACCATGTTGGTGATGATCTGTGTGATGTTATATGTGTGACAACACCCACCATGTTGGTGATGATCTGTGTGAGGTTATATGTGTGACAACACCCACCATGTTGGTGATGATCTGCATGAGGTCGATGAGGATATATGTGTGACAACACCCACCATGTTGGTGATGATCTGCATGGGGTTATATGTGTGACAACACCCACCATGTTGGTGATGATCTGCGTGGGGTTATATGTGTGACAACACCCACCATGTTGGTGATGATCTGCGTGGGGTTATATGTGACAACACCCACCATGTTGGTGATGATCTGCGTGGGGTTATATGTGTGACAACACCCACCATGTTGGTGATGATCTGCGTGAGGTTATATGTGTGACAACACTCACCATGTTGGTGATGATCTGTGTGAGGTTACAAATGTGACAACACCCACCATGTTGGTGATGATCTGTGTGAGGTTACAAATGTGACAACACCCACCATGTTGGTGATGATCTGTGTGAGATTACAAATGTGACAACACCCACCATGTTGGTAATGATCTGCGTGAGGTTGAGCTGCTGTTGCTGCATCTGGCCCTGCATCTCCCGCATCCCTCGCAGCATCTCCCCGACACTCTCCTCCAGTTGTAGCACACTCTTCGTCATGGCTGCCATCTGTTTCTGGTCCTCTGACACTCCAAACAACGCCTCACCAACACACCTCTGCACAACACACAAGTATCTCCTCAGAACACCAATGTCCTACCACAACTGATACCACTTTCATCTGGCCTCGGCCCCTCAGAAATAAGTTTTTAAACAATAATGTGATGATAGCAACATGTTAAAAATATTGTTTAATATTATGTTGAATCACACTCTACTTATTATAATACTAACTGATACATGTTTTCTGAACACTTATTTATTTGGTGTTTTACTTTACAGTCAGCCTGTGAGCCTATTGTCGTCTTTAACTGGGTTCGGCAAACATTTCAATGCAGTTGTGAGAGGTGTAAAAACTGTTGTCACTTCATGGTGCCTAGGTAACCAAAGCCGATCTTGTGTCGGCAGACTCGACACAAACTGAAATTATGTTTTTTCCATGTATACAAAAATGTAAGATGACATACAAGTACCAAGAATAAAATACTGATGCACAGTGTCAGACAAACTTGTCTGTTTAAAAAAAAAATTTCCAGTTGCAATATACGAACTATTCATCGTCTGCCTATGTTCCACATATTAGTCGAGACATTCTACGATTTCAAGAAATAAAACAGCCACAGTTATCTTCTAAAGCAACACACATAAATATCGTACCCTAAGAAGGTAATAAATAGCATAGCCGACACCACCAATGATTACAGTGAATCCTACAAAGTCTCGGAACTTAGACGCAGTGGATACTTGCGCTGGAACATAAAAGTCACAAACTTAGTTACAACAATATGTGAGAGTACAAGTGAAAAAACAGCCAGGCAGTAGTTTCTCACAGGAAAATTATATATTTATATATCGTCAGCACTGCTAACATTAAGTGGGAAAACTGCAACACAGATCTTATCTAATGCATTACGAATTACCTAATGATATTTTAGTTGATTTTGTGTGCATGAAAGAGTACTCACTGCTCATACTCATTGGTACTCATGTACCGATTTTTGATACAGTACTCATTTATTGTTACTCATATTTCCATTCTGTACACTAATGTATATGTCCTCATCATTCATTAAAGTATGAAACGTTGAGTATTAATTTTATTAGTACCTTGTGTGGACTTCATGTCTTTCATTACATGTATAGATCAAATTATAATGTATTTGACGTGTTCATTAGAACTGTTGAGTGTGTGTTATACTCTGACGCTACCTGAATCATGGAAGATATATTAAATTTTGTGCTTGAGTACTTTGAAAGATACTTGAACGGGTACTTTTTAAACTTAGGCAACCACCTTACCTGGCACACAGCACTGGTGTGTTGTGTCTAGATGCTGTGTTATTGGCTGTGTTAGTTCCTGTGGTTGGTGTATCAATTCATGCTCAGATCTAGTCACAGCAATGTCTATTTCTTCAGCTGACAGGCCTGGAAGAGCAGGGCAACTTGACAAGTATTGTATAGACTGCAGATATATAACAGCGTCTTAAAATAGTTACACTACCATCTTTTGTACATTTTAAATAATCAGTCACAATCAATTCAAATCAACAAAAAAGTCATAAACTGTGATTTGGCAGTTAGGGCAGATAATAATAAATTGAATAATAGCTGTACGATGCAAAAGTAATTAGGGTAAAATAAGGTTTACCTTTTTTCTGAAGGAAAAGTTTCCGCTGAGGAAGTGAACTTTCTCGAACTTTGGCATTCTGCAGAAATTTCACTGCAGCTGTAATCTGCAGAAGAGAATCTGTTTAAAACGTCTCCATCTATGCAACTGTTTGCTCCTCGCATCTTAAAAACACTTCACAAAAGGGAAACCGTGTGTTCACTGTGATATACTAGTTTGTTTATGCATTTTTCATTGGAGAAGAAAATGTAAACAGTGATTGGGGAACAATATTGGGACCAACTCAGCACCTGACAGAGGGAAGGAAACTCAGGAAGAACGACAGCACTACACATTTGGACATAAAACAACTAGCTGATGATGGGCAAACAGGCTTACCACAGGAAGCAGCTTTAATCAAATAGCAAATGAAACATCCAACTATTGGAATATTAAACTATATCACGTAATGCACGAGTGAACACAGGGAGTGGCTGGTACACAGCTCAACACACACAAACACATGTATACTTGCACACGCACATACAAACACACACACACACACACACACACACACAAACACAAATACTTGTATACTTGCCAGAGTTTCTCTTGGCACATCTGGTAGCATCTGCTTTGTGGATTCAAAATCTTCTGCCTAAAATAATAATAATTTGAATGAATGACATAATTCATGCAGCTACCATACAATTACAGTCTTGTTAGTATATTTGCAACGATCAGACAGTTCCATCTGTTTTAAGTACATTGACATTGTTGACACTGACATCATAACATGACTATTCTTAAGTTAAAATGTTTCATACACATTCACACTCAGTCTAATAGGCTACTGTTATGTGTAGGGTGTGTAAACTCGTAGCAGAGCTGTGCAGTATAACTATTCTTATGTTTGCAAGTGTCAGTCACAAATGACCAACTATAGTGACATCCCCTAAATAATTGAACAACTGGCAACGTAGCATGCATTATTGGACGCAGCCCCATTATACATGTGGGACAGGTACAATAATACAATTTATAATAATGTTTAATTTAAAGCTAGTTTGTCAATTTCTTTGAAATGTTATAATATATATATACATAACCTCAATGTTATTGGCACATAATGTGCGACATATGAAGTTGGTTGATGGTGAAATTGGACCTCGTCAAATTTGGCATCACTTTTTGGTGACATCCAGGGAGTTAATGCTTTTGTCTATCCCAGGCCTTATAGCATGATAGGATATTGTGCGGGTTAGCATTTCAGACTATATCTGAAATTGCATTTGAAGAATCTTTTATTTTTATATTACTGTATATAAAGATAATAATCTTATCTACAATGTTTTGCTGGATGTACATACATTCTTAGGGGATTATATTTAGTGTTTTACACATAGTCATTTGAAAACATTGAATACTCTCAACTTTGGATAATATCCGAAACCACGTACGTTTTGCAGGTTTAAGCATTCACAATGTATAAATGTTCAGCAATAAAGTTAAAACAATTGGATATATCAAGTGACACACTGTCAATTATTAGCATTACATTGAGACACGAACAGATACTAAATCCATTGCAAGTTTACAAATTAACAATGTTCATATATGGCTATATATAGTATAATTCAGAGCAAAAATCCTGTGTTCATCCAGTATATGATATAAGAAATATAAAATTCCACAAATACGGTTTCAGTTACACCCTGAATCAACCGACACAAGACATACACCCACATACCATCAATTGTTGCTGGGTGTTGCAACATATTTTAACTATTTAAATTTATTTAATTCTGGGAATAAAGAGGTTAATTTCACTAATAATAAGTTAGCTTAGGCTTATTTCATCAAGGACGAGACTATTCCCAGAGCAGTGACATCACTGCTCTGTGAATAAGGGAAAAACTTGCAGTATTCAGACAGCACACACGCTCTGTGAATTAGAGCGATGTCACTGCTCTGCGAATTAGGGAAAGACTTGCGCTAAGAAAGAGTGCTTACTAGTTGCTATGCGTGTTGTTATAGTAATACATTATATTTACACACTAAAATCTAATGTTAATATCTGTTCAGTAGAGTCGCCAATAGTAGTTAAAAATTATAAGAAATAAATAGTAAAACATGTGAACGTGTATAGTTAAATCCTATTTGTATGGAAATGAACTAGGGAAAATAAAACTAAACCTAAGGTAGAATTGTTGTAATTTATATTATGTATGAAACTGTGATTGTAATCAAGAAATAAAGTACATATACAGCAATTGAAAAATAAATACCATGCCGGCTGTGACCGGAGATTGAACCAGGCCACCAGCGTGACAGGCGGAAATGCTATAACAACCACACTATCCGTGCCTCTCTCTACACTATGCGCGCCTCTCTCCACTATCTGCACCTCTTGCCTCAACATTGTTAGGACAGTATAGACTAGTATTTATATAAACTTCTATGAAGACACACCAACTGTATTTATT
>JAODUO010000388.1:487500-494107 GCA_025642075.2 Ridgeia piscesae
ATTGGCAATGGAATCGACAAGTGCGGTATGGCAGGTACATTTTATATTCAAACCCGGTTAGTTTACTCTTGTCGTAGATTATACCAAATCACTGATGTTTAAGTAAATTGTTATCATAAGCCTTTCTACTTCTTTTTTTGCATTATATGCCGGCCTAGTTATGGATATTATTCAATTTGTTACCGGACGATCGTGATTATGTTGGCCTATGCCTACTCACCAACTGACCAAGCGAATACTTAGGTCTATAACTCGTCGTAGTCATCATAGTTGTGCAACCGTAGTGTCTCGAGGTTAGATATGGGCCTCAGCTGTTTCCAGATGTGCTTGTCTTGTGCTGTCTTCTGCCGGATGGTGTCATTCAAATGCTCGTCTATATAATGTGTCCGATGCCCACCAAATATCTCGTATTTTGCTGACATGTTCTGCTCAGGTCTATTTCCATCTTCTGACTTGTTCAATCACGTCTGTGATCTTCTGACTTGTTCAATCACGTCTATGATCTGTGTCTTCTCTCTTACCCAGATGTTCTGTCTCGGTATGTGGTGTTTAATATAGTTCTTGTTTGTGCGGCTGCCAACTGTTCCTGCGGCTGGTTGGTGGCCTAGGTTTCCGTGTCTGAATATGATAAGTTGTAGACTCGTCTCTTCAAGCAGGTTCTACAGTTACCGGTGAATATGACACGGTGCTTGGCGAATGATATCCAGCTGGACATGAAGTAACTATTCAACTTATATTTGTGTGAATATCATGGGAGACGGGTGGAATTATGTTATTAAAAAAAGACCCACTCAATGATGGGCCAGACGCGATGCGAACAAGAGAAGTTGATCTACCGCTGATACCTACACCAAATGTGTTGGGGGGTGGGGGTGGGGGGGTGGGGTGGACGCGTAATGTGTAGCAGGAGATAGATCATACCTGGTGTGAAGGAAATGGCGGGGGACACCTGATGGCTAATGGCCACATGGGTTTTGGATAACGTTTAGTGTTTTCAAGGGATTATTCCTAATGTATACGGGGGAAGATGCATTATTATTTATTATTATATTTTGATATACCTCTGTAGGTTTACGAGTTGCACTCTCCATCCGTCCGTTACTCAAACTACTAATATACCTTTGTACGCCTAAGAAATTTAACCTCCACCTGTCCGTTACTCAAACGACTGATATACCTATGTAGACCGGACACATTCTCTCTAACTTACAAAAATATAGTAGGAAAATTGTGTAGGCTCCTTGCCTTCGAAGGCCACAGGTACCGTAATGTACATATAGCGCCTCTGAACAGATGGTTAGGCTGTACATTTATTATTGAGTTGAATATAATTAGAGTAGTTAAGGATTCCGTTAGTTTGCAATTTGATAAGAATTAACTATATGTTGGATTAATTACGGTTATCTTAATAATGCGTATTTGCACCAAACATAAATCTTAATAAGAAATGCACTATAAGGCGATAATCAAGTGGGATTTGTCCGTTAGACCTAAAACGATATGATTGCCGTTTTCTCGTGTGCACAGTAAACAGGAATAACATCGCACGAGACCACTTGTCCGGAAATGACGTGAATAGTATCTACAGGTTTCGCGCATGTCCGTTCTCTATGGTGAGCGACCGCTGTATTCGGGAAAATGAGGAGCAAATTGGTGTCGAGGCTACAAAAAACGAATAAACCAAAGAAGCGGCGTTTTTGTAAGTGATAGCTAGCTACATTTTATTCAACGGCAAAAAGGAAAACAAAGACCTACGCCGAATTAGTTGTCTGGGTCATTTATTACAATATTATGACGTCAATAATTAACCGTTTCGAAAGCAAATGGCCGTAATTTTTCCTAAGGGCAAATATTTGCTGTCATGTTCTAGCACTTCGGTTTTATCACATCAATGAAGTAGTCACTTGTTTGAAATATTAGTTTCTGAATATAGTATAGTTTAACATTAATAACATTTACACAAGTCAACCAGTGAATCTACTACGATGATAAAAATGATTGAGTATTATTTTTGTCAACAAACGAAATCAGCAGCGAAGGCTCGGCTGCTTCGTTTTAATTTGTTTCCGTCGCACATAAGCGACTAATTATTAAATCTTGTGACACCAAAACACAAAAAGTAAAATAAAAAATAACAAAGACAAATTTTTCATTTTGATTCCTTATAGACTTGCATATAAACCAAGTGTTTAGTACGTCCATGCGGCAAACTAAGGCCCTTTGGTGAAACCACGAACCAGAGTTTGCTCAGAACATGTATCGCTCTAAATTTTCGCGATTACGTAACCCTCGTGACTCGGATAATCTATCTAGAACCTGTTTGGAATACCCCAACAAAAACTACATCTTATCATTTTGTTTTGGCTTCCAGTACTCGGAAAGGGTTCCTATTCCCTACGGGGCTTGTTTTGCGTGTTATTTTAATTCTGTTTTCAAGTGCGGAGCGTCGACCGTGACGTCAGCGGACTTCCGGAGGAGGGTCGAGCAAAAAGTCCCGGATTCAGCTGACCCGGCAGTTAGTACCCGGAAAGGGTCCCTCTCTATGGTAACGGGCCAGGTAGCTGATGTTTGACGTCGTAACATCTACATGTGTTGTGTCGGTTCTAATCTTACAGTTATACCTTGTTTTGTTTCAACGTTTCTGCTTTCAATCGCAGAAAAAGCTCGTTACCACTAAGAGTCTGCGGACATGTTACAAAGCAATCACTATCCACAAGGTATGTCTACAACTGCAGCGTAGATAACTATTTAAGCGGCAACAGTTATATTATAAAGTTTACTTTCATTTACGTATTAGATAAATAGTGCTGCCGAAGTTTTAATGGCAATATCGCTGAAGCGGGCCGAGTTAACGCTACATCTGTATAATTATGTTCAAGTATTCCTGTTCGAAATACTACGCTGGTCAATTATGGGTATAGGAACTAAACCTTTGCTTTAAGCTGTTAATCGCTGTCGAAATTACCGCCAGCCGTAGCATAGGCGAACGACCACAGCGGTGTTATAGGACGATGGTTGCATAACATGTCAGACTTCCCGTCCTTATCAAAGTCGCCTATGCAGACCGTACATCCCGCGCACGTGCAGAAATGCATGTCTTTTTCCCACCCGGTCCCAGTAAATGTTCCTGCGTTGTCTGCGTACGCGATCCACACATAACCTTTCGTGTCGTGACAGAGGATATCAGTCCTGTTATCACCGTTGAAATCTCCGACATAGACTGAGCTTCCGTGATGATTACACCATCCCATGTCTTTCTCCCAACGGATTCCAGAGAAACCAGTATTGGATCCATAGTAAATCACTTTCCAACCTGTCTGTGGATCATGACACAGAATGTCCACGTGACCGTCCCCGTTGAAGTCTCCTTTCAGTGCGTATTGGTGCGACTTTGTGCAGAAATTTGGTAAGGTAATATTTGCCCCGAGCGTAACCCTGGATGAAATAAATGTAACAACAATAATATTTATAAAGCGCAATATCCAATATGCTCAAAGCGCTGTACAATAAAAATCAATGTACGCAGTTCTTATCAAGATCAACAAGCAACGCATAGACATATAATGCTTAGTTAAGGTCCTAAGTAGTCTGGAGTTTCGACCACTCATAAGGACAACAAATACCTCACTTCACTGACGTTTTAGGTTTAAGCTGAGTAACTCATCAGATATAATGAACACGCAGCAGGAATGCTAAGTGTTGTAAATTTGGTTTCATCCATGAATCACACTTTTAACAAAATATATGAAATTGTATGATAGTGAGGCGTTTTGTATCATGTTAATTTTCACTGCCCGGAAATATAATGTATATGATATAATTAATTATAGAAGATGGAGTATTGCTACATTGCTAAAAAATAATACTCCTCACTCGGTAATAGTACGTTACAAGAGAACGCAATATAAATAAACCAGTCTGCCTGCCTGCGTGTTTCTGTGTGTGTGTGAGCATGTCTATGTATGCTTGCGTGCATGTGTATATGTCCATGTGTGTATGCGTATGTATCGTGCGTGTGGGTATGTGCTGGTGTGTAGCTTGACTGCTGAGTACATAATTCCTGACAGATATCATACACAATAATATGGTTCTCACGAGTGGATGAACGATATCTTTAAACAAAAATGATTACATTTGTAGAATAGTTTTGTGACACGAGTCACAGTTGGCTGAAGCTTTAACTACCGAATCATGGTGGGATGATACTATTGGTTCATTTTAACTGCCGCATTTCGCGGGGCGATGTGGCAGGGCATATTAAGATTGTAATACCCAAAAGCGCCCGTAACGTGTCAGAATGGCCCAGTATTTACCCGATAATTCTTCTTTCAGGGATCGTACTAGTTCGTCTTGTTCCGTCATATGCTGCTGCAACGATCGTATTATCTCGTTTTGTTTCGTCACGTGTTTCTGCACATTGTCAAATGACTCTTGAAGGTGGAGCACCGTTGTCCACAAATCGGTTTCCCCTTGACCGTCGCCACAGTAGTTTGTGGTGCACTGTGGGGTCACTAGACCAGGACACAAGATTGAGGCGATGACTAATATAGCCAGTGGACTCAAACTTCTCCCGTGCATTGCAGCGTAGTTGTGTCGTCAGCCTACGAGTGCGGTGTGTGTACGTATGTGTACGGCGTATTATCAACGTATGAACTCAGGGCGTGTGTAGGATTTCTGAAAGGGAAGATAAGAAATGGGCATACACGACATTGTAAGGCCTAACCATATGAAAACACCACGCATTTCGTTATGGTCGACTGAACATAGATATGTGTTTGTATAAAGGCTTAAAAGTAAGCCAACTATTTATGTATAATTAGCACATAATAATACCAGTATACAATGTCATCATAATTATATACAAACTGATAAAGGTGGGGAGGCGACAATACTTTATTTCATTACACGTCATTAAACAATCACAGCCACAATGACAGACAAGCTACCAGTACACGCCCTGGATAAGGCACAGCCATACGGACTGACCATTTACAAATACACGTCCACGAAAAAAGGCAGAGTCCAAACTGGCAAATCAAATAATCGTTCTTGACAATACAACGGCCAAGCGGTCATTAGACAAATTAAGGAAGAGTCCACGAAGGATACAACCCAAACAGCAAAGCAATGGCACCAGCAGTTGAATCTGTGGCCACATTTCCAACGATAACATACATGGTTACACTTTATTTGCGGCGGCAATAACTGCCCCGCGGACATTGTTGAAATAATTTTATTTCCTTTATCATTGAAATCTACCCCGTCAAGCAAGTACTGCTGCAGTTCGCCCACACGCATTTATGTAACCAAAATTGAACACTGTCGATATATTTGGTCGCCTCATACGTGTACATGTGCGAGAAAACCGCCAGACGGCGGACAACGGAACGACCCACCTTACCGACTACACCCGAATATAAGCAGTGGTTTGTTGCCCACATAAATGCCTTTTGAGTTGCATTCAAAAGGTGTTTTCCTTCATAAGCCATATCCAGGGCTTTACGTAGGATACAATTATTGCCAGTCACACATGTTTTGGTGGACATGGATGTTAACTGCTAAGCCAGTTTACAAACTTTTAAATGTGTCTGATGACCTGAAATGGACTACAAACACACATGTGACACCATTTTCACTCACTTTCAAGATATAATTAACAATATCTATGGTTTTGGAAGAGTGTTTTTTATTTATTTGCTCCTTCATTTTTTTACCCGTCCACAACCCGTCCACCATATATTTCTACCCGTCCATATTCGTTTTTACCCGTCCAAATGACGGGTGGAGGGGTCTCTACATAAAACTATGGCCATATCTACGTATCCATCAATCTGCCTATCCGTTTACCATGCTATCATATAGTGGACCACAGGTTATGTGATACCAATATGGAGCCATACCCAGTGTTCGTCAAATACGCCAGTGGTTGAACTGATTACAACACAACATAGTCCCCTACAAATATTTGAAAGTATTCGGTGTAGACTGCGTTAACAATAAAAATGGCCGCGGCATATGCATTAGATCCTGAAATAAGGTTTCAACGTGAACGTTTCTTCTCAATAAACAAGGTATTGTAGGCCTACAACATGCTTAAATACAGCCAGTAGAGCCGCGCGGTTGCATTCAGAAGGAAGTAAACAAAACATAAGTAGTCAGTCAGCAATACACACATAGGTTGTAATGTGTAGGTTGAGCCGTCATCCACGCATACAGCAACAGCTAGACTGGTGGTTTAGGAAGTAAACTGCCCTGTATGTTCGGTCATCCGTAACTTTCAATTCAATAACCATACTGTATGGCATATGTACACTGATACAGGTGCGTGCGTTATGACAACACTGAGACGACGAAAACGCTGTGCTACCCAGTACCCAATATAAGTGTTTGACAAGAAGGTAACTTACGCTGCGCCTAAATCCTTGCAAACCGAACGCAGTCTCAGAGTATGCATGTGATAGCATCTGAATCAGGACTTTAATACCACGGACTATACTTTTGTACACAGGACTGCTGTCTCCGGGTTCAAGGCCGCTAGCCTAGAGTGGCGCAGCAAGATCAACTCAGCATGACGGGTATAGCTTACTTCCGGTTGTCTGCTGGTAAC
>JAODUO010000389.1:0-7500 GCA_025642075.2 Ridgeia piscesae
GGTCGACCACACTCGTCGTTGGCGATTTCATTGGCTGACGTTAAAGGAGGATTTCTTGAAAGTGGTGTATCAGGGATAGAAAAGAGTTACAGCGACCGCTGGAACGCGATGGTGGTTCCAAGGGACATCTCTACTTATGAAATGCATTACTTACACTAAGCAATCCGACAAGGTGCAAAGGTGGATCCTTTCATGAGCGGTCGTGCGAATATGCCTGCCTGCACTTACTAGTCTATTGTTACATGCTAGAAGACATCCTGAAACATGTTGACTACTCAAAATGTGTGTTGAGCATCAGACCAGTACACAGATGCATCTTCGCATCTCAGCAACGACACTAAATATTAATGACAAAACTGCCCATCACTGGCATTTACCAGCAAAAACACAGTTAGCAAGGGTGGTGTAACAGGAAAGGTGGTGGTCAAGTTTCTAGGAGAATACGGAATAAAGTGGGGGCGTAAATGACCAATGACACACATGAAGACAATAACTGAAATATGTTATATGTAGACGTCACAAATATGTACACTTTAATTTGCATTTGAAACAGAGTAACATTCCTTGTTTAGGTATATATTTCTGTTTCACGTGCATATGTTCATATTTTGAACCACTTGATCGACCAAAGATAAACACATACATCATTACATCATTTGAACTATTTGCCATAATGACAGGCATAGTACGATCATGTTACTCAACAAGCGTACGCATGTCGTACCAATAATTAAAACAACACTAAGTATTTATTCTATGGCGCTACATAATGGTTAATTTAAATTATTTTGATAATGTAATAATATAATAAACCCTAAATAATTAAAAATAGTAATATGCCAAACTATACTATCAATACCACTAAATAACATAATAGTGCCTTATCGCAAATTCCGTTACAGCCCAAAATTGTGCAAATTGCGCTAACAACATCGATCCTAACGGACGTCATCGTCGTAGATATTGTTTAGAGATATCTATATCCGCAAACGAGAGAAGAAGTTCCACCACAATTCATTTGTCTTATTGCAGTACAAACTACTATGTTATATGTACCTATCGGCAGTCACAATACGTACAGACGAACTGTTAATACTAAACTCGCTCTAGACTGTGCATATATAAAGTGTAATTAGTATAAAATATTAACATTCGACATTACAATAACAGGCGTATCTTATAAAGCAGAAGAGCTTTGATATCAACATCAGAGTGAGCACATATCATGGACACATCTCAACACATTACGATCAGGTGTACTGCATACGAGCTTAAATGCATCAGAAACCGTATACTAAAAACACATGCGCAGTAACACAAAAACTCATTCACACTGTGTCCGTACGTAACAAATGTGGAGCCTAATCTATCTTCGCCTAGAGTGTCGTACGGATTGGCGTTCTCACATCCTGCATCTTAACGAATACACGAAATCAAGTCAGCCTGTTGGTCTTGCGCTGCTGAACACGAGACGCCTCTGCATCATGAAAAGTTGAATCATATTGACTACAGTACAAAAGTTAATAGACATTTACAAACCCTTTGACATCCCATATATATATATATATATATATATATATATATATATATATATATATATATATATATATATATATATATTTTTTTAAAAATATATATATATATATATATATATTGCATTCGCTAGTACCAGATGCATCTTCGCATCTCAGTTGTTAGACGAATGCATGAGAGCAACTTGCTCTACTCGTCGCCTACCGTCTCGTACGGGTTGTCGTTTTCGTAAGGTCCATACACAACCGGGTCGTCATCTAGTAAGCTTAAGTATTTCGGTGTTTCAGTCGTTGTTGCGCCGCTCAGGTCCACCTGTCCACTGGTGCCATCGCTCGCAATTCCGGCACTGACGTCTGCGCTGTTACCTTGGAGACTTGTGTTGGCGGTCGTTCCTTCACTCGTTCTGTTGGCGTCCACCGCTGTACGTGTATCTCCGGTCTCTCCTCCCGCTGCGACCTCCGTACCGTTAACTTGTAACATTGTGTAGGTGTTCGCTGTTTGGTTGGTGCGCAGATGCATCTGTATTACAAATAACACGACTGTAGTGAAAACAAATGTGACACACACGCACACACACACGCGCACGCGCACGCGCACGCGCAGGCGCACGCGCACGCGCACGCGCACGCACAGGCACGCGCACGCGCACGCGCACGCGCACGCGCACGCGCACGCGCACGCGCACGCGCACGCGCACGCGCACACGCACACGCACACGCACACGCACACGCACACACACACACACACACACACACACACACACACACACTAATATATATATATATATATATATATATATATATATATATATATATATATATATATATATATATATATATATTACACTATATTAGTAGTCTATCATCTCTAATACCCCACTCATAGTGTCACGTTTTGGTTGCCACGTTTCGCGACTTTGCGAAACGTTGCAGAACGTGGCTATAACGTGAGCAAACGAGGGAAAACGTGCAAAACGTGAACTGGAAATTTTAATTTGGGACATGTTCAAAATTCGCTGGCGTTTGCCCACAACGTACCATGATGTGGTAACAACATGGCAGAAGGTGAATAGAATGCGAATACTGCGTTGCGCTGCGCTTCCGCTACGTTATGGTACGTTACGATACGTTGTGTAACGCTGTGCGGTGTGGCAGTAGCGAGGCATAACGAGGCACAACGTGGCACAACGTGGCACTACGTTGCGACACCGACGCTATAGCGTGGCGGAAGCGAGACATAACCCGACTTTGATTTTTACACCGGGACTACAACGAGGCGACAGCGTGGCTAGCGCGTTGTGACAACGTGGCACAACGTGGCACCCTGCAGAAATTTGCAATTGTTATTTCAGAAAGTGGCGACCAGAAACGGCTCCCAACGGCGCGTCCATAACGTGACACTGTGATTGAGACATAAAGAGCGCCGAGTCAGACAACCAACGACCATCCAGATTTTGTTTCGAACCTGAGTTCAAATATACATCTTCGCAATGTTTTTCATCCGTATAGTTGTGATGACATACAATACGGGTAATGTTAGTTATTATATATACAATGTTCGAATTCAAAAGAAAAGTATGGTCGTACAAACGCTCTTATATTACTGGATTACTACTTAAACTTACATAGTCATTCGATGATTCGGATATTCTGCTGACGTCACTGCTTGCATCTCCGTCAGTGACATCCGACGTATTACCAAGTAGACTCGTGTATGTCGGTTCTTCGCTTGTACTGTTGGGATTAACGTCCCCCAGTTCGATGACGTCATTGTTCGCTGTTGTTCCACCGACCACCGCGGATGTGCTGTGTAGACTGTCCGAGACGGTCGGCCCGTCACGTGTTCGCTCGGTGTCCACCTCCCGCTGTGTAGAGGTGTCACCGCTTGCAATTTCACCGTCTCCATTCCGGCCAGTAAGTTGTAGACTGGTGTAGTCGTTCGGTTGTCGGTCAGCGCTTAGATGGCCCTGTTTTATAAAGATGAGTGGCAACAGTTAAAACGGAGATGGTGATTGTTATGATGATGACAGTAAAATGATGGTGGTGATGGTGATGGTGATGGTGATGGTGATGGTGATGGTGATGGCGATGGCGATGGCGATGGCGATGGCGATGGCGATGGCGATGGCGATGGCGATGGCGATGACGATGACGATGACGATGACGATGACGATGACGATGACGAAGACGATGACGATGACGATGACGATGACGATGACGATGACGATGACGATGACGATGACGATGACGATGACGATGACGATGACGGTTACGGTTACGGTTACGGTTACGGTTACGGTGACGGTGACGGTGACGGTGACGGTGACGGTGACGGTGACGGTGTCGGTTACGGTGACGGTGACGGTGACGGTGACGGTGACGGTGACGGTGACGGTGACGGTGACGGTGTCGGTGTCGGTGATGGTGATGGTGATGGTGATGGTGATGGTGATGGTGATGGTGATGGTGATGGTGATGGTGATGGTGAAGATGACGATGACGATGACGATGACGATGACGATGACGATGACGATGACGATGACGATGACGATGACGATGACGATACTAATAATATTTTTAGTAGTATTGTGACTCAGATTAAGATCATTACATAGCTCCTACTGACACTATTCCAATCTATATACTGTCCATAGAACTTGAAGACGTTTAAACACATGTTCTCTCAGAAAACGCATTATGCCAATGGTTAACATGATCCCGCTTGCACACAGTGTGCACGCGTGTATTGAAGAACATAATAATGTACGTACCCTAATTTGAAATGACAACACCATTTTCAAGCCGTCCTGCTTAATGCCTGGTACGAATCTAGCTAACATTATGCGGCACCTTTAAAAAATCGCTCATCTATATCCAAACCTATAAACATATCATGTCACGGACAAGAAATCCATTGCCAAAGATCGCCAAAAAAAATTCTGCTAATTCGGAAAGCATATGCATAATAAAATGTGCAATGTATTACAAAAGGTCTGATTCTCCAAGCGATCTTAACTTAACACGTCATTCATAGAACTGTTTCACTTACGTAACTTTGCGACATGTCAGATTTTCTGTTGGCGCTCTGGGACCCCGGCCTTTTGGTATCCGACGAATTCAGA
Organism: Ridgeia piscesae; assembly: GCA_025642075.2. Lineage (NCBI taxonomy): Eukaryota > Metazoa > Annelida > Polychaeta > Sabellida > Siboglinidae > Ridgeia > Ridgeia piscesae. The sequence goes on from JAODUO010000389.1 coordinate 4,655, forward strand.
ACTTCCTGTTGTGTCTGACTACGAAACATCAAATCATTCAATTAACCCTTTACGAACTCACAAAACAACGACAAACCCTAAAAATTGTACTAGTTTACTTTACGCCAGCGAAAACGAGGCTGGGGGCAGTTGGGGGCAGGAGGTCCATATACTCCATGTTAACATATAGGACTTTGTTTTGTTTTGGTCGTAATAATCGAACTGTCCAGAAATAGCGTATTTCAGTTATATTGTCCGAAGGATTATTACAAGCAGAAGTAGTGGAACATTTTGCCGGTGACAATGATCACGGAAATCATGAATTTTAATCCATTATTATGGTGGTTGCCATGGCAATATCGGCAAGTACTTGTGTTTGGCGATTTTGACTAATAATGAAGAGTGCCAGTTTTCGCGCAGTACAACCTGTTTGGGCCAAACGTATACATGTGTTATGATTATGTGCATTTAGACAACTTGTCAGATATAAGTGCTTATCGAAACCACAACGTGCAGCAATGTAAAACGCAAATCCCGTAAAAGACACATACAGCCTAGCATCGTGTCGATTAGCTGCACTACGTAAATCGCTGTGTCTATGATCTAGTGTGATAAACTCAATATTAAATCGGACGTTAAAAATAAGAAACGTATAACACAAGATATTTATGAACTGATTTTCCTAGTATTCATCAGTCGTAAGCTACAACTGTCATCCATCGTTAGAATATTATTCTTGTGTCCAGTCCCCAATTAGTCTCGCTTAGTCCCCAATAAGCTCCAGTCGCGCGGAGTCACGCCATGTGTCGTGACCCAGTTGCAGGCCCTATTGTCTACTTTGCTAGACCTACAACAAGATGCAACGCGATCTGCGATTGGACAGATGACGCACATTTAAAAAGAAACTCAGTAGTTGACCCCTCGCAATCTTTTGTTTTTATCTGAAAAAGGGTTTGGGATACTATTGCAGTTCAAATGTGGCATGGAATGCAGTCTATGCGCTGAGCTCTTTCTTTATAGTTCAATTCCTGGCAGACATTTGTCAATCAAGCACTAACTCGAACCATCTGCATTACCTTTGCTGCGCGAACAGTACTTCAAAATGAGATATACAATACAATACAATAACTTTATTCCAGACTCTTCAGTATACATGAAATAAGCATATACAAGTAATACTGTGGTCCATAGCACCAGCAACAGACAGTAGCACAGGGCTCTCGGCCCAGATCGCTAAACAAATTGGACGGAAATATATATTGCAAACAGGAACCCGTAGAAAAGAAAAATATGTGTTATCAGTAAGAGGTAAAGTTAGTTGTGTAAAGCATATTCATCCAGTGTACTCTGATTCTAGAGACAAAGTTCAGACTAGATCTGAGAATGGACTGTACAAGGACATTGTCAGAGCTGTCCAAACGAAGCAAAAAGCAGTACACCAAGCTCCTTATAACAGACTGACAGCATTGGACATTTACATAGGTACATAACATACTTGTGCTTTCAAATTTAGATAACCCAAGAAACATCTTCAAAATATTGTGATATGAGGTATACAGTTTGTTGATTGTGGCTTTTCTATAGCTCCACCATAGCTGTGATGTGTACATTGGGGTACAATAAGTGCGACATAGAGTCAATTTCACATCTGGAGTACACATATGAAATTTTAGCAAAATCATATTGCCCTGAGCATAGAGCTGTCGACACTGTCTTGCAATGTCTGCATTGTCAGTTAGATCATTTGTGAAAATGTGTCCAAGGTACTTGGACTGCTCAACCTCATCAATATATTCACCATTCAAGACAAACTTGGGTAAAGTTACTCCTTTGAGAAGTTTTGATCTAAAGGACATACTACAACTTTTCATTGGGTTGTATTTTATATCATGCTGGGAACCAAAACCTTCACACAATTTAAGTATCTTATTCATGCCAGCAACAGATGGCGCTATCAAAACAAGATCATCTGCATACATAATATGGTTTACCACAATTCCATTTATACAACACCCAATCTTCAGTTTGTAGATACTGTAGCTACACCTCTAGGTAGTGAGGTACTTATTCGTTCTGGCCAGATTTAGAGCACCCTCGTTCCAACGAATGTATCAGACTTTCGAAATGACGTCATAGTGATTCGAACCCAGAATCTCCTGCTTGATAATACGATGCCTTAGCAACTACGCCACCCCGCAAAAAGACAAGTTCTTAAAGATAAGATCTTTAAAGCGTAGTATCTAATCCTCATGATTGCTCAACCCGCTTTAAACTTTCACCCCGCCATGTGAGGTGTCATAACTTAGAAGGATAGACAAGGTGCATGTTGTCTACATAAAGTACTTACTACTGACTTCTTGATTTCTTGATGTAGCAGCAGATCGCCCCGCCAATAGATGTACATATAATAACGGCTGCAACCAACGTCCCGACTATGAGCCAAACTACAACATCGAACACAGGAAGCACATGGACATGTCGTCACTCATACTTAGTTTATATAAGTGTGAATATTTATTATTTAAATGACTTGATTGATAATAGTATATTTGGATCATAATAGGATATGTGATGCGGCGATGTATTTCAAAGTAACATTAAGGTAAATTACTAGGCAACTGTGGATTACCGATGATCGAAGGACATTTCGGATGAGAGGTATGGACAGGTGTAACAAGAAACGCAGAAGAAGCCACTGTGTGACGAGACACGCCTCCGCCCGGTTAAGGGCACGCAGAAGAAGAAGCAGAGAACGAATTGAGCGGTAGTAGTAGTAGTAGTAGTAGTAGTAGTAGTAGTAGTGGTAGTGGTAGTGGTAGTGGTAGTGGTAGTGGTAGTGGTAGTGGTAGTGGTAGTGGTAGTGGTAG
>JAODUO010000389.1:15000-17500 GCA_025642075.2 Ridgeia piscesae
ACATAACATACTATCCTCATTTGTCGTATCTCCGAGTGAGTAATTTATTCACGACACTGTGAGTAAACTATACATAGTACACTGCATTTGATTATGTTTCCGTCATAATTTAATAGCATTGCTTAGCCACCATAGGTCCCTGGGATATACATCAACCTGTTGACAACTTATATACGGCTCATAGTAGTATGTATCCCCAAACAGAATTTTTGTCACAACAATAATATAAGAAATCATTAGATATTATAACTATTGCACACATCCTAAATGCCTACGCGTATAAGAACAAAATATATATAAAAAGAATTAATGATACAATCCATCGTTCACTCTTCACGTTAATACGATTATTGACAAACAAAACGGTCGAATAGCAGGAATTGTACATAGCGTTATACATACGTTATGACAAGAAGTCAAGTCAGTGTAAATGTTTAGTCCAGGACAGATGTGACGAGTTAATCCATGCGATAATCGCATTCTAAACGTGAACGGGGTAACGAACCGCAATTCTCAATCCCTGTGACAAGCACTCGGAACCGGAAATGCACTAGTCTCCTGCTTACTTTTTACCCAGCGCCAATCGGTTGTTGTCTTCATAGCTCCAATCCACAAGTAGGGTAAGCTAATGGGTGTCAACTGATCCTTCACGAAACGCTGCAAGTCGGCGGTGTTGACAGTGACGAGGTCCCCACCTTGTGATGCGTGTCTACACACAGCTCTTGCGTCATCGAAAGTCTTTTCTTCCCTGAAACATCAGCCCGTGGCCGGTAATAAATCCCGATACCGGTTAGAGATCCGGAAACATTTTGCGAGATTGCTATAAAAGGTTTCTTTCGGACACGCAAGGAATCCTTTCGTGCATCAAATTATAATTAACAGGATTGCTTGAGAATATAAAAGTCTTTGTAATGTACACAGTGTTATGTTAAGAATACTATTTCATATAAACGTATGCTTTCAGTTAATGTTTTATTAATCATTAATGACGCTGATAGTATATCAGAAAGAATCACTTTCGTTCCTACGCTTACACGGAGCTTCCAGTTTTGTCTCGATTGTTCCGTACATGGCATGGTTATTAGTAAATAATAAAATATAATTAAAATGAAATAAAGCATGGTAATACATGGAATAACATATTGATAGAATTGTGTACGTTACAAACACTTTAATCATTATAATATGGAATGTTACAGTTGAAACAAAGTGCATTTATAAAGTGCAAAGCCTTAGTAAATCAATGCTGGAATACGTCCTTTTTCAAACATACTCGGCTGACAGATCAATTTGAATCACAGCCATAACAAGTATGACATGTTCTACTCTCTACGCTGCAGAAACTTACGAGTATAGTTTGTAGCAATTGCCATTATACCGGACCGCCCCGTCTGTACATGTTGTGAGGTCAGTTCCTGAAAATTAATTTACCGATTAATCTAAATATGTCAACAACTTACTTAATTCTGTATAATGTAGACAATGTTATGAAAAGAACAGCTGAATCAACTGAAAACTAACAAAATAACCAGAGACGATCGAATTTTTAAGTGCAACAAGACAAATCGTGAAGAGGATCACCATGGCTGAAACACAAAACTCATTACTGGTGCGGGGACACATGTTTGTTAGGGTGGATGTGTAGTTTTGCATCAATATCTTATTTTTTTGCAGAAAATCGAACAATATTCAACTGACGGCACTAGCTTACATCCATACATTGGATAGCCTCGGTTACCCAGGCTCCGTGAGGTGGCAGCACTTTTAAGCCCCCTCAACTCTGCCTGGGGAAAGAAAGGCTCTGCGTTTGTTAGGCATTACCCCAGATTAGGGTAGAGACGCCAATTGGCTCTCAGGCCAACTACGATAATAATAAAAATAACGATATACTTTTACAAGATAATGATATCCTACGAAAAGTATTCAACATTGAACTTATACTAACATAAAAATAAGTAACAATTCAAATTTACAGTTGTTTATAAAATAAAAATTACGGCAGGATTAACCAGTATCCGTGAGGTGGCAGCATTGTTTAGCCCCACACGAATAACATAAACATTAAATAAGGATACCTTTTTATCAAATAATGCTCTGTTATAATAATTATTCAAAATTAAACTGATATTAACACAACATAAATAGAAATAAAAATTTGCAGTTGTTTATAAAATAGAAATTACGGCATGATTAACCAGTGTCCGTGAGGTGGCCGCATTGTATAGATCAGGCGGATAAACAAACAAAAGCCGACTAAGTAACCAGACTGTCTTCTCGGCGTAGTTCCGCAGCCGACCGACAATCGGTTAAGCGAGACTATACATTGGACCACATTCATAACAGTGGCGCCCTCTTGGGAATCACATGTTAAACTCACCACACAGGCGCTATCTGGGGAGTGTGATATGCAATTTGAAATGTCTCAAAATAGCCATTACTGGTAGCCTAGTTTATCGGCACAAACTGTTACTGAAAGAAGCGAACGTGTCTCAGCACCTGG
>JAODUO010000389.1:22500-32500 GCA_025642075.2 Ridgeia piscesae
TGCGTTGCGTTGCGTCGCGTCGCGTCGCGTCGCGTCGCGTCGCGTCGCGTCGCGTCGCGTCGCGTCCGTCGCGCGCGCGCGCGCGGCGCGGCAAGCGCGGCAGGCAGGCAAGCGGCGCACGGCGCAAGGCAAGGCAGGCAAGGCAAGGCAAGGCAAGGCAAGGCAAGGCAAGGCAAGGCAAGGCAAGGCAAGGCAAGGCAAGGCAAGGCAAGGCAAGGCACGCTACGCTACGCTACGCTACGCTACGCTACGCTACGCTACTGTATGTTACGGTACGGTACGGTACGGTACGGTACGGTATGCTACGGTACGGTACGCTACGCTACGCTACTGTATGTTACGGTACGGTACGGTACGGTACGGTACGTACGGTACGGTACGGTACGGTACGGTACGGTACGGCACGGCACGGCACGGCACGGCACGGCACGGCACGGCACGGCACGGCACGGCACGGCACGTTATGATATGATATGAACGTTTATTCAGAACACTCTACCCAGAACATTGCTAACAACAATAAAACACAATACAAACAGGCAAAATTAACTACAATCTACAATGTTTGAAAGGGGCAAATTTGAAGTCAATTACTTTTGTGTCATTTTACCCCTAACACACATGTAGGTAGTGGCTACAACTTCATATTCAAAGTAAATAACATAAGTAAACATCTTTATACATAATATAATTAAGAGAGATGGTCCACAACCAGAGATTTCTTAAATAAAAGATTTTTGCATTTACGTTTAAATGCAGCAACAGCCAAGATTTGTTCCTGTTATACTAATTGAGTAGTAGCGATGTCATGTATCAGACTGATATTGTATGAACTTATTATGAGTACACATAAAAGGCAAGGCAAGGTACACGCTACGCTACGCTACGCTACGCTACGCTACGCTACGCTACGCTACGCTACGCTACGCTACTGTATGTTACGGTACGGTACGGTACGGTACGGTACGGTACGGTACGGTACGGTACGGTACGGTACGTACGCTACGCTACGCTACGCTACGCTACGCTACGGTACGGTACGGTACGGCACGGCACGGCACGGCACGGCACGGCACGGCACGGCACGGCACGGCACGGCACGGCACGGCACGGCACGGCACGGCACGGCACGGCACGGTACGTTATGATATGAACGTTTATTCAGAACACTCTACTCAGAACATTGCTAACAACAATAAAACACAATACAAACAGGCAAAATTAACTACAATCTACAATGTTTGAAAGGGGCAAATTTGAAGTCAATTACTTTTGTGTCATTTTACCCCTAACACACATGTAGGTAGTGGCTACAACTTCATATTCAAAGTAAATAACATAAGTAAACATCTTTATACATAATATAATTAAGAGAGATGGTCCACAACCAGAGATTTCTTAAATAAAAGATTTTTGCATTTACGTTTAAATGCAGCAACAGCCAAGATTTGTTCCTGTTATACTAATTGAGTAGTAGCGATGTAATGTATCAGACTGATATTGTATGAACTTATTATGAGTACACATAAAAGTTGAACTTTTATTTATTGTTTCATGACGGTAGATCTGTGGTAATTGTGATTGTCTACACGTCAATGCGTCACTTTGAGCAGAAGATTATGCTTGTGTTCCAACTTACTTACTGAGAGCAGAGAAAGTACGCGTCTCTCTCTCACCAATACCAACATTTGTCTTCACATTTCAGACACAGAACAACCCGAATACCATCGTGGATCGATCACTGACACGTTCTCATGTATGGTGTTTATGTGTGCATTGCTTGCAAGTATTATTCGTAATAACGGTCTAACAGAACAGTTCCTACCTACGAGTGGCGTAGTAATACACGAGCCTGCCGACGCCGATAATGATGACTGTTCCTCCGAGGACAAAGCAAACAACGGCAACTGAAATGTACACAACACAATTGTGAGGAATCATAACGAGATACAAGGACGGATGTTTGACCGCGTGATATAAATGGATACCGTGAGACCAAAAGGAAGACTCCTCGGAACAAGTAACTTTGCTAGACACACCTTTGTACACAACGAATAAAGACATGTGGCTAGTCTACACAGATGACGATGTAATGAATAAAAGCGAATGAAAAGATATTCACTTTTGTTATGTATATTATCCATTGAGTTTGATCATAACGAGAAATTTGCTTGTCGCCTGTTGCGAGCACTCGCACATAGCATTATGATCAGCACAGCAGATGCTAGCTGCTGTAACAATAGCAGCAGTGGCATCAACAAACAACAGCAGCAGTAGCAACAATAACATGTTTTAACTGACATACCAGTCAAACGTGAGTCCATGACCCGGTGTGTGCCGTTATCAATTACGCTGTTGTTACGAATTCGGTTCTCCGTCTTGTTTCCCCATAACTTGAATTGTATTCGCAGTTTCTGTAGACACAAATCATAATTTAATATACACGGCAACGTGACAGTGATTGACGCTGAAAAGCGCACGGAAATACACCTAGACCCCTAATGTAAACTATATTAAAAAATCTCGAAAGATGATGGTTGTATCCGAAACGGTATTTAAACGAAAATCGCTTAAATAGGTGTCGTTTTCGATGTGACAAATTTGTTTGTTATCAGACATATATATATATATATATATATATATATATATATATATATATATAATATTATAATTATATGACTGTAAATTATCTATGCGTGGGCGATTCAATACGTCAGAGTGTACGCCAATGATAACACGGTTATGTGTTTGAACACAGATATGTATGTAAACTAGTGTTTATATATGGCCTACAAACAATGCACTACATATCATCACGCGAATAGAGATCTACTTCATTGAATGAAAAAACAACACCCACATAAAAAATCCTTCCACAGCTGGGAGGCCCGCGAGAACACAAATGACTTACGTCTGAACATAACAATCACAGTAGGGTAGACACGCCTTTTTACCGAGCCCAAACGGAATATTAATAATACCCCAGTCATAGTGTCACGGTTTGGCCGCCACGTTAAGTTTCGTTGCGAAACGTGGCAGAAAGTGGTTACAACGTAAGCAAACGTGGAACAACGTGGCTAAAGCATAACCAAACGTGACACAACGTGCGTGAACTGTAAATTTTTAATTTTAACATTTTCAAAATTCGTTGTTGCCTCAACGTGGCAACAACGTGGTATAACGTAGTACAATGTAGCTACAACGTAGCAAAAACATGACAGAACGTGAACAGAACGCATGTACTACGTTGTGCTGCGTTTCTGCTACGTTGTGGTACGTAACGATACGTTGTGGTATGATATGCTCCGTGGCGGCAGCGAGACATAACGTGGCACAACGCGACGACAGTGACTCTATGGCGTGGCGGCAGCAAAGCTTAACCCGATTTTCACAGCGGGACTACAACGAGGCGACCACGTGGCTAGCACGTGGCGACAACGTGGCACCGTACCAAAATGTGCATTTTTTCTCCACAACGTGGCGATCAGAAACTGGGCACAACAGCGCGTCCAAAACGTGACACTATGACTGGGACATTAGTGCTCGTTGCACAGCAAGGGTATGATGACATTGCCGAAGCCTGCGACGAGTCTCTGTCGAGAACGCATTGGGCATTGATAGGACGTGATTGACAACCTCTAGAATGTAGTTTGATAACCAAGTACTTTGACTACACAAAATCGCTACTCGTCATATACGGATTGGACATTGGTTTGATTAAGCAATTGGCACAACAGCATAAATTGTCTAAACCACAAAGTACACCGCCTTTGGATCGATTTGGTCCACATGTTTTCTGTGATCTTTTCAAACGTACTCTTCAGTATAATGTTAAATAGATAGATAAACACGAGAGCCAAATAAGGTTATAAGCAGTTATTTGTGAATGCAGATAAAATCTATATGTCAATTCGCTGGTTTGTTCTTATAGCACAACACATTTACCTGTGTTTTTGGATAGGTGAATGTTGCCTCCAAAAATAAAAGCGTACCAAAAATACGACGTCACATTGCGTTATTAAACGAACAGATCGCCGAGGTGGTCTGCTTCCTGATATAAACGATTTGACCTAGAACGTCGCGGTTTCCTTATGTCACAAAAAAAATATCCACTTGACTTCCATCTGGGTTGAACCAGTATAAATGCGTATTACATTTATCGGGTGGCATGCCATCTGCTAATCTACAGTTCCCGCATATCCCGCATATGTTAACTAGTGTCGCCTATCTTATAGATCTGTCATAAAGAATAGTGTTTCTGGATAGAATTTCAGCAACAGAACGTTCAGACACGCCAGATGGTCGTCATCCATTCTTTATGACATCACGGACAAAACAACAATGCACGTGATGGATATGTTAATTACACTAAAATATCACACCATCTTCTGGTGTCGAAGCAGCGCGTCGTGACAATTCATCTTAGCATTTCCCTAGATAGATGTACACAAGAGCGTTGCAAATGCAAGCAACGTTTGTAGAATATCGGCCCGGAACATTGACACAACACAGGCAAACCAAAGCAGCCTATTCAAATCAATAATCGACAGGACCAGCATCACACACGACGATCGATTGGAACTTGACAATTAATGGAAGCTGTTCACACATTCTAAAACGTTTTCGGTGTTGCTACTCTTATGCACCTACCTCATGCGTTAAATAGAACTTCACCCTGCTCTAGGTACCGTTAGCAAATCACCCGCCGTGACGCCGCTCTCCAAATACGCGTCTGCAGTGTGTGTTTCACGCGTGACTGCATTTCCAACGACCTGTATTGTTGACTTGGTTGCGCTGTGTGCACCGACTGTGACAGCCCGTGACGATGCACAGAAAATCGATCGTCGCAGCTGTGAGACTGAGGTGATCACTAAAATATCCACGGCATTGATCGATGTGCCACTGTTTAGCAATCAACAATAATCATAACGCATTGGTAATGTAATTTTCGTCAGGCAGTGCAACGTGATTCCCTCGTGGGTTCCCTGTTCATTTGCTCAGACACACGTGCGATATACGGCCCTTGCAGCCCTTTCTGTGTTTGTATTCATGACCCGTGTGCTGCGTTGGCTGACATTAGAAACGCAATTATGAGAAGTGTCGTAAACGCGCTTTAGGGTGAACGCAAGCGAGTTGCTCCTTTATTGAGTTTACAATACGTTTTGAATAATTATGTCTCCATCTGTTTGCAGGATTGTTACTGCTGCCATTACTGCTGTTGGCGCAGCTGTTCTTCTTTGCTACTACTGCTGCCATTTGGCTGTTGTAACTTGTCCTAATGCTGTTGTTGTTATCCCGGCCAACATTGCTACAGTTCGTATGCGTGTTACTTTGTTGCTCTTGTGTCTATCATTGCTACTACTGTTGCATCTACTGCTGATGCTACGACTGTTTATTGCTACGGTCATTCTCCTACCGTTGCTACCCTGCTAGTACTGTTGCTGTATGAGTGTCACCGTTGCTATCCTGCTAGTACTGTTGCCACATGAGTGTCACCGTTGCTATCCTACTAGTACTGTTGATATATGAGTGTCACCGTTGCTATCCTACTAGTACTGTTGCTATATGAGTGTCACCGTTGCTTCCCTGCTAGTACTGTTGCTATATGAGTGTCAAGGTTGTTATCCTGCTAGTACTGTTTCTATATGAGTGTCACCGTTGCTACCCTGCTAGTACTGTTGCTATATGAGTGTCACCGTTGTTATCCTGCTAGTACTGTTGCTATATGAGTGTCACCGTTGCTACCCTGCTAGTACTGTTGCTATATGAGTGTCACCGTTGTTATCCTGCTAGTACTGTTGCTATATGAGGGTCACCATTGTTATCCTGCTAGTACTGTTGCTATATGAGTGTCACCGTTTCTACCCTGTTAGTACTGTTGCTATCAATGGCACTGTTGCTATCATGCTAGTACTGTTGCTATCAGTGTCACCGTTGCTATCCTGCTAGTAGTGTTGCTATCAGTGTCACCGTCGCTATCCTGCTAGTACTGTTGCTATCGGTGTCCCCGTTGCTACCCTGCTAGTACTGTTGGTATTATTGTCACCGTTGCTACCCTGCTAGTACTGTTGCTGTCAATGTCACCGTTGCTACCCTGCTAGTACGTTGCTATCGGTGTCACCGTTGCTACCCTGCTAGTACTGTTGGTATCAGTGTCACCGTTGCTACCCTGCTAGTACTGTTGGTATCAGTGTCACTGTTGCTACCCTGCTAGTATTGTTGCTGTCAGTGTCACCGTTGCTACCCTGGTAGTACTGTTGCTACCAGTGTCACCGTTGCTATCCTGCTAGTACTGTTGCTGTCAGTGTCACCGTTGCTACCCTGCTAGTACTGTTGCTATCAGTGTCACCGTTGCTATCCTTGCTAGTACTGTTGGTATCAGTGTCACCGTTGCTACCCTGCTAGTACTGTTGCTATCAGTGTCACCGTTGCTACCCTGCTAGTACTGTTGGTATCAGTGTCACTGTTGCTACCCTGCTAGTACTGTTGGTATCAGTGTCACCGTTGCTACCCTGCTAGTACTGTTGGTATCAGTGTCACTGTTGCTACCCTGCTAGTACTGTTGGTATCAGTGTCACTGTTGCTACCCTGCTAGTACTGTTGCTATCAGTGTCACTGTTGCTACCCTGTTGGTACTGTTGGTATCAGTGTCACTGTTGCTATCCTGCTAGTACTGTTGCTATCAGTGTCACCGTTGCTATCCTGCTAGTACTGTTGCTATCAGTGTCACCGTTGCTATCCTGCTAGTACTGTTGCTATCAGTGTCACCGTTGCTACCCTGCTAGTACTGTTGCTATCAGTGTCACCGTTGCTACCCTGCTAGTACTGTTGCTGTCAATGTCACCGTTGCTACCCTGCTAGTACTGTTACTATCAATGTCACCGTTGCTACCCTGCTAGTACTGTTGGTATCGGTGTCACTGTTGCTACCCTGCTAGTATTGTTGCTGTCAGTGTCACCGTTGCTACCCTGGTAGTACTGTTGCTACCAATGTCACCATTGCTATCCTGCTAGTACTGTTGCTGTCAGTGTCACCGTTGCTACCCTGCTAGTACTGTTGCTATCAGTGTCACCGTTGCTATCCTTCTAGTACTGTTGCTATTAGTGTCACCGTTGCTATCCTGCTAGTACTGTTGCTGTCAGTGTCACCGTTGCTACCTTGCTAGTACTGTTGGTATCAGTGACACTGTTGCTACCCTGCTAGTACTGTTGGTATCAGTGTCGCCGTTACTACCCTGCTAGTACTGTTGGTATCAGTGTCACTGTTGCTACCCTGCTAGTAATGTTGGTATCAGTGTCACCGTTGCTACCCTGCTAGTACTGTTGGTATCAGTGTCACTGTTGCTACCCTGTTGGTACTGTTGGTATCAGTGTCGCCGTTGCTACCCTGCTAGTACTGTTGGTGTCAGTGTCACTGTTGCTACCCTGCTAGTACTGTTGGTATCAGTGTCACCTTTGCTACCCTGCTAGTACTGTTGGTATCAGTGTCACTGTTGCTACCCTGCTAGTACTGCTGGTATCAGTGTCACCGTTGCTACCCTGCTAGTACTGTTGCTATCAATGTCACCGTTGCTATCCTGCTAGTAATGTTGCTATCAGTGTCACCGTTGATATCCAGCTAGTACTGTTGCTATCAGTGTCACCTATGCTACCCTGCTAGTACTGTTGCTATCAGTGTCACCTATGCTACCCTGCTAGTACTGTTGCTATCAGTTTCACCGTTGCTACCATGCTAGTACTGTTGGTATCAGTGTCACTGTTGCTACACTGTTGGTACTGTTGGTATCAGTGTCGCCGTTGCTACCCTGCTAGTACTGTTGGTATCAGTGTCACTGTTGCTACCCTGCTAGTACTGTTGGTATCAGTGTCACCGTTGCTACCCTGCTAGTACTGTTGGTATCAGTGTCGTCGTTGCTACCCTGCTAGTACTGTTGCTATCAGTGACCCCGTGCTATCATGCTAGTAATGTTGGTATCAGTGTCGCTGTTGCTACCCTGCTAGTACTGTTGCTATTAATGTCACCGTTGGTATCCTGCTAGTAATGTTGCTATCAGAGTCATCGTTGTTACCCTGCTAGTACTGTTGCTATCAGTGTCACCTATGCTGCCCTGGTAGTACTGTTGCTATCAGTGTCACCGTTGCTACCCTGCTAGTACTGTTGGTATCAGTGTCACTGTTGCTACCCTGTTGGTACTGTTGGTATCAGTGTCACCGTTGCTACCATGCTAGTACTGTTGGTATCAGTGTCGCTGTTGCTACCCTGCTAGTACTGTTGCTATCACTGTCATCGTTGCTACCCTGCTAGTACTGTTGCTATCACTGTCATCGTTGCTATCATGCTAGTAATGTTGCTATCAGTATCACCGTTGCTACTGCTGCTAGTAATGTTGCTATCAGTGTCACCATTGCGACTGCTGCTAGTAAAGTTGCTATCACTGTCACCGTTGCTATCCTGCTAGTAATGTTGCTATCAGTGTCACCGTTGCTACTGCTGCTAGTAATGTTGCTATCTCTGTCACCGTTGCTATCCTGCTAGTAATGTTGCTATCAGTGTCACTGTTGCTACTGCTGCTCCTGTTGTTGATGCTTCGTTCACTGCTACATATGATAATCAATTATGTCATCGTTACCAATGTTGCTACTAGTAATATAGCTACTACTGCTACTACCGCTGCTACGTTACCTCGTCTGCTTCTATATCTTCTTTTCTTTTGCTGTCAATGTATTAGGCCCCTGTTTCCAGTCAGTTGTAACCGTTTGTTTGAGTGATACCTGTCGGTGACATTCTGTCAGCTTTTCTCATCCAAGGATTGTAGGATATGACAAAAACGCCACTGCTGGTGAGTAACAAGAACATTGTCACACGGTAGTTATTATATCACTAAAAACGAACTGTAGTTGTCAGTTAATCTTGCAATCGGCAGACAGTCATTTGTTTGAATGGGAAGTTATGTCTCATCTGTCGCGATCGTAGGCTTCACGGTAATGTTAAACATTCGAATAATGACAAAATAACTATAGAATATTCAGTTTTATTATACAGAAAATACCTAATCATACAAAGGTGCAAATGATGATCTCGTATATTTTCGCCGCAAAACCAACACATGATCTGTTGGCTCCAGGTACGACGTGCATGCAATAACAAATTGTTACGAAACATTTTTACTGATATTTATACAGTAGTGCGGATGCGATATTGATCGATTTCATAACTGCATTATACTTGGTATAATTGCACAGGATATCAGCTGATATCTCATTTCCCATTGCATCACATAACATTTTTGATAGAGCTATTTTACGAGAAAATGACAAGGTGCATAAATAACAAATATTTATTCTTCTTCTAACTACATGCATATTTTAGAGTTTGCATAATTAAATGTGTTAATTGCAGCATGTGCCCCACAATATGCAAACAATTTGCGGCGGTTAGCTAACTGTAGCAAATTAGTTAATTAGTTTGTATACACCAATGTCGTTACGACATCATAGATAGTGGTACACAAAGCAAAGGAAACTGCGCATATGACGTCATAATTGTTAACCATTGATATAAACACTTTTTTGGGCACACATCTTAAACAAATAGGTTCAACTTAATGACTTTCCAGAAGTCATACACACTTATACGAGCATAATTTATTAATGAAACCCAATGGTGACACCATTAAACAATAGTCACACAGACACAGTCAAACAACGATAGTTTGCAAGCGGCTTAATATGTGACTGTTACAACGAGTTGAGCAACGTGACCATCTACATTTCTGATTTTCGTGAAGAAAACCGAACGAAAAATTTGTATGATAATCTACACGGCAATATACTTCTAAGTTGACATGTCAATATAATGCAGTCGGAAAGCTGGATATATATACAAACGCTAGATCCGGAAATACGTCTCATTAGACGTTATTCAAGACTCGTCGTGATAACAATCGTTTCGTTTACTACATACAAAAATGCGCGTTCCCTTCTGGATATCATAACATGTG
>JAODUO010000389.1:42500-62500 GCA_025642075.2 Ridgeia piscesae
TATATTTTATATATATATATATATATATATATATATATATATATACTACAAATACATACGGTTACGCCACCGACATCACTTCAAGTCTGTACAAATACCAAGACAGTACATACAACAAGCTTATAACGAACTACATTGTGGGTACCTAACGAATTCGATTTTTCCGTGAATTGTGTGTTGTTTGTTAAAAACAGATAACCTTTTTTACTAAAATTCTTTAAATAAATCGATTTGCAAGACTATTACAAAAACGCAAAATACAAGGTTCGTCAATCTATAAATTAGTAAGCAGTATTACCGATGTTAACAGAAGCACTGCAGGTACCAATGAAGGACACATAAATGAAGACTTAATTATTCTTACAAACTATTTGTATTACGAGGCATACGTTATACGAATATAACTACATACCTACTCCGTTTCAAAGCATATTTCTTCATCATTTTCTATCTTACCACGTGATTTATTATTAAGTAGTTATTTACGTGACTTGTTTTGGTCTTCATGTTGTGTTTTGAAAATGGATGCTACATATCATGCCATCATGGCAGGATTTCTAAAGATGCGTGACTTTGCACTGTGATCGTTCGAGAAGTAAATTGAATAGAAAAGAGCCAGTGTTGTACATACCCGTTTTACGCCGGCGTATTGGTGATTGTTGTTGCGGCATTCGGCGATGCATGAATCTGGCGTGTTCTCGGGCTTCGAGCTACCGCTGTTAACAAGTCTGGCGTTGTTGTTGTCGCTGAAGCAACCCTGGTACTTTAGGTTTGCGCCACCTGGGTAACGAATCGAAAGCTAACAAGTTTAGCTTGAATTGGTAGAAAAATGCCGATATTGGTAATTGCGCTTGTTTGGGCTCAGGGCTTTAGCGAACCAGGTTAACAAACATGGTCACTACTTTGCAGGCGATTGTTATTACCCACAACGTAGACGCAAGCCAGAAATGGCCGGTGGTTTTTGATATAATGTACTGTTCAACGAATGTCAATGATTTGAAACATTTCTAATCAAAACCGGTTCTCTCGGTCTATATTCCGGATACCCGCCTTGGTAATTCTTAGTAACCGGTCTTATACATACTATATTTGATGACATTAAATATTAATTAATTTCGCACAAAATCTACAGAAAACCCCGATCCGAAAAATGGAATTGAATAATATATCAGGTCCTATTATGGAACACCTAATATATGATTTACAGTGCTTCATTATTATGACGACCATATAATAGAAACACATATTTCACGTGTGTATATGTACATATTTGCGTATGCTTGCGCGCGTGTGTGTGGTTTGCGTGTGCGTGTGCGAGTGTTTATGCGTACGCACGCACGCGTACGCGCACGCGCACGCGCACGCGCACGCGCACGCACGCACGCGCACGCCACGCGCACGCGCACGCGCACGCGCACGCACACGCACACGCACACGCACACGCACACGCACACGCACGCACACGCACACCACGCACACGCACACGCACACGCACACGCACACGCACACGCACACGCACACGCACACGCACAGCACACGCACACGCACACGCACACGCACACGCACACGCACACGCACACGCACACGCACACGCACACGCACACGCACACGCACACGCACACGCACACGCACACGCACACGCACACGCACACGCACACGCACACGCACACGCACACGACGCACACGCACACGCACACGCACACGCACACGCACACGCACACGCACCGCACACGCACACGCACACGCACACGCACACGCACACGCACACGCACACGCACACGCACACGCACACGCACACGCACACGCACACGCACACGCACACGCACACGCACACGCACACGCACACGCACACGCACACGACACGCACAGCACGCACACGCACACGCACACGCACACCAACGCCACACGCACACGCACACGCACACGCACACGCACACGCACACGCACACGCACACGCACACGCACACGCACACGCACACGCACACGCACACGCACACGCACACGCACACGCACACGCACACGCACACGCACACGCACACGCACACGCACACGCACACGCACACACAAGCACAACACAGCACAAGCACACACAACACAAACACAAACACAAACACAAACACAAACACAAACACAAACACAAACACAAACACAAACACAAACACAAACACAAACACAAACACAAACACAAACACACGCACACGCACAAACACACGCACAAACACACGCACATATAAATAAACGACATAGTATGACAAGTAATCTTAACCGGGATCGCAGTACTCACTTTTCACCCAACGCCAGTCAGTTTTCGTTGATTTTACTCCGAGCCAAATGTTTTCTGCATTACTTCCCAATTGTGCCTTCACAAACTCTTGCATCTCAGCGGAGTCGACAGTAACTAGGTCACCGCCACCAGGGGCGCCGCGACACGTCGCCCTCGCGTCAGCGTAGTTCTTTCTCTCTCTGTAACATGCATTCGAATGCGATCGTGTTTTAGTTCAAACTAATGCTAACCGGTGGCTAAGCAGCGATATCTTGAAACGGTGAAACGACATAATTTAGTAACAGTTCAAACAACATTGTGTAAATAGTATACCAGCCAAGTTTGTAACGGAATTAAATCCGGGGAAGATCTGATAGAGATGTATGGATGAGGACATAACTAGTTTCACTTCTGCGAGAGATAAACACTCCAATTAATCGAAATTAACTTACGTGTATAGTTTGTAACACTTGCCGTTGTGTTCGATCTCCCCATCTTTGCAAGTTACAGCTGAAAGACGAAAATGTTCACTGATTAGGTTATTTTGCTGACAATTAACAGCTCTAAATTTGGTAAGCGCAGCAATTTTCTGTTCTAACCAAAGCACTATGAAACACAGATCATATCACATAGTCACAGTGAATTGGATAGTGTTTAGGTAATGCAAATTTCGTATCGTTTCAAGTTGTATCCCGAACTATGGTTCCTGACCTCAACGTCGTGTACATGTTTAATTTGTACAAGCGTGAGTGTGTGTGTGTGTGTGTGTGTGTGTGTGTGTGTGTGTGTATGCGTGTGTGCTACGTCGTGCGTGCGTACGTGTGTGTAACATATGTGTGTGTGTTTCTGTGTGTATGTATGTTATGTGTGTGTAATGTGCGTGTATGTATGGGTGGTGTGTGTGTGTGTGTGTGTAACATGTGTGTGTGTGTGTGTGTGTGTATTCTGTGTGTATTTGTTATTGTTTGTGTTGTTGTGGTGTATATGTGGGTGTGGTGTGTGGTGTGTGTGTGTGTTGTGTGTGTGTGTGTGTGTGTGGTGTGTGTGTGTGCTGTGTGTGCGTGTGTGCGTGTGTGCGTGTGTGCGTGTGTGCGTGTGTGCGTGTGTGCGTGTGTGCGTGTGTGCGTGTGTGCGTGTGTGCGTGTGTGCGTGTGTGCGTGTGTGCGTGTGTGCGTGTGTGCGTGTGTGCGTGTGTGCGTGTGTGCGTGTGTGCGTGTGTGCGTGTGTGCGTGTGTGCGTGTGCGTGTGTGCGTGTGTGCTTGTGTGTGCGTGTGTGCGTGTGTGCGTGTGTGCGTGTGCGTGTGTGCGTGTGTGCGTGTGTGCGTGTGTGCGTGTGTGCGTGTGTGCGTGTGTGCGTGTGTGCGTGTGTGCGTGTGTGCGTGTGTGCGTGTGTGCGTGTGTGCGTGTGTGCGTGTGTGCGTGTGTGCGTGTGTGCGTGTGTGCGTGTGTCGTGTGTGCGTGTGTGCGTGTGTGCGTGCGTGCGTGCGTGCGTGCGTGCGTGCTCGGGTGCGGGGGTGCGTGGGTGCGTGGGTGCGTGGGTGCGTGTATGCGTGTGTGCGCGTGTGTGTGGGTGTGGGTGTGCAATTTATGTATACCTCGTGACATATTCCCTAAATCGGATAGTGTATCTGTTACTCAGCGTATTAATGTAATAATTGCAACACGTATCAGGAAACACAGTAAAATACGCAAGAAAACGGTAATTGTGTCCTAAAACAGGTTTAAAAATACATACACATGTATTGTTGTTTTTAAATAGGCGCTAGTGCGTGATTTGATCATTTCACCTGGGGGAATTGGTTTGACTGGTCATAAATAAACTAAATTTGCCTGCAGTCGTACTACATAATGTTTAGCAATTGGACTGTCGTTATCTACTTCGAGTTTAGAGGCTACATTTGAACAATAACAATTCTGAAAACTACACAACTGATAAACACACTTCGCGACAGAAGCTGTATTCAGCATATCGCCAACTGCATACATCTCAATAAAATGTCTTCAAGAACAATGCTTTGCATTGACCTTATAATCTGTGATGTGCTAGTAGTTTTGAAGGGAAACGTAAACTAAATGACGTCTCTGTGCGATTCAACATCGAAACAGATATTATGCAAATGACCTTCTAATGCATAACAATCGCAAACGTGCAGTTTGATTCAGAGTGAGTCACGCTATTGTCCTGGGACATCAGTACGAAGATGATGCTGGTTAACGTCTGGTGTACACTGTACAGGAAATGAGAATCCAACACTATTACACACTTGACTGGTAAAACGTAAACAATGTTACGCTTTTTCGAAAGCCGAACGAATAACTACTGATAAATTGATTAGATTGGCCATGTCTAAGCCAGCAAATCAGCAAGCTGTCGTCAGGGAAACCATATGACGCTATGAGTAGTTAAAATTTAACGCAAAACAACTTATTGTTGTTACACATCCTCGACCTCTGGTAGTTGTAAATAAAAGTCTCTAACGATGTGTTGTGACAAGAGCCAGCCATGCGAGCAGATACGTAAGCGCGGAATCTAGTTAATCTTTTGTTATTGATCTAGTAACAATTACAATGCGACAGTTATGTTGATGAATGATGACATGATTAATAGTATATATACTTTTTATCCCAAGTTATTTTAAAATGAACACTTCATTTGGTCATGCAGGCCGCTCGTTGTAAGCAAAACAATTCACAAATCGTAGGAAATATTATGCTAGTCGTACGACGATGTTATGTTACGTTCCAGTGGGCTCGTTTTTGTAGTAAACATTACATGGTGCACTCGACCGATCAAGAACAGTCGTGTCTTATTTACTCGTATATACGATAAAAACGAGGTGGTTGGAACGCAGCGTTACTCTTGACCACTGCCCCGTTAGCGTTGTCTCAACTAAGACTTGTATTCGACCTTGGTCAGAGAACTGTGTGTGGGTAACGTTTACAATGACCTCTCCTTTTATGGCAAAAGCACGTTCAGACGTTGGTTACATACAGTAGCACTGCTATCATCCAGCTTACTGTGTTGGGGTGAGTACTGCATATGATAATATCTTGTAGTGCTTCAGGCGCCAAATCAGCGGTTCGCCCCTGATATGTCGCCCACAAAGCAAGGGCATACAAAGCCGAAGGCTGACGGTTGCTTGAAATAGGGCGACCGGACCCCAACCGACCCGTGATCTTGCTACCGTGCACAGACGATAAGAGAACAGCTTGTCACCGTTGTGATATGAAAATAACACGACTGTACGCATTGCCAGGTTCATTTATCGGTCTAACCTCAAATGTAGGTCAAATTGGTTCACATTGGCCGTTAAATAGAGTAACGCAACTATTTTGATAATTTTGCAACGCTACACGGAGATTGTGTCGATTTTAAATATTATCATAAATGGAGGCATTTCGCAGTGCCCCCATTATATACACCACTGTTCCATTTACCTCATTTTAGGACATAAGTCGTGAGTGATTTGGTGAAAAATAAATACCATTCAAAACGTCTTTTCTCGTAAGGCATCCCCGCAAAGCTGCTCAACGATTTTGTCTGTTCATTGCAATAAGGTGTTTATGCGCTACACAACAACACCATTCGTATGGTACTTCTCTCACAGACACGGAACGCTCAAAACTGCCCTCGCTGAAGCTCTGCGTACTCGATGGAGATGTCAAGAAACAAAACGACATAGGGCCGTCTCCTTGTATCCACACATAATACGTTATGCCTTTATGGCATCTTTGCACCAAGGCTTTTACAGAAAAGTATGTCTTCGTAACAAACATAGTCTGCCTGAGACAAGTATCACGGCAAGAACTATCTTACCATGTGAAAATCCAGCTGGTCTACGAACATAGATAATACTTACAATACACAAAGAAACCACATAAGAAAGGTCAAAAGTGGACACCACATTGAACAAAGGTGGACACCACGATAAGCATAACTCTTAACATCTAAACAGCATAGATATGCGCTCAAAGATTGTAAATAACTCTAAAGCTTTTTCTATCGATCACATTGACGAAAAGTAGTGGTACTCAGACATTTTGTGAACTACTTGTTACAAATATAACTGAGCGAGAGGTGTGACTAGACGCTTTTATTTGATATGTTATCATCCACTAGTGTGATTTCTCCTATTATAGCTATGCCATCTGGACCTCTACATGAATCACCATCGCGTGCGTGCGTGCGTGCGTGCGTGTGTGCATGTTTGTGTGTGAGTGGGTGGGTGTGGCTGCCTGCGCGTGTGCACGAATAATCATGCATGAGTGTGAGTGATTGTGCATACACGTGTGTGCGGGCTTTTGCGTGCACGTTTGCGCGAGTGATTGAATGGACGGGGTCCTCTCCCATTTACGTTCACTATGTCAGACGTGGGTTAGGATAGTCACGCGAAGGTTAGATTCAATGTCACAAGTCCGGATTGGTATGGTTAACCACCAGGCGTCAGCACGTGTCACACCAATTTTTTCATCGCCATTTGTCACTTTGTCATTGTCACTGAAACTTGATCCACTACTTATTGTGGATGCTAGTTTAAAAGTATCCGTCGACGCATTCGTCGGGGATGGGACTCGATACCCGAAAGAAACCAAAAGCACGTGATATGCAAACAAACAATATCTTGTCAAGGAAACATTTATCGAGTTTTGAATGTGTAAGGGTTTTGGATAGATTTAGGATAGACGGATTTTTCAAAAAAATTTAAGGTTCCAAGAATAATCACAAATCTGTGCACTATTTGAAAAGGCGTCCTGTTCTGGTGTACGAGATTCATCTGTGGTCTTTTTTATTTGTAATAAAAAGGTAAATTCTAATATAACGCAGTATCCAGTCATCAGAACTGATGAAAACGCTTTATCATTTACTGGCCGGCAGACTTGTTCTATCCAACACCATCTCGACTTCTCTGGGAAGTATCCAGCCACGCTGCAATTAACGCGCGACGACTATTCGTGCACAAATATCCACCAGTATCTATATCCAGATACTCATCCATGCAGCTGATTGAATTGGGGCAATGTAGAGTGAACAAATAGCCGAAAGCTTGACACGAGAGCAAGGGGTTCAAACCCGTGTCTTCTTTGTCTAGAGCCCGAAGCTCACGTTCCTGCGCCACCGCGTTAATACTCACTGTTATAATGGTAGGGATAGAACGTTTATCCTGTTTATTTTATGCAGTATTTCAGACATCTGGAAAGACGACAATAAGTCAATACTCAACATTAGCACAGATAATCAAATAACTGGTTCTCTTCGGAAACAAAACATACTATTTTTAGGCCAGAAAGGGAACCGACTAGAAACAATATAATAAATGATGCGAATGCGAACGGAGGTTATGATGCACGTCGATGTTATCTAACAACCACGATAATAATAGTCGTGCAATGTCATACAGTATACTTGATAAGGTCACAGATCACAGATCACAGGACAACGAAGTTCACAGTTCACGGCTGATACTGAATCGAACGTATCTGGATACTTATGTAACAAGCGATGGCCTCAGTTACTCAGTTTGACATTGGTTACGCGTTGGCTTTCAAGCACAACTGTTGCATTGAATCTCGCATGTGTCAACGTTGCTTGCAATCTTTGCACGGAAAAGACTTGGGAATACAACGGGAAATAGATGTTGAACACGGCCGAGATGATTTTTCTAATAATGAGTAAAGATTGCATTGGCATG
Source organism: Ridgeia piscesae (assembly GCA_025642075.2). Classification (NCBI taxonomy): domain Eukaryota; kingdom Metazoa; phylum Annelida; class Polychaeta; order Sabellida; family Siboglinidae; genus Ridgeia; species Ridgeia piscesae. Next base: position 50,454 of record JAODUO010000389.1, read on the forward strand.
TATAATCTGACTGAATATCTTCTAGTTTTTTCTTCGCTATTTACAGTAGTGTACATGTGTGTGTGTGTGTGTGTGTGTGTGTGTGTGTGTGTGTGTGTGTGTGTGTGTGGTGTGTTGCGTGTGCACGTGCGGGATAGTGGACGCGCGCGTGCTTCTAGTTGAATTTGGAAATAACGATAACTAAATTGACACCAATGGAGAGCCAACGTCAAGAACGACATTATCAGTTTCCTATATCAATGTGTTACTCAACTTCTACGGTATTTTGCAAAGACCTTTTTCTGAGAAACTTCTGCCCCGAGGTTGACCCACATGGACAAGTGACCTGGGTTCCAGGTACGTCCATCGCCTCTCTTTGGACTAATGTTATCGGTTATGTAAATTGTAGGGCCAAGAGCAAGTATACCGTTCTAAATCACCGACCCGTTCCGAGCGCGGTCACAAGTGATGGCCGTGCCATTGTCGGGGGTTGCTGCCTCGTTCTGAAATTCTATAGCCCAGTCGTCCCGTGAAGGTTGCGCAAAGTTGCTAATTCACCTGCGGCTATTTCTGGGTCAGATAGGGGCAGGAAACCCCGCCAGTGGAATAGATACCAACAAACAGCGTGGGAGGGAATGCTGTATGCAAGTTGAGTTCACAAACATTTACTGCACATATACAGTTGTTTCCTTATAACACGTTGTTTTGAATTAACACTGATTAAACAAATATTACTACAATATACGTGTGCAATATGAATATACGCGAGTAAACGTAATGAACAGCTAAGTCAAAAATCGGCTCAACTATTTTCAGAGACAGAGACAGAGACAGAGACAGAGACAGAGACAGAGACAGAGACAGAGACAGAGACAGAGACAGAGACAGAGACAGAGACAGAGACAGAGACAGAGACAGAGACAGAGACAGAGACAGAGACAGAGACAGAGACAGACAGAGACAGAGACAGAGACAGAGACAGAGACAGAGACAGAGACAGAGACAGAGACAGAGACAGAGACAGAGACAGAGACAGAGACAGAGACAGAGACAGAGACAGAGACAGAGACAGAGACACAGAAAGAAAGACAGAGAGACCACTGTGAGAGACATACAAACACAGACAGACACACAGATAGACAGAGAGCAGAGAACAGACAGAGAAAGAGAGACAGAGAGAGAGAGAGAGAGAGAGAGAGAGAGAGAGAGAGAGAGAGAGAGAACAGAGACAGCGAGACAAAGACAGATATTGCAGTTACGCCAAATGAACAGGGACCGGTTAACTACACACACCGTATAAGAGCAATATAAAAACAGAATAAGAACCGGTGAATTGCGCGTCATTTGTCTGACGCACGCAACAGTACCCGGATGTGTGGCGGGTCGTAGGAAAAGTCGCTATTGTTGAACAGAAGCAACGCATCGCTACATTGGAGACAGTTTCCAAAGACCCTGCTGCGTCGTGGCGGTGACTCATCGCGCAGGAATGACGTCGTCGGCTTTGTGTGCGCCGGATTCGAAGGCTTGTGTGAGAGGGCGTGAGGGTTAAGATTGCTACGCCAACGTAGACTGTTGATGCGCGGGCTGTATCTTGTGGCCGGCGGCTACAAGATGTTATCAAGTGAAGGCAAACCACTGGTGACATAGCATAATGACACTGCGCCTTTTCCTAACAGATTCTCGCAAGGCCGTCTGAAGGCTTATCAATCCCACACTTTCAAACCGGTTCAAACTCGGTTACTGGACATCGGTGGGTTGGTGCGTAGGACGTGGGATGGTATTCACTTATATTCGTCATCAAGTTGATCGATGAAGTCCACGTTGGCGGTCAATAACCCGTATCGCAACCTCCATGCAATACGTCAATTTGGTTATGCTACGTAGAAACTAGCTTCTTTGTATTGATCATATCGTTGCTTTTTACGAATTAATTAATCTACACCCCGACAATATATTTTGTTTGTAAAACACAATTTACATAAGTCCGGTTTAGAGACGTGCACTTGACAAAAAAATGCACCTCGTTCACACCGAGATTCTTGTCAGCGCAGCAGCCGTTCAAAATAAACATGTTCTGTTACCATCACTGGGGCCACTGTTTGCGGACGTTGACCTGGGTGCTTTAAACTATATCTGCCGACCACAGATATGGGTGTGTGCAGGCGGGTACGGCTGTTCCGTTATCACCATGATCGGGGTAGCAGCCCCTGCGTGGCCGCCCATTCGCTGCTCCGTGAACCGTATCGTACGGACGAGTCAGCCTCGGTGTTTGCGCAGTAGACGGCGTCTTATCGGGCAAGCAGGGGTCCACCGAACACAAACAGTTGCTGCCGGTCAGCATGAACTTGAGTGAGTGAGTGGGTGCATCAGTGAGTGAGTGACTGAGTGTGTGCGTCAGTGCGTGAGTGAGTGAGTGAGTGAGTGAGTGAGTGAGTGAGTGAGTGAGTGAGTGAGTGAGTGAGTGAGTGAGTGAGTGAGTGAGTGAGTGAGTGAGTGAGTGAGTGAGTGAGTGAGTGAGTGAGTGAGTGGGTGAGTGAGTGGGTGAGAGTGTGTGTGCGTTTGAGCCATACATAGCCACCACTTATTATCCAACGCTAACCGTTTGACACACCATGTCATGGAAAAGTGGTAATGCGGACGGATATGACAAATAAATGAATATTGAGCGTGGCGTCTTTACGAGTGAACGGTTCAGATGAAAGAGTTGATCTGCACCTGATCAACGCCCCCTCACAGTTCGCGGTATGTGTCACCACCAGATGTCACCACTAACACAAACCTGTATTATTACTAGTTTTATTTTAACGGAAAACGAATACGTAATGAGTCCAGCAAAATATTCGGCTACCCATAAATAATATGTTTAGTATTACTAAATAAATAACTAGTGATCGATAGAATCACTTAATAAAGCAGTGCAATGTCGTTGTTCACCAATCGCGCTATGTGAAGGGTGTGTCGTGGTGACACAAAGATAGAAACCTGTAAATCATTGTCACACATCGCTCGCATCGCTAAATGCTGAATACAGATTTAGAATTGACGTTAATGACCACACGTTTCACCCGGTTTTCCGATGAATTGACTGATAATTCGACACACACACACACACACACACACACACACACACACACACACACACACACACACACACACACACACACACACACACACAACACACACACAAAAAACAATATAATAACATATATAATAATACATATTATATGGTATATATATATATATATATATATATATATATATATATATATATATATATATATATATATATATGTTACTTTGTCTCAACTGTTTGAATAAAAGAACCTATTAACAAAGGTGTGGGTAACACTACTATATCCCTAGGCGAGACATGTAGCTTCCACCCGTATACTGACATCAACACTGTTCCGCCGAAGCCACGAGCGCGGTCTCCTTGGAATGCGGAGACGGAGGGCGGTTGAGGGGTAATTCCTTGGGTAATTTACCCCGCCCTCCGCCGGTCTTTGTGAAGAATGTAACGCACACTCGGCGTGTTGGTTTCCGTTTGCGTGCGCCGCGCCGGTTGTATGTAGCGAGTGACTCACGAGAACGAATACAGTGTATACAACTGTGCAACTGTAGCCGCTGCGTCAGCCGACACGCTTCACTGACTTCGCAGAATAGACGAGTAGGTCGTGGTTCACGGCGCCCTTGTGAACACGCGGTAGGCTTCTGCCGGCTGTTTTTTTTCTTTCGCCGATCTCCGCTCATAGCGGTTGTTTAGAACTATCTTGTAGTCGTGCCGGCGTACAAAAATGGCACTTTGACAGTGACATTTTAACTACATTTTGTCGATGCGTGTAACGCCGCGATAACAAATGAAGCACTTTGTAAACAGCGGAAATATAACGTGTTCTCTTAGATACGCACTGATGTGTTTTAATGCCATGACTCGTCCCGCGATCAGTTGACAGTTACAAATGCATGTTCCGGTATCTTCGGCCGGATTTAAAGTTAATGATGCTTGCAGGTATTGTACTGATGTGCAACAGATCAAATCGCCAAGTGTTATTATTACTAACATGTGTAATAAATTAGCGAGAGTTGCCATCTCCGTTTCACCTTCAGCCGCCAGAGGTGTTACGTTACTTGACTGCGTACGCGGGCACATATATCATGTGTCTACAAGAAGCATATCAGATGGTGTGTTAAATGACCATGATCATGGTATCACCACCTTGCATATGCAAGGCGCAACGAACGGTCTGAAAAATAACCTATAGCTTTAGCGGAGGTTCTTTTGATTGAGAGGAGCCTGATAAGAGAAACCACCTTGTTTTATGTAATATGCGTTAACGCCTACGCATGAAGAATTAGATGAATGTGCAAGAAAATAAGGTTTTGACAGAAAGCTGGACAAACATAATCTTGTCGTAATAAAAGGATTATTTCAACTACAATGTGTACGTAAAACACGAAAACAGCAACCTCATAAACAACTCGGCGTGATGATACATCATGGCGGCGATATGGGGAACATTGCGCAAAGGAATGTATATGACACTTCCTGTTTGCTACCAAAAAAATTGCACCTGCCGTCTCATTGAGTTATTTCACCAGTGTGCAATGAATGTGCGTCGTGCATAATGGTGTGGGCTCCTCTTATTATTATCACGTGTTATCCACGTGTCCAGTTCACAAAGTTATAGGACAGGTGATAGTTTTTACTTCCAATAGTTCGACATGGGTGATAATGCACGCAAACAAAAAGCCTATACAAATTATTTTAGAATAATAGTGTTGTATGCCACATTGTGTAATGGCGTGTTAACTTCCATCAGTGATTGTTGTCGTTTACGAAATCACAGTGAAATGAAAGCTTTATTATATAATACATAAAATCTCTACGAAATCACAGTGAAATGAAAGCTGTATTATATAATACATAAAATCGCTACGAAATCACAGTGAAGTAAAACTCTTAGAAAACGTTATACACAGACTTTCATGCACTGACTGCACACAAGGCACAAATTGTAACCGGCAATAACAGCCCGACGCCATGTTTATGATAAACCTTTTGACGCGTGTCCCGCGAGTGCGTGACGTGGTTTGCATAGCTCGTTCAGAGAAACCAGCGAGAACAAATGTTTGCGTTACGACATTGCAACAATGTGCTGTCACAATAGCATATCGGGGACACTTTATCGCTACATCATAAAGAGACTTGTTTGTCAGCGCGAGTGGATGGTGACGCATACGTCCGGTTGGCGCGTTATCGCTACGCTTTATGACCCAGGTTAACGTTCTCGGTAGCGCTGGCCTGGCACTGGTTTGATGATGACAGATGGCGACATCGCCACCTCATTATCATATGTTATTGAGTCAGACTGTTGTTCCATCCATTTTGCAAACGACCAGGCATTTTACGTTGTATGTTTACCGTCTACTGGAGTGTTCGGTCTGATGCGGCGATCGTGTGTGGACTATATGATGTATTCAGACAGGAAGCACACTTATTGTGCTGATAATTACCAACTAAAGGGTAATTCATCAACAGTGTGTAGTCTATATTTAGGATTTTTGATGGACAGGGGCATGGGGTGTTAACATGTAACATGTAAATATACAAATTATGCTCTGCGTGCAGCAATCATCGATAATTGCTGGTGTCGTGATTAATGTTGCTTGTGACAAGGAGCCTACACCGTTCTCATTGAATGGATATTATTACTATGTCTGAGCTGTCAAATTTCGGACTGTCGTCTATTGAACCCATACTATGACAGCATGGGCCCTCTATCGTGACAATGTGAACCACATGTCATAAACCAAACCAAGACTAGCCGCGATGACTATTGGATGAACTTTAGTCTACATCTTCGCAACCATTACAACTTTTATCGTATCTGCATACTGATGTGTGATTCGAAATGGTTCACAGTAGTTTATATCCCAAAACATGGAGACAAGCCAGAAGTAAAAACATACTTGCATCCGTATATCGCTATATATAAGACCGATAGAACAGTCAGTTGACACTTTTGTCAACACGTTTACAAGGTTCGTCTCACGTAATCGATTATTTACGTCAAGTTAGTGTATTCCTCAACGTAGACACGTATCTGAGATGACAATGTGACATGCGACAACAATCAGGATTTAAAAGGTGTTAGTTTCGTAGTTTGTAGTGAACCAACGTGTCTTCGGTAAATCACTCGTGGTTCTCGCTCATAATTTTAAAACGTAATTATGCTTGCATGTAATATCTTGTTCACATGTTGGCAAGGTGGATTCCTGATACCGACCGTGTCTGTAATTTCTACTAAGGTTGAAATGATCATAATTGTAACGTCAAGAAAATACTCTTTCAGTGCAGGCGACCTTGCACACGAAGGGATGGGATTTCTTTAGAGACTACCTAGTATACGAATTTAAATCCTTTCGCGAATTGAATCGACGACACTGTCAACAATACCAATACAACAAAAGGAAAATAATTGTTGATAAATTGTGATATCAAAATGCCTTTGTTGTGGACGTCAGCCTGCCATTTTACCTTATAATTTTCTGATGGACATCAGCTTAATGTCTACAATTCAACTGGCTTAAATCTGGCCTGGAACTTCGATTATAATTAGATGAACAATCGTTTGAACTAACTTGTCTTTGTCTTGCGATGTTGCACGGCTGCATAGCGGTGTATTACAGGTAATTATTATAAGGCATATTAATAATTTAGTCTGGCGTGTAAGGGGCGTTGTCTTCACTGCCGCATTCACTGCCTAACCGTTCGCTTTGGCCAATAATTCGAATAACACAACGCACCAGAACGCATGCTATTATATTCAATCTATTTACAAGACCCGGCTCATCGTCATGACAATTTCGTAAGAAACCTCCCATTTTGGACGTACACAGTAACGCAATGGGCGTGATACGTATGTGCCTTCGCTGAAGTAGTCCGTGGTCGCAAAATATCAGTGCACGAACACGTTTACTTCACCGAGAAAGTCCTTATGCAAGATCCGACAACACATCGGCTTAACAATTTACGGGTCAAGCAGAGGCCGACCATTAATAAGGCCGGGACAGACCCAGTCGTGGTTAACGTAGGACCTACCTGCGCAGCAAGCCGCGTAGCCGAAGAGAATCAGGAGCGTATATCCGTGCATCTTAACCGTACGTCGTGATCCTGTTTCAGCGTCCGACCAGTTTCCCGAAATATATAAAGCGTCCCGACACGCCAGAACCCGTTCTCACTGCTGACCCAACGACGGTAACCTCACAAACGACGAAGAACCAAGCGCCCTAAATGACAGCTGACTGACGTCTGTGCGCTAAAACCGACTCACACGCTCACTAAAGCATTTCGGCCGCCGTCGTCGTCACGGTTGGCTGCAGCGCCCGCCCAATGCGCCTGCTGCGCTCACAATGCTGTGGTCACGCTCCACTTGGCACCTGCAAGCCGCGCTGGTGTCTTGATGTAGGCGGGTCTCAGCGGAAAACCGGTTCTTGGTCGTGCGCGGTCACGCGTAACGACAAGCTGTTGACAGGTCTTACCGAGGCGTCGCGACCGGAAGTCGCCGCTTTCCACTGTAAAAATAGCCTTTATCACCCGGGCGCAACAACATCGCATTTAATGTAAACAAAAGTGCGAAAAACACATTGTGATGTTATTACAGTGTTATTACTCACGGGGTGGTAGATTATAATCTGAGATGAAATTTACGTGGCTGGCTGATTTTGACTTGGCGAAAGGTGTTATTTAGTGCAGTTTGAATGTATTTCTGCAGTGGATATTAGTGGGGAATTACAATGAATGTAATGATATTCTTTTATCCGAACCAACGACCTATAATTATTATTATTTAGCAGAGAGGTGAGAGGTGACCACGGTAGCAATGGTTATTGACGTTTAAATTAACCTGAGTTTAAAGTCTTGGTGTACTCTGTATCTGTAAGCCTGAAGAAAAAAATTATTCCGTGTTGCCATAGTTTACTCCGCACTATGCACGTAAATATACATTGGTGGATTTTGTGTGTGCAAACAATCTTCACGCCGTAACTGCAGAGCTGTTGAAAGCTTCACAGCAAAGTCAAAGTGATGGGCGTATGCAAAGAGTTAACAGGGAAAGAAGTGTAAAGGGTTTTGAAAAGACATAAGTATCAGCACGTCTCTCGCGACGTGAAGTCACAGGCGGGTAGGGTGACTGGGCTGATTATGAAGAAGACAAACGACACTGTGCGCTCACTGTTGTGTAGTCGCGTAGACAGTGTAGCGGTAGGTTTTTCTGTCCTCTGTCATTTATCAGTCCTTTTGTCTGCTTTGTTGTTTCTTAAGAGTGCACGACCCACTTCCGCATGCTTGCACGAATGCACACGCACTCTCACCATTCCCTCAAACACTTTGTTCCTACATACAAAAGAGACAGATTGGCATTGGTGGTTAAGCAACATCTTACAGATGGTATTTGAATTGTGGTCACGCCGGGAATGTACGAATAAAGAGAGCAAAACATGAGTTACATTTCAAGATTGGCATAGAACTAGAATATGGTCTTTATTTGAATTAAGACATATACATGTATATGTATATGTATTTGTATATGTATATGTATATGTATATGTATATGTATATGTATATGTATATATTATTGTATTATGTATATGTATATGTATATTATTATATATATATTATATATATATATATTATATATATTATATTATATATATATATATATATATATATATATATATATATATTATATATATATAGCAAATCAAAAAAAACATAAGCACCAAAAGTCGAGGTCACAGAAATCACAAAACGCCCACATACAGTCACAGTAGTATAAGTTCAAGTGTAATAATTTTCAAAAAGACGACCAATTCATCACTGGCCAGTGATGAATTGATCTAACTAACACGAGTGGGGAGCGCAGTGGCTCAGTGGCAGAAGCATCGGACACTCTACGTAGAAAATCCGGGTTCGTAACCTTTGCTGTCGTGGCGACCCTTGGGCAAGACCGTTCAATCTACGTTATTCTAGTAACTCAGCTATATGACAGGTTACCAGGCTCTAGACAGTGGAGGGTATTTGCATAACACTAGTTGTTTCGTGGTTGAGTACTTCCCAGAGAAGTCGCATTGGTGTTCGATTGAAGAGGTCAGCCAGGGAGTAAAGTGTCAAACTGTTGGACTGTTCCAAGAAGTGAACGCCCTTAGTCATTACGTATCTTTACCTTCACGATTCGACATTATCATTATCGTGGGAGGAAATACGTGTATATGTTCCAATTTCGACATAAATTATTTGTTACTGCACTTCGCAGTAAATCTTCTTTCATTCAAGTTTTGAATTCATTCTAATTTGTTTTAGCACGACTAGTCAAAGTGACCCACAAGCCGGCGACATGACCAGTCAAAGTGACCCACAAGCCGGCGACATGACGGGGCAGACAGCGGGTGATGACGTGCCGTCGGTGTGACTAACGGAGAGGCAGTCAACCGTGACGGGTGGATATTGAATGAAAGGCACTCGGCCGTACACACGCGACAATACAACCGCCGTGACACATTACTAAGATATCCAGCTTGAACTCGCTGCCGGCGCGATATGTAGGCCGAGTGCCTCCTATGAGTAATCATACACCCTCGGTAAAACTGGGATGTGGGTAATGTGAACCAGTATGATCAACGCATACGGAATGATTCTTATTGTTGTCAACACAAGCCGCACCTGTCGGGTAGCTTTAGCATGTGTCGCACGCCCACGGTCCTACTTATGCACCGACGTTGCTTTGTTGGCGTATGTAGGAAACGACATAGCTAATTGATGCTCGCGTTAAGTAATCTACAGCATGGTGACTCAAGATAGAGTTCAATAGTATTTAGTGTAGTTTGTGGTACAAAAGCCCCTGAAGCAGGAAGAATTATGTGGATGGATGCAATGTGTGTGTGTGTGTGTGTGTGTGTGTGTGTGTGTGTGTGTGTGTGTGTGTGTGTGTGTGTGTGTGTGTGTGTGTGTGTGTGTGTGTGTGTGTGTGTGTGTGTGTGTGTGTTTGTGTGTGTGTGTGTGTTTGTGTTTGTGTTTGTGTTTGTGTGTATGTATGTATGTGTGTGTCTGTGTGTGTGTGTGTGTGTGTTCGTCCATGTAGTGTCGGTATATTGTTAACAGGAGCTGTACTCCACTGTCCACAGTGTGTGATGTGTATGTCTATCCACGGCCGTACAAGGTACACATTGATTTGGAAGTTACAGTGCTCGCTAGTTCATGGTCAATAAATAGTCTCTCTCCATTCAACCAATCTAACACTCAGATTATTTCTCACTGAACAATGACAGTTGGGACATTTGGACAATGGAATGATTCATGCAGCCTAAGCTGTTCGTTTATCCGGAATTAGCCAGTACAGAATTTGTAACAGGAAGTTTCTTTTATTTAAAGTTCATTCAACCTCAAATGGTATTGCGGCTAGCCTAGTCCGCCTAAGATATATATCATACATCGATTATTCGCCGACCTTCATGGTAAAATGGCATTTTGTTGTATAGTCACTGCTCCGATTATAAATAGGTTTGAACCACATGCTTGATGGTCGCTGCATAGTCTTTTAATCCCCTTTTCATCGACGAAGAGCCTTCCGTATTTTCAGTTTAAAGGAACAAGCAACTATAATGTTCAAAACCCTCAAACCCCCCAAAAACAAATCCCACACTTTAAACTAACTTTAACACGTAAATTTATATAGATTATGGGCGTTGTCTTTTAGGAGTAACGCGATAGAATGCGAGAGTATGACGTAGACTGTTCACCACTGAAAGATTGAGTTTTTTGTTTTATTAAATTTGGCAATTTTTTTATTGTTGTGGAAAAGATCAGTTACGTCATGCTTATCGCAGTTTTAGCCATGGCTTGTAGCTTGTTTTGTCAGTTTTGTCAAATATCTATCTTTTTCAGAAATTTGATGACAACCCGTGGGGGGGGAATTGATGAGATTAGCGTTTTCCCTATGGTCATTTGTGAAGTAAAATATTTACATCCATTCGTTTCCAACTATTGTGCACTCCACATGCATGCATATTATCTTAAACCAAAACAAAATAAGTTTAGCTCCGCTGATGATAACAAATGATTAGTAAATGTGAATCTAATCGATACCTGATGTTGGCGTCTGGTTTGTTCTAAGCCTTGGAACATCAATTAATAGTTGACCAGAACACTGGCCAAATTATATGTTTGTATATATATATATATATATATATATATATATATATATATATATATATATATATATATATATATAATATATATATACATATATATATATATAATTATATATATATATATATATATATATATATATATATATATATATATATATATATATATATATTAGGCTATCATAAAAGTACTATATTTTTCACTCATACAAATATGATAAGTGCTAATTATAACATTTCGTAAATGTAAATATTAACGCTATGCCTTTCTTTGACTTTATGCTAACGCGTAATGTATTCGGATTACCACGATGCCATAACTACGAACTGGACATATGTGTTTTTCTGGATGTTATTTATTTTCCTGATTCCACGAGACACTCCAAGGGTCGTCGTCAACGAGTCGCCCGAGTGACCATAAAAACACGTGTCCAGTTGCATCAACCATGTAAGCAGACTTCGAAAGCTTTGAAACGTATCACAAAGACATCCTATATAACGAGTTGACCGAATGAACACGGCATCATTTACGCAATATTGACCTCCATAGAGACTTCTGATGATCGACGACAATGATTTTGAAATTCACAGTCTCACAGTGAAGATGGCTGCAGCTAGAAATGCTGTAGTTATCCGGCCAACTCGCTCAACTGCAAACACGAGTACCCTGGTATATGTTAAACTGCCAAAACGTGTACGGTTAATTCTCTTAGGCTTTTTGTGCGTTTGAATTCGTTCACGGTAAATAAATCCGGAAGCTAATAACTAAACAAAATACAGACAATAAATGGGCAATTTCCCTTTCATGACGTTGCAAAGAAATACCATTATAAATAAAAATAAGTTTTGTTACAAAAAATCCA
>JAODUO010000389.1:67500-77500 GCA_025642075.2 Ridgeia piscesae
CAGCTGAAACAAAGTTCATCTGTATCAGATAGTGTTGGGTTGCGTGCACAACTGTTGAGGTAATTGTAGATATCGGTGTATAGAAAATGGTGTATGGTGTTATGGGTAATTCTAGAAAGTAGTCTGGTATTGACAAAGAGGAAGTCAAAATGGTAGCTGGGAAAGTGATGGTGTTTTACAATGAAAGGTGATAACGTTGATGATGATAACGCTGATAAAACTGTGATGATGCAGTTGATGATTATTGTGATGTATCGATATGTGTGACTGGCGCGGCTGTGCAGGTTTTATGATGTTCAATATTCTAAGGCCAGTGTAATACTGATTGGCCGTATGTTGTCATTGCCTAGTTACAAAACGTCGCAGTAAACAATAAACAACAACATCACCAATAACGTAACAGCAGCTGACCAGCATTTCGAGGTTGACAGCACCGTCGAAACTTTAACATTAGAACACTTCCGGACTTGTCAGTCGCAAGTGTGCATGTAGTAAACTTACTTAAACTACTACACACATTATACTTCAAACTTACTTAAGGTTAAGACACTTGGCACTGGAAAAGTTAACAGTTAACGTAACGGTCTACTTACTTGTTGTAAAAACCGTCTTTGTGTCGGTCGCTGGGGCTGCATCAGGAGACGACGAGGTCGTGTCCACGTCTGCCGTGGTTGGCTCTCCCGTAGCCGGCTCGATAGTCGTCTTCTTAGTCGTCGTCGGTTTCATCGTCGTTGCAGTAGTAGTTGTTGTTGTGGTTGGCGATTTTGTAGTAGTAGTGGTAGTAGTCGGTTGTGTTGTTGTTGTTGTTGTTGTTGTAGGTGCAGCTGTTGTTGATGTTGATGTTGATGTTGATGTTGATGTTGATGTTGATGTTGATGTTGATGTTGATGTTGATGTTGATGTTGATGTTGATGTTGATGTTGTCGGGACGACCGTGGTGTGTACTTCTGTCGTTGCTTCCGATGTTATTGCTGTTGTACTCGGCGCTTTTGTTGTTGTACTCGGCGCTGTTGCTGTTGTAATCGGCGCTGTAGTTGTTGTTGCTGGCTCCGTCGACATCATCAGTTCATCTACATGAGAGAAACATATGTTTTAGTAAACATAGAAGCGTTTCGTGTGTGTGCATGCATCCATCAACACTAGCAAGTGCACACACACGCACGCCCCTTCACACGAACGCCCACACGCACGCATACAAACTTACTCACACGCATCATAATAATCACATATGTATAGTATATATGTTCCCATCGCCGTTTACAATGGTAACACATTACAGCTACTTTAACCTGATATGAAAATGATATAGACAAAATCTCTAATTATTTTCACAGTCTTTCGTTGCAGTTTTATGAAGGCGATGATTTTAATTGTAGACAAATGACACATATCGTAGAAGGCGAATGCGGTAATTTACGTTGTAGAAAAAATATAGTATGATTACGTTACAAACAATGAAGGTGGTGGTTGCATACCAACGACAGCGGTCGGTAACTTACGTTGTAGACAATTAAGTGCGGTAACTTACGTTGAAGACAACGAACACGGAGACTTACGCTGAAGACAGATGAAGGCGGCTTGTTCGCTGCAACTCTTGTCCTCCCATTCGTATCCCTGCCCGACATCCCGTCCCACAATGGCGCAAGCCTTTGACTCTGACTCCGGCCTGTCGGTCGCCCAACTTGTGAAGCTCATGTCCTCTCCTAAACGCAACACACACGACACATAATGACGTACTGCCCAGTTCGTGAAGATCATGTCCTCTCCTAAACGCAACACACACGACACATAATGACGTACTGCCCAGTTCGTGAAGATCACGTCTTCTCCTAAACGCAACACACACGACACATAATGACGTACTGCCCAGTTCGTGAAGATCACGTCTTCTCGTGAACGCAACACACACGACACATAATGACGTACTGCCCAGTTCGTGAAGATCATGTCTTCTCCTAAACGCAACACACACGACACATAATGACGTACTGCCCAGTTCGTGAAGATCATGTCTTCTCCTGAACGCACCCCGACACATAATGACGATGATCGGAGATCATGTCTTCTCCTGAACGCAACACACACGACACATAATGACGTACTGCCCAGTTCGTGAAGATCACGTCTTCTCGTGAACGCAACACACACGACACATAATGACGTACTGCCCAGTTCGTGAAGATCATGTCTTCTCCTGAACGCAACACACACGACACATAATGTTGTACTGCCCAGTTCGTGAAGATCATGTCTTCTCCTGAACGCAACACACACGACACATAATGACGCACTGCCCAGTTCGTGAAGATCATGTCTTCTCGTGAACGCAACACACACGACACACAATGACGTACCGCCCAGTTCGTGAAGATCATGTCTTCTCGTGAACGCAACACACACGACACATAATGACGTACCGCCCAGTTCGTGAAGATCATGTCTTCTCGTGAACGCAACACGTAAGATAGGTAAATGGATCACGATCTATGTCCAGATCACCAATGAATTGATCAAATGGATGGTTTTGGTTTACGTATAGTGGGTCTGTATTCAGAATATTCGACACACTGTTGGTGCAGTAAAGTATACCTATTCCGCTGGCTGCTTGTCACACAACGTTTACTTGCAAATAAAACTGATTGGAATATGCAATTCGAAGATATGTATGTCCACAGTTTTGGCAACGATTGTTTATGATAGTAAAAATATAAGGTGGACACAAACAACGTTCCTTGCTCTGCACCAGCTAAGTAACCTAGTTGTTGCCAGAATATAAACAGTATTGTTCATCTTTAGCTGTTCTTGTTTTCCGGAAGCATCTATATTAACTGCGCATGCGTCGCCGCATACACTAACTATGTAGGTTTATGATTACCTATGAATTCCGAAAGGCCGGGGGAATGCAGCTTTAAATGTAATTACATACTTTTTAAACGAAATTGAAAATGTGTTCGTACGGAGGTATTGAACAGACGTTTTGTTTAAGAGAAGGCTACTTCCGTCCACTCACCGTCAGACCACTGCCAGCGAAGCCTCGAACCGCCGACCCACCACCTGTTCACCGATTGATCCAGAAGTGCAGAACCATTTTTGAAGAAGTCAAATATCTCCTTCGTGTCGACCTATAATAGCAAATGTTTTTTACCTCACAGATTTGTACCGTGCACTAAAATATCCTACCGTGTGGATTTGACCAGTTCATTACTGAGAAACTCGTGGCTTTTTCCAAGTATAATTTGTGAAGGCGCTGCCATCTGCCGTGCAGGTATGAAATTACATATTACAATGATACGTTCGAAAGAGGACGTTACAGTTAGGGACACCGAGTCAGACATGGCGGATATACGCTTCCAGTGACCAGAAGTCAGCCTATTATCATATAAATAAGAGTGTAACAATAATGGGATTTCTTGCTCCCAGAACTAAAGATTGCACCATGATGATTCCAGGAGGCCTATATTTAGTGCTACGTAACCGTAAATATTCGTAGATGGTCGAACTGTGATCCACTCACCTGCAATAAGTCGCCACCGGCCGTCTTGCAGTGATATCGGGCTTTGTACCAAGACTCTTCGCGTGAAGTCGGACTGTGCACGGAGTAACACTTCCCCGCAGCGAAAGTTTGGCTGCAGGCGCTTGCGTCATGATCTACAGGAAACAGTCGTAAATGGAACGGCTCATCATTTGCAAGACTTTTCTTGCATAACTGCCCAACCATACGCAATGAGAAACGTTTGTTGTCAACTGTTGTTTTAATTTCGTGACCCGTTTCATCATTTGACGGTATCTCTAAAATGTGACGTAATTGGGCAGTATATATATATATATATATATATATATATATATATATATATATATATATATATAATTTTATTTCATATCCCAATTAAACAAAACAAGCATATCAAAATATGCTTTAAAAGTGGTACATGTATACGAAAAACGTTGCCTATATTATAAGGTCTACATCGATTAAGTTGTGACGGCAACGTGTGCATGTTACAAGCTAATAGAGGTGTAATCGTCCTACCGTATTGACACACGTGTCCGTATCGCTCCATTCCCCCGTCACATCGCTCGTCTCCCCATTTGTAATCGAAGCTTTTATGCATGGCTAAACACGCCTGGGTGGTTCCGAAATTGTTCGGCTGGTTAGAATGCCACCCTGTCTCTCCAGCGCCTGAAAAGACACGACATATTTATAAACACTGAGCAGCTAAAGGCGGGTAGAGTCTTCATAGTGTTATTCGTATATGGCTACTAAACAATTCTTACTTTGGCAATGTCCATTCATGTGGAAACGACTCGCTAGTAATAGGGATGTGTTGGAGACGATGAAAGTTAAAGAATCCTGCGGATATCAAGATTTGAGAAGACAAAAACTTCACTCACACGCATATATACACATGCTCCGATATACATGCACACACGAAAACGCACACGCACGCACGCGCTCGCACACACACACGCGCGCGCGCATGCACACACAACACACACACACACACACACACACACACACACACACACACACTATGTTTTAGCGGTAAGGCAACAAGTGTTATTTTCTATTTAATATATATACATATATAATCTATTTGGCCACAGTCCTTTTGTTAAGCACTTACTCTCGACACTGTAGATACGCATTAGGTCAACATGGCCACATTTTTGGTCGCTGTCTGACGGGCAGACCTCACCGCAAGCAGTACTGTTTACATACATGTCCGGATGATACCTACTCCCACAACGGCACACAACCTTAGTTTTGTCCTGAAAACAATACAGAAAAGTATACAACAACGTTCACTGTTTAGTTGTCTGCAGTACGACAGCAAGACAACTTTGCACATCTAAAATCACTTTATAATAGGCACGACAGTTTAGGCGTCGTCATCCACAACTGGATAGTCTTACGTATAATTAATTATTACACATATTACCTGCAGTAAAATGCCACTTTCTAATGTCGATAGTTTCTTAGATTGAACGATATATCGAGGTGTGTAACCGTGCTTGGGTAGAATTTTTAATAATGGCAACTATCTTATTATTTTTGTATAAATGTGTATTTATGCTATTCAGTTATAGTATTATTAATAAGTCAACCATGTGATTATATTTAGTGCGCAGGTAAATTTTCCATTTTGTACGCCCTGTCTGAACAGGCTTAGATTATAGTGATACTTGTGAATGACACCTTATAAATATGTTTGTCTAAACTACTGTTCTCTTATTGCATTCGCATAAACCATGGATTTAATAACACGTATCAGGCATCGATTGATTTGTCTACACAAACTTCGTTTCTATGTAAATTAGATGCGTAGTTACAGCTACTTCCGAAGTTGGTAATTTAAACAGGACGCGCCGTCACGTGACACTTATCTTGATTAAACCATATGCAGTGTTGGCACCTGTGGTTGGGCCGCTTTTTATCTCTTCACGTTTTAAGCAGATGGCACATGTTATAGACATGATTTAACAAAGTGTTTTTTATTTCGAAGAAAGTTATTATTTCAGCAACGGTGACCTAAGTAAAAGACTTACGGTAGTGTCTAATTTGACACCGGCGTATATCATGTGTCTACTGCAACACTCGGAAATGCACGAGTCCGGCGTGTAATTACCGCTAGAGCCGATGTAGACATCGAGTCTTGAGTTGTTTGTGTCTTTGAAGCAGCCTTGGTATTTCAAGTACGAGTCGGCTGAAACAACCAACGGTAAACATATCGAGAACTCGAAAACGTACGGCAAAAAAACTTTTTCAAGTGCTGTCAACGTCGACGGCGCAATATTAACGTTATACAGAGGTCGCCGTTATGGACAGTTTCACAACTTGGTTACTACCAGGACGGTTTTTCAAAGGTGGCCGTTATATTGAGGCTACGTTTGTCATTTAAGTACAGCTGTTCATACTGACCACTAGTTGGTGTCATCGACAACATATATACGCAGGTCTACGTCCAGTCACGTGAAACATATCCAACGATCTTCGTAAAAAGCTGATGATCTTCTTTCTACAAACGATTTAATGTTCCATATATAAGTTTTCATAGTTTTTAACACCGTTCTTGAACTTGCGATTTGATGTGACGAATCTGGCGAATACTCACAATGAACCCAGCGCCAGTCAGTCTTCTGCATCCTCGCGCCCATCCACAGGTATGTCACCGATTCGTTTGTCATCTGTGACGTCACGAACGTCTGCACGTCCGCCGAGTCGATCGAAATCACGTGTCCACCGCCAAGGGCAGATCTGCACGTTTTGCTTGCCTCTTCGAAAGTCTTCTCCTCACTGTGGCAACAATCGATGTAGATTTACATTTCGCTTTCTAGCAACTGACAACACGACAACACGCACACGCACACGCACACATATGCATGCCATCGCTTAAGCACATTCTTTACGTAAGTAACTACAACCGCTTGGTCGTCATAAATAGTAACACAAAGGTCTTGTTGACATTTTAACATGTTAACTCACGTGTATAGTTTGTAGCACTTTCCATTGTGAGCGACCGCCCCGTCTCGGCAAGATAGTGCTAAAACAAACATAAGCCAAAGTTGTTAGTTAGTCTAAGCATGGCAGCCATTATTGGTGTTAATCAAAATCATTTGTGAAAAACCAATATATTATATAAAGTATGTACCTTTTGCAGTGGCGTAGCCAGAGGTGGGCTGGGGGGCATGACCCCCAATCCCGGAAAATTCGGATGGTGGGGAATGCAGGACCAATAACTGGCTGCCTGATTCAAAGAGTCGCAAAGTACAGATGGTTTAAGGGTGCTTTTGACGTTGGTGGTACTGGTACTGGTACTTACGCTTACGCTTACGCTTACGCTTACGCTTACGCTTACGCTTACGCTTACGCTTACGCTTACGCTTACGCTTACGCTTACGCTTATACTAAAGGTGATTTGGTGTAAAGGTTAAGTTAGTGACGGTCGTTGTGGTGACGGTTGTATTGTTTGTGATGGTGTCGTAGTGGTGACGGTTGTATTGCTTGTGATGATGTCGTAGTGGTGACGGTTGTATTGCTTGTGATGATGTCGTAGTGGTGACGGTTGTATTGCTTGTGATGATGTCGTAGTGGTAACGGTTGTATTGCTTGTGATGGTGTCGTAGTGGTGACGGTTGTATTGCTTGTGATGATGTCGTAGTGGTGACGGTTGTATTGTTTGTGATGGTGTCGTAGTGGTGACGGTTGTATTGCTTGTGATGGTGTCGTAGTGGTGACGGTTGTATTGCTTGTGATGGTGTCGTAGTGGTGACGGTTGTATTGCTTGTGATGATGTCGTAGTGGTGACGGTTGTATTGCTTGTGATGATGTCGTAGTGGTGACGGTTGTATTGCTTGTGATGATGTCGTAGTGGTAACGGTTGTATTGCTTGTGATGGTGTCGTTGTGGTGACGGTTGTATTGCTTGTGATGGTGTCGTAGTGGTGACGGTTGTATTGCTTGTGATGATGTCGTAGTGGTAACGGTTGTATTGCTTGTGATGGTGTCGTTGTGGTGACGGTTGTATTGCTTGTGATGGTGTCGTAGTGGTGACGGTTGTATTGCTTGTGATGATGTCGTAGTGGTAACGGTTGTATTGCTTGTGATGGTGTCGTTGTGGTGACGGTTGTATTGCTTGTGATGGTGTCGTAGTGGTGACGGTTGTATTGCTTGTGATGATGTCGTAGTGGTGACGGTTGTATTGTTTGTGATGGTGTCGTAGTGGTGACGGTTGTATTGCTTGTGATGGTGTCGTAGTGGTGACGGTTGTATTGCTTGTGATGGTGTCGTAGTGGTGACGGTTGTATTGCTTGTGATGATGTCGTAGTGGTGACGGTTGTATTGCTTGTGATGGTGTCGTTGTGGTGACGGTTGTATTGCTTGTGATGGTGTCGTAGTGGTGACGGTTGTATTGCTTGTGATGGTGTCGTAGTGGTGACGGTTGTATTGCTTGTGATGGTGTCGTAGTGGTGACGGTTGTATTGCTTGTGATGGTGTCGTAGTGGTGACGGTTGTATTGCTTGTGATGGTGTCGTAGTGGTGACGGTTGTATTGCTTGTGATGGTGTCGTAGTGGTGACGGTTGTATTGCTTGTGATGGTGTCGTAGTGGTGACGGTTGTATTGCTTGTGATGGTGTCGTAGTGGTGACGGTTGTATTGCTTGTGATGGTGTCGTAGTGGTGACGGTTGTATTGCTTGTGATGGTGTCGTAGTGGTGACGGTTGTATTGCTTGTGATGGTGTCGTAGTGGTGACGGTTGTATTGCTTGTGATGGTGTCGTTGTGGTGACGGTTGTATTGCTTGTGATGGTGTCGTAGTGGTGACGGTTGTATTGCTTGTGATGTGTCGTAGTGGTGACGGTTGTATTGCTTGTGATGGTGTCGTAGTGGTGACGGTTGTATTGCTTGTGATGGTGTCGTAGTGGTGACGGTTGTATTGCTTGTGATGGTGTCGTAGTGGTGACGGTTGTATTGCTTGTGATGGTGTCGTAGTGGTGACGGTTGTATTGCTTGTGATGGTGTCGTAGTGGTGACGGTTGTATTGCTTGTGATGGTGTCGTAGTGGTGACGGTTGTATTGCTTGTGATGGTGTCGTAGTGGTGACGGTTGTATTGCTTGTGATGGTGTCGTAGTGGTGACGGTTGTATTGCTTGTGATGGTGTCGTAGTGGTGACGGTTGTATTGCTTGTGATGGTGTCGTAGTGGTGACGGTTGTATTGCTTGTGATGGTGTCGTAGTGGTGACGGTTGTATTGCTTGTGATGGTGTCGTAGTGGTGACGGTTGTATTGCTTGTGATGGTGTCGTAGTGGTGACGGTTGTATTGCTTGTGATGGTGTCGTAGTGGTGACGGTTGTATTGCTTGTGATGGTGTCGTAGTGGTGACGGTTGTATTGCTTGTGATGGTGTCGTAGTGGTGACGGTTGTATTGCTTGTGATGGTGTCGTAGTGGTGACGGTTGTATTGCTTGTGATGGTGTCGTTGTGGTGACGGTTGTATTGCTTGTGATGGTGTCGTAGTGGTGACGGTTGTATTGCTTGTGATGGTGTCGTTGTGGTGACGGTTGTATTGCTTGTGATGGTGTCGTAGTGGTGACGGTTGTATTGCTTGTGATGGTGTCGTTGTGGTGACGGTTGTATTGCTTGTGATGGTGTCGTTGTGGTGACGGTTGTATTGCTTGTGATGGTGTCGTTGTGGTGACGGTTGTATTGCTTGTGATGGTGTCGTTGTGGTGACGGTTGTATTGCTTGTGATGGTGTCGTTGTGGTGACGGTTGTATTGCTTGTGATGGTGTCGTTGTGGTGACGGTTGTATTGCTTGTGATGGTGTCGTTGTGGTGACGGTTGTATTGCTTGTGATGGTGTCGTAGTGGTGACGGTTGTATTGCTTGTGATGGTGTCGTGTGGTGACGGTTGTATTGCTTGTGATGTGTCGTTGTGGTGACGGTTGTATTGCTTGTGATGGTGTCGTAGTGGTGACGGTTGTATTGCTTGTGATGGTGTCGTTGTGGTGACGGTTGTATTGCTTGTGATGGTGTCGTAGTGGTGACGGTTGTATTGCTTGTGATGGTGTCGTAGTGGTGACGGTTGTATTGCTTGTGATGGTGTCGTAGTGGTGACGGTTGTATTGCTTGTGATGGTGTCGTAGTGGTGACGGTTGTATTGCTTGTGATGGTGTCGTTGTGGTGACGGTTGTATTGCTTGTGATGGTGTCGTAGTGGTGACGGTTGTATTGCTTGTGATGGTGTCGTAGTGGTGACGGTTGTATTGCTTGTGATGGTGTCGTTGTGGTGACGGTTGTATTGCTTGTGATGGTGTCGTTGTGGTGACGGTTGTATTGCTTGTGATGGTGTCGTTGTGGTGACGGTTGTATTGCTTGTGATGGTGTCGTAGTGGTGACGGTTGTATTGCTTGTGATGGTGTCGTAGTGGTGACGGTTGTATTGCTTGTGATGGTGTCGTTGTGGTGACGGTTGTATTGCTTGTGATGGTGTCGTTGTGGTGACG
>JAODUO010000389.1:80000-85000 GCA_025642075.2 Ridgeia piscesae
TGACTGACTGACTGACTGACTGACTGACTGACTGACTGACTGACTGACTGACTGACTGACTGACTGACTGACTGACTGACTGACTGACTGACTGACTGACTGACTGACTGACTGACTGACTGACTGACTGACTGACTGACTGACTGACTGACTGACTGACTGACTGACTGACTGACTGACTGACTGACTGACTGACTGACTGCCTATTGCATGCTTATATGCATGCCTGACTATATGCCTGCTTATATGCCTGCCTATTTGCCTGTCTGTCTATATGTCTGTCGGCCTATATGCCTGCCTGTCTACCTATGTGCATGCATAAAGGCCTGCATGTATGCCTGTCTATATGCATTTCTGTCTATATGCCTGCCTGCCTATATGCCTGCCAGTCTGCCTATATTTTTGCCTAAATGCCTGCCTGTATGCTTATCTATATGCCTGCCTGTATGCCTGTCTATATGCCTGTCTATAAGCTTGACTGTCTACCACTAATCCTGACCCAGGCCTTGCCCCTGGCCCTGGCCTTAGCTGTGGCCCTGACTGTATTGAACTCATGTCTGTCATGACCCTGACCCTTCCTAACCAACTACGAATTCATCCATTCGCTCGTTTACGTACGTCCTAGGAAGCGATATACCCGACACCTTTGCAGTTTTGTCATATTGATAGTTAGTTGCTTCTCAACGCTATTAAATAGGATATGTGTTTTAGGAACAAAGTGATAAATCGATATTTTATCACAGTAAAATGTTATGATGTTACTACTTAAACTATGTTCGATGTTTCTACACCAATTACAAAGTTTACTAATTTATCATTTTATATCATAATTTGTACTCTTTTGTATAGTTCTTATTATGTTACTGTGATATGCCATTGATTGTAATGTACAAATGAACATAATGGACAACATGGACATAATATAATTGTACAAATATGGTGCTTTAGAAGTCAGTAAACATTTACATTTTCGGACAATTGTCGCAACCTTATATTCACAGCCAAACGAAGCATAGTTTGGCTGCAAGTGAGAGTCTAGACATGTTCCGATTCATGTTGCCGGAAAGTGTTCATGTAGCCACTCAGATAGAATTATATACTTTCAAAACATACACATTGTTCAGCCATTTTGACACGTATGTGTGATGTGTCGCAATTTCACTGCAGACACGCCAACCTTGTCGGACCTACTGATCCAGATGGCACTCCTGTGTGACAACAACGTCCCAACTTATGTCCACACACTCCGTGACCCCGGGCTAGTTCCTTTATTACGCAAATGTGTACCTCTGATATAAATTATACAATCTACTGAATAGGCGTACGCGAAAATCTACGGCCATCTTTGATCAGGCAGACACAAAAGACTGGCGTTTATCCGGTCGGATCACCAACGGTACAATAACTGATCGCCAGTGCTTAGCTAGGGCAGATAACATCGAAGATTGTTTGAGTTGCCGGTCTAGTATTCACCGTCGCCGCCTGTGTTGTTATGGCACGGGCAAGGTTTAACTAATTCATGAATGACATATTCATCTGGTAGACTGCACGCGACGCGCATGCATTGTTGTGGGCAATCACGAGCGTTGATCGCGTGTTCTCTACGCACACAGTTCGACCGCTATAACAACCGCATAGTCATGCGCACAGCTTGGGGATTGGAGCGGCAAAGACTGAAGGCAACTGCGCATGATTTCAACCAAAGCCAAATTATCATTCCATAAAACTGAGTCTGACAATCTTGAAGCGACCATATCACCGATGTCTTATCTTGTTCACAGACAAATTCCCCGTATGGTTATCTCGTACTTTGGTCAACCACGGTATAGCATGGAACATGTATATCCTCCGGCTACATGATTGGTCCCAAAAGGCTTGCGCTGACCTCATAAGCAACGGCTCATTAAACGAGAACAACATATACGCTGTGATATTACCCGTGTGATCAGAGCTGACCTCTGCCTGAGTTGGAAACTGGGCCAGTTTCATGATGTTTGTTAAGGGAACAGTCTTGGAGGAAAATCCACTGTTTACAGCCTGGAGGTGAATGACAGAGAACAGTTGTATGTTTTGCTTCACATATCCGGTAACGAGTTATCGTCAGTGGTCTATATTGTTTTCGTCAAGGGTGGATCCTTATCTTGGTTCACCCAATCCTGCCGTCGTAGGATATGTATGTATGTATGTATGTATGTATGTATGTATGTATGTATGTATGTATGTATGTATGTATGTATGTATGTATGTATGTGTGTGTGTGTGTGTGTGTGTGTGTGTGTGTGTGTGTGTGTGTGTGTGTGTGTGTATGTAGTGTATGTATGTATGTATGTATGTATGTATGTATGTATGTATGTATGTATGTATGTATGTATGTATGTTGTATGTATGTATGTATGTATGTATGTATGTATGTATGTATGTATGTATGTATGTATGTATGTATGTATGTATGTATGTATGTATGTATGTATGTATGTATGTATGTATGTAGTATGTATGCCTCCATGTATGTATGTATGTATGTATGTATGTATGTATGTATGTATGTATGTATGTATGTATGTATGTATGTATGTATGTATGTATGTATGTATGTATGTATGTATGTATGTATGTATGTATGTATGTATGTATGTATGTATGTATGTATGTATGTATGTATGTATGTATGTATGTATGTATGTATGTATGTATGTATGTATGTATGTATGTATGTATGTATGTATGTATGTATGTATGTATGTATGTATGTATGTATGTATGTCATGTATGTATGTATGTATGTATGTATGTATGTATGTATGTATGTATGTATGTATGTATGTATGTATGTATGTATGTATGTATGTATGTATGTATGTATGTATGTATGTATGTATGTATGTATGTATGTATGTATGTATGTATGTATGTATGTATGTATGTATGTATGTATAGTGCACGCTTAAGTGCCTCAGCTGGGGCTATTTTGTATGCGGTTTTGAGAAAGCGAACAACATTCGTTCAGGCCACAGTTGCATTTACTCGAATTACCTTTGTAAGTATTATCAACTCAATGTCCACCAGGTTTAGGTACAAGCACGACCTTTGTGTTCCATCCAATATTTTCTTTTTACCGATTTCCACCCATACGGGAGGAGTGATCGCATACTTCTTACCATTGGTTTATAGAATGTCTGCTGTCGGCACAATAACCGATTCAACACGGCGAATGCAACACACCCACGAGCTGCCGCTCTATGAGTCACGCACTGCTATGAGATAAAGAGCACGTCTCGTTGATAAACATCCACGTTGCCTAGAGATCCGACCAGTACACGGGACCCCGACACCCACCTGAACAGGTGACTGTACAGCTAAGAAGAACCAGCAGCACGAAACATCCATGAGCCGTCATCTTCTTCGTTATTCGTGTCCACGAACGGCGAGATCACGGCACACGGTCGGCGTTCGACAGGCCAAACCAACTGTCGCTATTCACCGTAGGCGCGGAACCAAGAAACACGTCTGACTAGCCGACCCACGTTGCCAGGTTATAAAAAAAGACCTGGTGAAGATGGTCAGTGGACCATTTCGGCCACATGCTCAGCGTGATTGGCCGCAGCGTGTTTTCATTACAATATGTCACTCTCCGGACATATCAGTGATCTCCAGGGTTCGCGGTAGATGACCAAAGCGTCTGCGATTTTGAAGGTGTGCGCAATTGCAATTAGTTTTGTGCACAATGAATAAGTACGACCCAGAGTAAGGAGAACGAATGTATATGCATCTGAATCGACGTGTGCCTCTGGGGATCTTACCCCCATGTGTTTGATGTATACTGGAGATAAGAGTAGCCCATATATTTCAGCAATTGAGAGTTGTTGGTCATTGTAGGTGAGGTTTTGATGGGCGCCAAGGCGAATGCAGTTTGCTTTTTGTGATCCTCGAGGCATTCGACAGGTTTTGGTGATTGTCTGTCCCATACCCCCCCCCAACATTCGTCACAAACATGACGCCAAAGGGACATCTTTAAACAACGGCACCATAATCCGGCATATGTTTAATACGACTATAGTTGGTCGTTGGCGGCGTATTTATTCGTAATCACCGTTTGGAAAGATTTCCTCTGAGTGTACGAAACGAATCTTCTGTGCTAGATCGATAACAGAAGGAAAGCATCTTTAAAAAAAAAAGTGTTTGAAGTGACCAACATGTTTCTACTGTAATCAATCAAGTTTAGAAGATTTGTATAACAAATCATAATCTTAACTCCTGCGCACATTGTGGAATTTTCGTATGCACTGTTAACAAGTGAGATAGGGAAAACACTGCCAACTTGCGGGCGTCCTACAAAAAACATCTCAAAGGTTCGCAAACAAGCGAACAACTTTCATCCTGAAGTGAAGAGCGTGAGACGTTGCTACGAGGCATATACGACGTATAACGTCGGAGAACAGTCCTATAAAAACAATCACTCCGCAGTAAAGACTCCACGGCTGTTAGACGTCACAAAGAAAGCCACAACGTTTCGTGCGTGTTACGTGACACGTAAATACTGAGAAAGACGTGTACAATAACTGGTTTATTGTAGTTATTCAGGCTTGCTCTGTGTTGGTAATTTCCCCAAATGCATGTGACATGTGAACTCAATCGTACAAAAGCACACAATATCTCGTCCACGTTCATGAATGCTCATTTATTCTCATGCAACTACGAAATCATTAGTGGTGGTAACTGGAGGTTAACGTCTTCTGTTAAATCTGTGTATACTAACTGTTGCGTTGCTGTCGGTTAGAGACACCGCCAAGTTCCCTATTAATGTGTGGTCAGCATTATGTGCACATTACAGTATAGCAGCAGTAGCAACAACAGCAACAGCAGCAGCAACAACAACACGTATGTCGGTAAGAGCAATAAGGGCATCCCTATTACTCACTAAAAAGTAACAACCGTCGCAAGTTATTTATGCAAAGAGACAATAGACAAACAAGTCCTTCTCTGATAGGCGCGCTGTGACG
>JAODUO010000389.1:95000-120000 GCA_025642075.2 Ridgeia piscesae
TTTACAATTGTATCTTTCTTTAAATTATCCTTCAATCAAGGGTAGATGCTTATCAGGGGTAGGGGTGGGGTATGTGACCTTCGGCTGCACACCCCACCCACATATAAGGGTAGGGATTTTACCGTCTGAAGGCATCATTCACTCAGCGATTGCATTTACGTAGACAGTAAACCTATACCTGTTACATTATATGTGTTACATTACATTTACACTAAAAGCTTTACCAAATAGGTGTTCGAATAGGTAACTATTTATGAGAGTTGTGCCTGCTACCTAAACGTTACCGTTTATACTAATATTAATTTTCGACTGGAGTTAATCTTTTCAGAATCAAACAGTTCGTTCGAATGTCTGGCATGGTCCAAAGAGACACTTTTCTAAAGGCGTAGGACCAAAATTAAATTTCATTGGTGGACTAGGTTCAGGGTAACCAATCGTTTTCGTCACGACGAACCTTACAAGTGTCATAGGCCTTCGTTGGACAGTGGCGCCACATGGCGGGGCTTGGGTAAACCCCGTGACAAGTTTATCTAGCCTGCCAGATGTTGTACCATTAGACACAGATTGTTCATTATCATTTATGCCCACTAGGTTATTATCAACATTCCTGCCAACTTTACACCTTCAAAATGAAGGGGAATTCAGAGATCACTAGAAGCAAGCAACTGCACTCTATTGAACCTCAACAAAACTCCCAACTACAACCCTCCCCCGTCACCAAAACCCTCCAACTGCACCCTTGACACTCAACCCATCCAAACTTCCAATTGACTTTTTGAATTTCATGAAAGAGCTCCTTAATAACTTCATTCTGGAAGACTGTCTCCTTTTCCATGAGACTGATGGTAGAACAAACCTGGGAGGCAGGGATGGTTCGCTGGTGGCAAGAAAAATGGTTAGTGTATGTAGGAGAACAAGAATCATCTAACTATTTAGTTAAAATTTGATCACAACATGGATTGATATAATGAATTATGTTAGTCACATTGCAGTTGTCATGTCACGAAAACATGTCGGTAATAAAATAATTAATTAACACACAAACGAGCCAAGTCAACATGATTTATTTATATATACAGCATCACAAACATACCAACACATGCACATTTACTTACGTAATCAGTCTTACACACATTCAAACAACTCTATTTCCACCTATTTCAGGCAAGAAGTAGCCTATGAATTAGCAGCACACCACATAATTACAGCAAAAGTATCGACATCTCAATTGTTCATGGATCATAAGAGACTATTACTGGAGCATAACACATAAGCCTTGGAAATATCTGCTTAGAAGTGGCACATCACTTAGTCCTTTCACATGAACCTAAGCACATGCACTGAATACGATGTATGTCTTTACCAGCGGGCAGTTACCCATAAGGCATAGGGAGAAACATGCTCGTGTAAACAAAATCTCGCAACATTCTCAATTTGCACATCTACAATCTACATAACCAGTTTTTCTCTTCATGCATGTACATGCGTTAATAAATATATAATTACAATTTGCTCTAATTTAGCTAAGCATAATATGAGAAAACTATAATTTATCCTAACCTAGCCAAGCATTTCCATGTGACACCACAAACAATGCCTGGTTTCTAAATCAACCACTCGAGAGACATCAACGGAAGCACCTCTTTGTCTGACATCTCCTTTGAAGTCATGTTACAAGACAGGACAACTGCTCTCAGTTTAGACTCCACAGATCATACAGCTGACATCAGACTGCCAAAATATTCAAAAGAATAAACTGCCTCAGCTTCAGGAATTACCTGTAGCAAAACAAGCTAAACCTCGCTAACAGCAGCGTCATAAATAATATATCCACCAATTCGATCCAAAACAACAATTACATTTTTTAGAATAGCTCTTTTTAGTAATTATTATTCGTGCATTTTTGCTATTTCAGGCACATATCTCTATAAAGTCGTAATAATGGCATACAGCATAAAGATTTAGAATAAAACAGTATTCACCAAAAAAGCGTCCAATTAACAGGGCCTATTTCTGATAAACCAGCACCATCTGGGGGGAGATAACACAACTATGGCAACGTGAAGGCTGCCACTGTCTTTTTCAAGTAATTCACTGACTGTACACGAAAACATCACGCAAGAGGATTCATAACTGCAGTCACAGTGCTATGGGAACGGGGATGAGACGATTGTGACACCACCTATCGCATCGGTGAGGACATTGAGATGAATGACGACTGTTCGTCGTCCAGATCAGCCTGGTTGTTCTTGATCTCCTGAAGCGTGTGGACAAACTTCGTCCACTCGTCGTTGCGTGGTGTGGCGAGGAGCTGACATCAAACAAAGCAAAGCTGTTGATTTAACTTGTTATAATAATAATAATAATAATAATAATTCCGTTTCTTTATTAATGTTAAGAAACAGAATTATTTTAAAAGTAATTTAATGCCAGTCAAGGCGTTTCACATTAACATTGCGTCGTGACTAAATCTAAAATATAAATGAATTAAACACATAAGCTAAGATTAAATATATAAATAAGCTAAGATAAATAAACAAATAAATAAATTAAGGTGTAGTAATAGTTTCAAACAGAACAATTTTAAACCATGCAATGGTATAAAATAGAAATAAA
Source organism: Ridgeia piscesae (assembly GCA_025642075.2). NCBI lineage: Eukaryota > Metazoa > Annelida > Polychaeta > Sabellida > Siboglinidae > Ridgeia > Ridgeia piscesae. The sequence continues at coordinate 97,617 of JAODUO010000389.1, forward strand.
ACCAGTGTCATCAAGCTAAATAGATAAGTTTTGAGTTGCTTCTGGAAAGCTGCCAATGTTCCGGCTAATCGCACAAACTTGGGCAAGTTATTCCACATATTTGGGCCTGCCACCACAAAGCTGCTCCTTCAGATGCTTGTACCTCTGTACACCACATATATTGTAATTTTGTTACAGTGTAAGACAGACGTAATGTATTACAGATACTAGGTGGTACAAATAAATTACTCATTGAAATGTTATTCTACAAATTCAAATCAAGACAGTCAAGAACAAGAAGTCATCAGAAGACAATTGAAGACAACAAGTGTTAAGACTTAGGTTAGGCTAATGCTTGAGCCTATGACAAGTTTGACAATAAAGTGTACTTTGAAAACCCTGTCAGCTCTTCTTAATCTCAAACAAGACCATGTAAAACCTCTGCAAATCATTTCGACTACTGTTTTGAAATTTGAACTAACCAATACCCTGAGAGAGAAACAACTTGTACCAACATGACATCTTGATATCTGTCATATCATCGACGATGTGATAGTTCTAACTGTTTGTCATACACACCTCGCCGACGTTGTAGATGTGGATGTGTCCGTGGTCATCCCCGACAGCTATCTGCTGACCACTTGAGTGCCAGCTGCATTTGTTGAGAGCCACATTTCCCTCGACCACAGCACTGGCTGTTGGCACCTGGGTGGAACAATCACACCGGTCAGTATGGACAAGACTACGCCGGTCAGTATGAGTATGGACAGCAGCTCAGCATCACAGGCAAGATAAAGATGATTGCCCAAGACAAAGATAAAGATGATTGCCCAAGACAAAGATGATTCCCCAAGACAAAGATGATTGCCCAAGACAAAGATGACGGCACAATACAGGTAATTAGAACTGGCACGACTGGTGAGTTTAGATGGGGCCAGCTGGTCACTCCATAAACTAAGAGAACTTTCCTAGTCTAGGGAGTGAAATTAATGACTATCATTGGCATAAACTGTAGTTACACAAATCAAATTAATCGTACAAGTAGCTCAAATAACTGGTTGTCATTGAAAAATACTACTAAACTGGCCAATAATGGCTATGTTTGACGTGAACGGCTTTCGTGCAAGCCAATAATTTTTGCCAGTTTTGAATTAATAAAATGTGTGCCTTTAGCGCAAACGACTAGATCACTTGAAAAATCACACATTTGCTTATTTCAAAGGTGGCAAAAAATAATTTCTCGCTAAGGGTCAGGAATATTCAAACAAAACAGATTCTATTTTAATTCTACATGTGTTCTATCTGCAATATTGCTGAAGGCGGCTCGGTTCACCACTAAGCATTATAATGTTTGCGATGTTTCCTGAATAAGACAACTCATTCAAGATACTTTCTGCTAATAATTACCACGCCAGGATGATTCCAGATAACATAACAGCTTCACATATAATCAAAATGAAAATGTGCAGTATTCAAATATATGGCAAAAAATAAAACCGCCATTGGCAGATATAAAATGCTTTCTCGATCAACATCAGAGTCAAACAGGAGTTATATGACAACAGTAAGATTCACAAGAAAGAGTTCTTACCTCGATATCGGTATTGAGATTCCACAGATCGATCCTAGCCATACCGTTGACGGAGGCGAACAGCGCCGGGTGAACTGGCGACCACTTCACGTCATACACGTAATCGCTGTTGTCCTCGAACGAATGCAGTGGCCGATTTTCCTTCATGTTCCACAGCTTCACCGTCCAATCAAACGACGACGTGAGGAAGTAGGGCGAGAACTCGATCTGCCCCGGCACCGTGTTACAATCGATGCCGGTCACCGGTCCCTGGTGCCCTTCGAACATGTCGGCGATGCCGGCCTTGCTGCCATGGCGACAGGCGGTATAGACGGCGCCTTCTTCGCTGCCGACAACGAAATTGTTGACGTCGTTCGCGAGGAATGAGAACGAGGTGACAGCCACGGGTTTCGACTGCTTATGCTGCAGCTCCATGCTGTCCTGGGGCTGAGACAACATGTCCAGGCTCCACGAACACATCTTGCCGTCCGTCGACACGCTGATCAGGTTGTGTGCGTTCTGCGTGCCAACGACGTTCACGCAGTAGACGGGGTGTGTGTGCGCGGCTGCAGACAGTGGCGTGCGCTGTACGGGCGTGCGCTTGTTGCTGCGATTGTCCCACAGCACGATCTGGCCCGAGTACGTGCCCCCGATGATCAGGTTCGGGTGGAACTTGGCGAAACACGTCGACATGACGGCCGACTGAAACACGGAAGGTCGTTTACACACATCCAAGGCAATATGACCACAATGGAAATAAGTGGTTGCACTTTTTGTGTCATCCTTATATGCAATGTACTTGTAGTTATATCTTGTGTATGTTTGTACAATGTTTTACATTTTAAATAAAATCAATCAATCAATACATGAATGGAAAACCTACAGGAACACTAGAGAGCCCTGATATGCAAGTCAGTCCGGGGATGTAATCATTATGCGCGTGCACTTTTAATTTCTTTTTACAGTTCCTTTTTTAGTTCTTCTAGACTTCAACTGTTATAAATATAAGACATATATGCACAACATATGTTAACATATGATGGATATAATGCATGAATGTGGCGTAACAAGATACCAGGACAGTGACTGTGACAGTTGCATTACGGCGCCACCTGGATGATTAGTTCTATAGGTTCCGCAAACCAGGTCACCAGTCATAATGGGCATTACATGTCATTCTCGTCATAATAGTCATAATATGTATATCAAAATTACAACTGATTACCAAACCATCAATTCAAGAATATTTGATCCGAGTCACATGACTAGATCAAACTGATAGGCTCTTTATTTAGAATGTTTAGTCTTTATACAGTAACAATAATTTAAAGATACTAAACACAAGTTATACATTTGTTGCTCACCACACACGTAGAAATTATTTCTCAATAGAGCATCAAACGTCAAAATAATTTTAAAAACTCACCTGGCAGTGAAAGACAAACTCTGGAGTCGTCTTCTTGTATTTAATGTTCCACACAAGGGCGACACCGTCAGGTTCGTGCGGCGATTCTGCATTGTTGTTATAGCTGGCAACTAGCAGCTCCGGATACTGAAACACAAACCAGACGTGACAACTACTGCTCCACAGCAGCTCCAGATACAGACTTGAAGAGGGGCAAGATATGATTGTTATTCTTTCTCCATTTGTCTGGGATGGGGTCGACACTGATACTGAGCCTCGCCCTGTTTTCTTTTCTGTTACACACACACAGGCACACACACAAACAACCTCGTACTGTTCTCTCTGTCCACCAAATGTCTCCATCCCCTCCACGTGTCACTCTTACCATCATCTACTCTTCTATAATAATAAAACGTTATTTACCATTTTCAACATGTAAGTACATTTCGTGGCAAAAAGAAATGTGTTGTGACGTTCCCACAATCACGTCATCATTACTGCCATTATCCTTCACCACTTGTTTTCTCGTTTCCCCTCAACAAGACTACAGAACTGACAGGATACAGTAAGTATCAGAGATAAGTTCACCACAATGTTGACAGTGGTGTGACAAACTTGTCTGGGCAGAAGAATTAATAAATACATTTTTGAAACACGTGTCGAAGTTGTTGTAAAAAATAGTGCCCTGCCTTGTGTATGCCACGGAAAACACAGAAAGACATGGAACGCAATGTGTTCCAACTATCAGTGTGTGTGTGTATTTAGTCAGTGCAATGCACGGCTTTATGCAGGACCAAATTATTGCCAGTCACACATGTTTTGGTGGACACAAGGATGTTAACTGTTAAACCAGTTTACACACTTTAAATGTGTCTGATGACCTAAAAATGAACTACAAACACACATGTGACACCTTTAACACTCACTTTTGAGGCATAACTGACAATATCTATGGTTTTGGAAGACCTGTTTTGCTCCTACATTTTTGTTACCCATCCACCCATATTTCTACCCGTCCACAATGGTTTTTACCCATCCAAATCATGGGTGGACGGGTCTGTGCGTAACATAAAGCTGTGGTGCAATGACAAGGAGATGGCACCATGAAAGGAAGATTCTAGGACATGCACCCAGATGACCGTACTTACCTGAGATGACCAGTCCATGCACGTGACAGTCCTATGCTTTGACCAGTGCTCGTCAAAGAAGACGCGATTCAACTTGAGCATTTCACCCTCAGCAAGACCCCTGTAGGAGGAAGGGCAGGTTTGAAGACAATGTATTGTCTTATATAACGCACTACAGTTGCTCAGAGCAATGAAGAGCTAATTTGTTCTCTGTCAGACATGTTCAGTCAAACCTCATCTCAACTTCTCTGTGAATCATTCAGTTTTGCTGCAATTAATGTGTAAACTATCTGAACATAAATGTCAAACCACCGAGTCAATTGGATCAACTTGGAGGGAACAAACATCCCAAAGTTCTGACAAGACATTACAGGATTCCAACCCACGGTCTAGTCTCTAGTCACTGAGTCACGACAAAAGGGAACCTACACAATAGGGGCACTGATATGCAACTCAGGTCTGTGATGTAATCGCACCCTTTACACATGCATTCAGTTCTTCTTTGAATTCTTTTAAACTCCAACTGTTATTAATATAAGGCATATCTACAATGTGTGTTAACAAATGCTGGATATAATGAATGAATGAATGCGGCCTAACGAGGTAAAGGGACGCAGGCGGTTGACGGCATGAAGCCCGATTTGTGTAATGGCCCCACCTGGTTTATAAGTGTTGTAGGTTATCCGTTACATTGTTAAGACAATTGTGTCAATAAAACAATCTGGATGTAGTAGTGGTACTTGGCTGCTGTTTTCTCTTACACATTGTCATACTTTCTGATTTGTAATTGGGAATATAAATTATATTTTAAACATACAAGTGCATATCATCCATTTTCCTCAATCATATAAAGTCAGTATGCCTGTCTGATGACAATGTATGTATGCAAAAACTTTGATGATCTCCCAAAATTCACCACAATATCAGCTACTCATCTCAAGATAAAGTGCAATGTCATTTTTTAATCCCATGGGTAGTACATTTATTTTTTAAATCCGTAACATTCCACAATTCAAATGGCACATGGGATCTATATAACTGAAATTGTGGACTATGTCAGGGACATTCACACAATAGACAATTCTATGAACCCAAGCCCTCTGTTAAACTAAACACCAACTGTGCCTACTCAAGGATCATGTGACAACCATAGACAATTATATGAACCCGAGCCCTCTATTAAATTGAACACCAACTGTGCCTATTCAAGGATCATGTGACAACCATACACAATTCTATGAACCCGAGCCCTCTATTAAACTGAACACCAACTGTGCCTATTCAAGGATCATGTGACAACCATACACAATTCTATGAACCCGAGCCCTCTATTACACTGAACACCAACTGTGCCTACTCAAGGATCATGTGACAACCATACACAATTCTATGAACACGAGCCCTCTGTTAAAATGAACACCAACTGTGCCTACTCAAGGATCATGTGACAACCATACACAATTCTATGAACCCGAGCCCTCTATTAAACTTGAACACCAACTGTGCCTACTCAAGGATCATGTGACAACCATAGACAATTCTATGAACCCGAGCCCTCTGTTAAACTGAACACCAACTGTGCCTACTCAAGGATCATGTGACAACCATAGACAATTATATGAACCCGAGCCCTCTATTAAATTGAACACCAACTGTGCCTACTCAAGGATCATGTGACAACCATACACAATTCTATGAACCCGAGCCCTTTTATTAAACTTTAACACCAACTGTGCCTACTCAAGGATCATGTGACAACCATACACAATTCTATGAACCCGAGCCCTCTATTAAACTTTAACACCAACTGTGCCTACTTTAAGGATCATGTGACAACCATAGACAATTCTATGAACCCGAGCCCTCTGTTAAACTGAACACCAACTGTGCCTACTCAAGGATCATGTGACAACCATAGACAATTCTATGAACCCGAGCCCTCTATTAAATTGAACACCAACTGTGCCTACTTCAAGGATCATGTGACAACCATACACAATTCTATGAACCCGAGCCCTCTATTAAACTGAACACCAACTGTGCCTACTCAAGGATCATGTGACAACCATAGACAATTCTATGAACCCGAGCCCTCTGTTACACTGAACACCAACTGTGCCTACTCAAGGATCATGTGACAACCATAGACAATTCTATGAACCCGAGCCCTCTGTTAAACTGAACACCAACTGTGCCTACTCAAGGATCATGTGACAACCATAGACAATTCTATGAACCCGAGCCCTCTGTTAAACTGAACACCAACTGTGCCTACTCAAGGATCATGTGACAACCATACACAATTATATGAACCCGAGCCCTCTATTAAATTGAACACCAACTGTGCCTACTCAAGAATCATGTGACAACCATACACAATTCTATGAACCCGAGCCCTCTGTTACACTGAACACCAACTGTGCCTACTCAAGGATCATGTGACAACCATAGACAATTCTATGAACCCGAGCCCTCTGTTAAACTGAACACCAACTGTGCCTACTCAAGGATCATGTGACAACCATAGACAATTCTATGAACCCGAGCCTTCTATTAAATTGAACACCAACTGTGCCTACTCAAGGATCATGTGACAACCATAGACAATTCTATGAACCCGAGCCCTCTGTTAAACTGAACACCAACTGTGCCTACTCAAGGATCATGTGACAACCATAGACAATTCTATGAACCCGAGCCCTCTGTTAAACTGAACACCAACTGTGCCTACTCAAGGATCATGTGACAACTACAGACAATTCTAGGAACCCGAGCCCTCTGTTAAACTGAACACCAACTGTGCCTACTCAAGGATCATGTGACAACCATAGACAATTCTATGAACCCGAGCCCTCTGTTGAACTGAACACCAACTGTGCCTACTCAAGGATCATGTGACAACCATAGACAATTCTATGAACCCGAGCCCTCTGTTGAACTGAACACCAACGTTGCCTACTCAAGGATCATGTGACAACCATAGACAATTCTATGAACCCGAGCCTTCTGTTAAACTGAACACCAACTGTGCCTACTCAAGGATCATGTGACAACCATAGACAATTCTAGGAACCCGAGCCCTCTGTTAAACTGAACACCAACTGTGCCTACTCAAGGATCATGTGACAACTACAGACAATTCTAGGAACCCGAGCCCTCTGTTAAACTGAACACCAACTGTGCCTACTCAAGGATCATGTGACAACTACAGACAATTCTATGAACCCGAGCCCTCTGTTAAACTGAACACCAACTGTGCCTACTCAAGGATCATGTGACAACCATAGACAATTCTATGAACCCGAGCCCTCTGTTAATTAAACTGAACACCAACTGTGCCTACTCAAGGATCATGTGACAACCATAGACAATTCTATGAACCCGAGCCTTCTGTTAAACTGAACACCAACTGTGCTTACTCAAGGATCATGTGACAACTAAACACAACTGGAACTCAGAAAAGACCAACCTGTCGTTTTTCTCAGCGTCGGTGCCGGTGTAGTCTACAAATGGGTTATCTTCCTCCTCCTCGAAGAGTATGCGCTCAACGATGCGTGACGTCTTATCGAAGAACCGCTGGAAGTCGTCCGATTTGAGGATGGCATCTACTTCGTTGTCCTCCAGCACTCGCACTGTAAAGGCAGTGAAAGTGACCACGACTTACACACAACTACTGTGGTCTATAGACTTAGCTCTGGTGTACAATCCAAAATGCTGAATACAATCCTGGTTTACAGTATACCAGTTGTAGTATAAATCATGTCCTAATGTCTTACACCGTTGTCTTAATAAAAACCTGATTTCTAACACGTGTTGAATCTCGTTAAGACAAAACTGTCACTCTGGGTGTAGTACTTACACAATTTTTTCAAAAAACTAGTACACTTGCCTACATCAAAAATTTATGTACCGTAACTGCACCATGTTCATAGCTCTATGACACCTATGGCCAGAGAGTGTCGTGTGATTCAGTACACGACCAGGCAGTGTATTCAAATAGACTTAACTAGGTAAACAACATTTTAAAGTAATTCCACTAGCCAGGAACACAAATTCAAAAATTCACAGATGTCAACATGTGCTGTTTCACTTACCTGGAGCCGGTTTCTCCTCTTTAGCTCCCTGGTGGTCCTCGGGAGTATCGGCCGGCTTCACCATCTCCGAATGCGGCATCTTGGGAATGTCGAATGGAGGCGATGGCGTCTCCATGGCAACCTCCATAGAATCGTCATCATCTAGATCAACATAGGTAAGTGCTAAATGTTAAACAATTTCACACGGCTGCCAAAGTGCAATACACGGGGCCCCGAACTCCCAGCCTGGGAATTCAACTCTTCTTAAGCATTCACTATTCTATAAATTGGGCTGCACCAATTCCTATTCCAGTTCATTGGTGCAGGGAAATGAAGACTGAAGAGGAATTTGGTGTAAATGTTCACAAAAGTTAGCAACGTAATCCGTTACTCATTTAGACCCCAGTTTTGTTGTCATAAAACGCATATGATTCCCAACAGCATTTGTACACTTTAGGTGAGATATCTGATCAAATATTTCAAATGGAAGCATGTCAGTACAAACCCATACAAAAATACCCTTACGTTTTAAAATGAAGATACCATGCAAAAATCCAGTACAGTGTACATAGGACCATAAGATACTAATACTATGCACTATGAATGATCACAACATGTTGTAGGCAGATATGCATAAAGGATACAGAGATGAATTGGCTGTGGTCTTATACAGGAGACATGTTTTCTGGCGGTATAAAAATGTGCTCTAGATATCAATTCACAACATATGACACACCAATGCTACACAATAATTGGACTCAACCCTACTAATAGTTTAGATCTGTACCTGGAGCAGATCAATTGGTGAAGTTTTAGGCGGTCCTTAATTATGAGACGGATCAACCCAAATATAAAATCAAAACTATTGCTGTTACTTTTTATTTAAATGGTGAATTTAAGATATAAGAATCTGTGATTATTTACCTGAAAGATAGATAGACAATACAGAACACTGATCCCAAATTTTAAACACAACATTAATACAATGGTCATACAGTTACAAGCACATCAGCCTCCGATGTAATATATATATGATATTTGGTCAATAATATCTACCTAGACGATATACGATCATGCCAAGGCTATTACAAAATTGTCAGTCCAAAAATGTAGTTCTGAACCATCCTTGTTTGCAGGAAAGCTATATGCAAAAATGGCAAATAACCCATCAGTGCAAAATGCTTTGTTACAATTACAGTGCTATGTCGTTTTGAGAAGGCACGTGTTAACTTACTGGTGAACAAGCAGCTGTTTGAACACGACAATTGAAAAACAATCTGACAAACTGTACATTCAACTAGAAATAAACTGCATGACTTATACCTAATAATAATAATTAATAATAACTGCTAGAGCGGCTATATTCTGAAAAGTTTAAGCTCAGCGACGCAAAAAAAAATCATTTGGCTAGTCATACACAGGGACAAACGTTTATAGCACATGATCATTTGCATTATGACCATGCATGGAACAGGACTGTTCAAATTAACAGTTTTTACTTAAACACAGTCTTATTACCATATCCATAATGTAAATAAATTCTCTCGGGAAACTGATAGACATTGGACGATGGAAACAATTCTACTGCCCATAATTCCTATTAAATCCTTAATAAAACCACCTTGAAATGGGTCTGGTTGTTAATAAAATATCTTGACACATGATCCAAACACACAGAAAAGAGCTTATCACACACTGTCTAGATTACAACTTGATCACATCTCGATAGGCCTTATTATAAAAGTATGACCAGTAATTAAACGTTCATATAGCTGTAATGCAACACCAAAACTGTCATGCACTTACGGAATTACGTTACTTTCACTGAGACTATAGAAAATAAACAACCAGAGCTACAAACTAATGGTAATTACCACAACAGCACTACAAAACGAATGTATACAATTCTCCTAGTTTGTCTGCCTGAATATCTGGCTACGATATATATAATAACACATACAGTAACACCACATGCATTATACCATTATTAATAACACTGAACTGGTTTAAAACTTACAGAATCTCTCACACTTGACTAACTTTTCAAAACCAGAAACAGATGTACATCTGGAACGAGTTGAATTGAGTGGGCCGCATAATGCATGTATGCCGAGACAAACACATGCGCACTTACACTTAGCACACACTAAACGCAAAATCCTACTGACGAATTCAACACGTAAACCAAAACAAAAAATAACCGAACTGAAGCGAGATGACAAGGAACCGTAGAGAAGCCGAGCAGCAACAACAATGGAGTCTAGCATGCAGTGGAGCCATACGAGTAGAGAGACAGAGAGGAACAACTCGAGCCTGGAGTCTACCTACCTTCTGAAAATTCATCATCCCACTCCAAATTGGGAAAGTCAAACTTGTGGCGATGATGGTGATGGTGGTGGTGGTGCGAACGGGGGGAGTTTCCTGATTGCCGAGAGAGAGAGACAGAATGGACAAAAGGAACGTGAGAGATGCACGTCCAGTATGTCGGCTATTTTACGATGGTAAGCCAAGGCAGTTTGGCGGCAAAGCCTGCTCTAGCACCGCCCAATTTCAAGATTTGAGCACCGCAGATTCCATAAATTACAACGAGGTGCAACAACGAGGCTCAAGAAGCGACACCGCCACCTGGTGATATTTGCGACAATTAACAAGTAGTCAAGTATGCAGGATTGTTGGTAGGTGGCAGCACAATATATGCTACAAAATGGTGGTACTCTAAGATTTGGCAAAATTATCTTTATGCTTATGCTGAAATCTTTCGTTTATTTATTTCAATATTACTAATGCAGTCTTGTACTTCAAGATGCAAAATGATATTGTACAATGTGCTTTGAAGTAACAAATGTCGTGTGAGACGATACAGTTTGTCAAAGTTACTTTTTTCAAAATACGGTTAAGCCGGAAGAAAATAATTTTTTATCTTTGATAAAGCAAAGATATTGCGTGGCATGAGAAATTCCTCTGAGAAGATCCATAATCATAATGAGCATTGTGGCATTATGATGAACAAGCTACTAGCAGACCAACGGTGTTGCATAAATCAGACTTATATAATACTACTACCAGTATTCATTGTTGCTGTAACATATTGTGAATAATTCAGCTAAGATTATGGGCTATAAAACTTCTATCACATCGCCATTTTGCACATTTTATGAAAAAACATTATGGGCTGGGAAAGAACGTTTTAACAATAAAAAATAAATAAAAACAGAAGGTAGACATCCTGCCAGAAACCACAGATTGACAACAGAACTTTTAACACAAATGGACAACACACAGTGAATAGACACAAAATCACATTATTAAGGGGAAAACAGCGTGGAATCAAGACTTTAATCACAAAATAAATTAATATGCATGCAAGATAGAAATGGTACACATCTGTCATCTGTTATTTTCAATCTGCCTGCTTAGATGTTTTAGCACATCAAGAATCTGGTTCCCTGGTGTCAAAACATGAAAGTGTATGAACTGTTAAAATGTCTGCTTTCGTTCAAGTAAAGGTACGACATCCAATCGATTTATCTGGTAATCCGGCAAAGGTAATTGCAAGAATGACAATCCAACCTTCAACCCACTATATTAGTCACTTCGTTTTCGACAGCATAATTATACTCAGTTACTGTACATTCAAATGAAGATTCCAATCTTACGTATTACCTGAATTGATTGTACAAGCTGAATTAAATAAGCTAGTAGATTGTTTGATGATTTACCAAAACTAAGTTAAAAAGTTACAAAATCAAGACAGCCCATCTTAGCGGATACCGATAAGGAGTGCTTTCACAAATACTGCGAAATTAATTTGAAGAGTCTAGCAAAATAATGACATATCGTTTGTATCGCAGACTGACTACACTCGGTACCCACAGTCATAGATGTCACACACAGAAGAATCTGGACAGAAGTTGTCAATAGTTACACATGGTTTGTGTTAAAACAACAGATGACAGAACAGATGACGAAGAAGACACAACTCATTGCCAGTTTTGGAGAATCATGTACCATGAGGCACACACTGCGAAATAATGTCACATGGAACAGACAATGAAAAGACACCAATGCCAGATAAAATCAGAAAAGAAACATTTACAGTTTTTACACACAAGAACTTATGAAGACATATATATATATGAGAATATAATAATAACACAAGTCAGCATAAACTAGTATACACTAAAAAATAGAAATTAAATTTACTGAGCGTCATGCCAAAAGTGGCACGACTGTTACTTAGGTTAGTGTTAGGGATGTATTTTTCACCAAAAAGACAAAACAGCCCAGTCATGGGCATACCTGAAGAACCAAGTCCAACTAAACACAATATAAATGTCATGAATCATGACCCTATTGTCGGTGCAGCGACAGGCTTGACGCAGAGCATTTGTAACCAATATGTTGGACACGTACCATGTTCCCGAGAACAAAGCATAGCTTTATGCAGAAGCCTGTCCACTCGTCATTTGAACGGGTAGAAATAAGGTAGAAAAAGGTCTTCCAAAACCATAGCTATGGTTAGTTATGCCTTGAAAGTGAGTGTAAATGGTGTCACATGTGTGTTTGCAGTCCATTTCAGGTCATCAGACACATTTGAAAGTTTGTAAACTGGCTTAACAGTTAACATCCATGTGTCCATCAAAACATGTGTGACTGGCAATAATTTTATCCTGCATAAAGGATCCCAAAGGAATCACAGAACTCTAATAAACTATCTGGTAGTGCTTTCTGCCGGAGTTTCTGGTAAAAATCTGAGAATTCAACTCTATTTATAACTCAATTAGAATATAATATATATATATATATATTATTTTTTCCTGACCATATTGTCTTTTTACAATGTGCAATTATGTCAGAGGTGTCAACTTGCACCTTTTATGTGTAAGCCATTTTTGCGAATAGTACAAAGCAATCCTTATGCATATTTATGATTTTGACAAAACAAAGTTCAGACGCAATGAATGCGAAAGGGATAGTTGACCTGGCCGCGAGGAAGCAAAAACAGTATGCGGGCTGTTTCCAGGATGACTGTGAACGGATTTAAAATAGAATAATCATGTCAACGACGTTCGAATGGGTGTGTTGTGGCAGTGCGTAAATACCAAAATTGTGTTTATGTTTGCATTGACACTTTGTGCAGATTTCTTTCCAGATCTTAGATTTATTTGTAAATTGATCTCACAGATACATGTTGTCCCACGTTGACACGAGTTATGCTGTATGTTAATGTGGATCATGGGCATAATTATTTTCAATATCTCATCTCACCTTCAGTAGTGGAACAGACTACTGCAAGAATGACTCATAAACATGTACCATCGCATGCCAGCTATTAAGGCAACAAAAGAAAAAGATACCGACCTACCAGAACGACATGCGGACACTGACAACAAACACAGCCAAACAAAAAGAGTAGGCCACAACAACATCGCGGTTACACTCGCTAAACCTCTTTACCCACTGCTGAAATACTATGTTACAAACCACTCCGGCGTAAAATACACTAGGACCACATCTCATCAGCTGAACCCTAAAACCCTAACCTAAAACCCTGTCTTTGTATGTTTTATATGTTTGGTGGTTTCAATTGTCTGTCAGTTTCCGTCCAATGAATAACAAGTTTACAATTGATATTGTACCACTCCATAACTTTCCTAGTTCTAATTTAGTTCATACTTGTCAGAGTGATAAGTATAAACAACTAATACATTAAAATACAAGTGCTGACTGTTATTACCTAAACCTACATCATGCTATCAACTATTACATTTGACATCATTCAAAACAACAATTAATTTTAATCGATCAATCAAAAACGATCAATCAAAACTACCACACACAATAAACGATTCAGATGACTGGCAGTTATAACCGACACATTTCATAGCCAAACCCTGCACCATAAACATTACTTCATATAGTTGCTGTATTTTGTAAACCAACAGGCTGACACAACGATAACGAAAGCAAGCGCCCCCACCACACTGTCAACAGGGGGCACCACATGCTACAAACCAGCTTCACTCACCGTAGTAATCCCTCAGTTCCGCTTGTAAAGGTAAGCAAAATTGCAACTGAATATCATTCACAGAAATGCGAAAAACTGTGGCCACCTTTTCAGATGACCTTCTGTTGCGTTCTACACATTTTGCTACTAAAATACTTTGCAATACACCAAATTTATTTACTGCAGCTTTGAAAAACCTAGATCTGTATGCACTTGCGACAGAGAAATAAGCTTCCCGAGCAATTATTCAAAGTTACTTTGCGCTACAATATAGTCTTCTTTCCTCCATAAAATTTTAACACTTAAAATAATGATTTAATGGGTCAAAGCAAATAATGTTACGAATACAAATCAACGAGGACTGAAAGATAAAAGCAAGACAGCAAGATTAAGCAAGAGATCATTATAACCAAACTGACAACATGAAAACAGATGAAACTTAAACGACAAATTAATATGTAAGATGTGTGCAGATTTAACGTCGATAACAAGACACTGTCCATGCTAGCTGTCAAACAGGAAGCAGCAGAAAGCTGTATTATATTCAAAGGTATTAACGATTATTTCCGAACGCCAATTTCAACAAACGGTTGTGACACCAGATGGCGCCAGCAGTGCTTACCATCCATCTGTTCAACAGGCGTCTGTGTTTCTTTGCTGTAGCTGACGTTTTCCCGCGGAGGGATATTGGTTTGCGTTATTTTCGATGTGCTCAACTGCACTTTTCTACCCCTGGGGACACGAACAGTAGAAACATTGTCAATTATTGTCTTAATCAGCAACAACATGTATTCATTAATATCAAGAATAATACCCCCTTTTCAGAAAAATTACACCTAATTAAAATACAAAAACTAGCTCTATACACAGATTTATAGCATATGATGAATTACAATTTAATTTATAATAAATATAAAAATGTAATTAGATTGAACAGATTGAACATTACAAATGCATGTAAAAGTATCCAGTCAAAACAATGATACATCATCACTTCTACCTTACTACATGATAACATTCTACACTAGATATCATTTTTTTCTTATGCACAGAACAAACTTATGCTAACAATTATTCAGAGGCCCATAATGGTTTAATGGTTCACAGTGCAACAAAACAACAGCTTACAATTACATAGATCGTCCAGTTTTCTATGTAGGTTAGTGTTGATTGTGTACTGTTTACTGTTCTGTGAATGATATATGTAAGTGCACTGAGTTTTAATTCTGAAAAGATTTGCGCTATACGAGTACGAATACATTTATTTCAGGTAAAAACCCATATACAATTGGTACATACATTAGCACATTTAAGTAGCCTATAAAAGATCAAATATGTTAAAAAATAAATAGATAAAAAATAAATAAGGTTATAAGTTAAATAAATGTAAAATTGTAGAAAAACAGATAAAATAATGAGCAATATATAGGATGTGAGTGAATAATAAATATGCAAGTAGTTCATGTAAATAAACACCGTTTGAAAAGTATGTTATATAAACAACTTACTGACTTTAAAAATATATATAATAATAAATAAATAATATAAAGTTATATGCGAGACATGATGACTATCTTATAGATTTACTGTGTACAACGAATTGGCCCAGTTAATAAAGCTATAAAAGAACATCCATTATTATTATGATGATGATTCAGGTGGTTATCACTGTGATAGAGTCAAGAGAGTTGACTCACCCCCTCGCAGGAAGGGCCTGTACGGGGGCCGTGGCGGGCAGCCCCACTGTCGCTGGCGCAGGGACAGCAGCTGGCTTCACTGTGTGCTTCGGACTCGCATCTGTCAATAAATGTTACGGAACCATTGGAAAGGAAATTCGTTTCAATTGTCTTTCTCGCAACGTCATACGTGTAATATCTTAAGAAACTTTAAAATTACTTCTTTTAACTTCTGCAATGTTCCAGCTAGGCATTTTCCCAAGGCACTGCGCCCTGTCCTCATTTGGATGTGCCCTGTTCCTTTTTGGGGTGCCCTGTCCTTTAGCAGTAGCTCGGGGGCAATTACCAGTGCAGTCCAAGCCTCTAAGACATGACAGCTCACTGGCTTCCCAGTGGCTAGTAACAATTGTATCCAATTAACCACTTCAAAGAAGTCAGCTATGTAAAGACAATAAATTTAGCACCCTTATAGACCACTATAGATGTCAGGCACTATATTAGCTCTATGACTGGATGATGTAATAAACTGATGTTGACAGGATGAGGTAGTCTGAAAGGCCATTATAATAGTGTAGCAATGGAGTCAGCTGCAAGTCCAGGAAGGTCAATTTCTATGTAATCCACAATACTTGTTATGGAGAAAGTGTTTCTTTTGTACATGATAAAACGTTATGTAATTTATCTAGAGCTGGAACATTTTAAAGAATCTTTCACATAAAATAATTGCTAAAATTATGTAATGTGAAGGCCTATCTGTAGTAGTTATATATATACTGTATAATAAACAGTGATGTTTGTGGTATTTATACTGCATATATAAGAAATAATAGTATATTGAATAATTCCCAATTGTTTAGTAAGTAATAATATGGGTAATTATAAGGAACTGAACGAATATTCAGCACGTAACTAATACAACAGTCCTGATTTAGTGAAATTAATATGTGCCCTGCACCATTAGACCACATAGGCCTACCCTGAACACGAGCAAAACATTTGATGACTCAGAAATATATCATCTTTAAAAATTCAATAAATTTTCTTGGCAAACAATCCAAAAAGAATAACATAAATGCATTACAAACATAATTACAAAAATGACTAGTGAGCCCAAATGACCTAATTTCTCAAAACGTCACTTTTATTAAAGTTTGCTTAGATTTTAACAATTCATGTAAAAGACATTAATGAAGGGATTTTAAGAAATGATGTCTCAGCAGAATTCAAAAATACACTTCATAATTTTACTTCATACTCATTTTTGAGGTTTTATGGTGGCAGGTCACATTGTAATTAATAGAATACTTGTGTGTACAGACTTACTCCAGTTGTCCATGTCTTGTGACATGAATGTGTACCTGCATGTGCAGTACATAGACTACATACTGACCAGCCATTGGGATGCCGAGTTCCTCCAGCACTTGGTCTGCCTGGGACCTCATCTCCCCCGACGCCAACTTGTCCGCTACTTCCTGCTTCTGGTCCTCCACCTGCACAGGTCATGTGATTGGTCATGTGACAGTCAGAGTTGGCGTCAATTATGTACATAATAATAATAAAGTAATGATAAAGTTTATTGTCTTGCAGCCACTGCGGCTGAAAAGTACAATAAGAACATAATGACTGATAAAACATTAGACACTCATGGTTATGATTACAAAATACACTGCCCAGGGAAAGTTGATTACAATTACACACATGAATAAATTTATTATGATTGTTCTCCTATTACAGGTTAGCTAAGTTTGTTTCGCACAATATTGTAGCAATTACATTACCTGCCCATCCAAGATGGTGATTTAAAAAATCCTTTAGAAGAATGTTGCACGACTCTGTGCAAACACTAACAGTGAGGAACCAAGTGACAATTAGCGATGGTCCACATGCTGGGATTACTGACCAGTGCACCAATCCGTCATTTTGTATTCATGATATTTATTTATATTGTATAAAGTATGTAAATCATCATGACTAATTATTAGTATAACTTTTAGACAATTATCCAAAATGAAAAATGAACCATGCATCACAGATTTAGATTATGAAGAGACTTCATAAAAAAATTGTGCTGACTCTGGAGTAATGTAATATACCTATTTTAGCACTAGCAGTCAAGATGAGATCCAAATTGTCATCTACTCTAGACTAGCCTCCGTTTTTGTATCAGAAACAATTTATAATATCAATAGATCTTATCCCATTCCACTGATTTTTGTCATCTGCACAGAGCCACAGACCTACTCGCGAACTAGTGCATGAATCTAATCCTATGTCCGGTAAGGTTAAGCTATTAATTAGAACTGTGCAGTCTCCATATCTCTGTTCTCAGAGCTGAGTTGTATATTAGGTCTAGTGCTACCCCGATTCATGTTGTGCTGCCTGAGCTGTGGGCCATTCAATCACTAATTTGGCATTATAAGTTTTGCCATGAATGAATGATTTGGCCATACAGATACAGTGATAACAGTGTCAGTGAGTCAGTAATACACGCCGGTATAACTGTTTTATTTTGTCTAAATCCTGATTAGATAATGTCAGCAACTAATATATCCTCGATTGTTATATTAGCACTCTGAATTAAACCAATCGTTTTATTAAACAATGTAAATATCGCGACTGCTTTATTACTGGGTGTATTGACAGGAGTGACGTCACCTCTCGCTTTCGTCTGTCTTCTTCTTTCCTCCGTTTTTCATCTCTCATCGCCTGGAGCTTTGCCTTTTTTCGCTCCAACTCTACCTTCCGGTCCGACATTTTGTTTGTTTATTGCGACAGCAGCTACTTTGTAAAACTATTATGCAATTGATGCTGAGCTGTTGTAAAGAACAGTCTAATCCGTCGCCAGAATATCCATCGCATTCATAATTTTGCAGACAAGATGGCAAGCTCGATTGCAGCGCCACCTCGTCCGAATTAAACGAACTACAGCGTGACGTATTTTACAGGTTACGGACGTATGCGGACCATACAAAATAAATAATTCGGCCTATGGCATCAAAACAATACGTTACTACTGCATTGCTTCCAGTAACTGTTGCATTGTGTTTTGCTCCACCTATTAGTTTCACGTAGGCAACCATCGTATTTACATTCAATGATTACTCGTGTAAGAAAACCTGTACAGCTATTATTTTAGATTCCAGGTGATTTAGGCTTTGTCCTTAGGCCTCAAGTGAATAGTAATATTGGGACTAGGGCTTTTTCTGTAGGTGCACCTATTGTTCCTTCTATAGTGTTAAATCAGTTGAAAATATCATAAAATTCCGCCATTATTGAAAAACTTTACCTCAATGGTTCACTGTGACAAAAACTGTGCATAAATGTGACATGAGGGGTGACAATTCAAATTGTGTCTTTTAAAACGATTTTTATGCAGATTGAAAGTGTAACATCACCTGGCTTCACATATGTATGTATGTATGTATGTATGTATGTATGTATGTATGTATGTATGTATGTATGTATGTATGTATGTATGTATGTATGTATGTATGTATGTATGTATGTATGTATGTATGTATGTATGTATGTATGTATGTATGTATGTATGTATGTATGTATGTAGTATTATGTATGTATGTATGTATGTATGTATGTATGTATGTATGTATGTATGTATGTATGTATGTATGTATGTATGTATGTATGTATGTATGTATGTATGTGTACGTAGTACGTACGTACGTACATATTATATATATATATATATATATATATATATATATATATATATATATATATATATATATATAGATACATAGATATTGTGTAATCAGGATATTTTCAATCAACGTATATCAGTGTATAAAATGCTGAAATTGCACACAGCTAACATGACACAGGGATTATTTTCACACACAAAATTTAATAAGAAAGCATTGAGCTTCTCTGTCGTTAATAATACGCACAATACAGTAATATATCCAAGTTTTTTATTTAGTGAATGGTAAGTAATAAATTGCAACTGTTTATTATATTATATTCCTTCAAATAATTAATAATATTGTGCCCACTTCCAATATTTTAACAATGGGTAAAAATATTAGTCTGATATGTTACGACAGATTTTACATTAACAAGTAAAACTTCAGTAACAAATAACTGCTTTATTAGGAAAGAATTCAGTATTTTAACCAGTTTGATTTTGATATAAACATATTTTTAACTATATATATATATATATATATATATATATATATATATATATATATATATATATATATATATTGTACGGACATCCAACAGTCACGCTGTGAAATATTTTCAAAAATCTGGTTTGTCAAAACATAACACAGACAAAATATATTAACTTATTTTCTGTTGAATGCACATCGGATGGTCACATGTTATCTGAGTAAAAACAGCTCACACGATGACTGCTAATGCGCGTGGTGTTTCCTTGTTAGCAGGGATTGTCTCATGTAATCAGTATATGAACAAGGCTTTCGATAGTGCCTATATGTAAAAGCATCAAAACACGCTCACGTTGAAGCCAAATCCACTAGTATGAACTTTTGAAAAGCAATCAAAGACAATGTTTCTTTCAATGTCTCCTCTCCTCCTGTGTGAAGAAACAAATCTTGTTATACAGTGTCTATGTTAAACACATATTACCATTGATTTAAAGTCTGCAATACGAAGAAGCTGAATACTGCAATACATTTCGAAGTCGTGGACATAACTATTTTAAAACACTACTTTACGGCGTTGTGCCATTGCCACGATAACATGTTATATTGATCAATACTATTTTTTTTATTAATTAATCCGGTTCTGTGAACTGCCCAAGGCACGCTACATTTTACTCCCTCGGAGATTGTTTACCATCTCTACTTCTCTCGGGAGTATCCAGCCATGCTGTAATTATTACACGAAGTAAATGCTGTAATGTCTTTAACGAAAAATGACACGATAGCGTTTCTTAAATGTAATAAGAACATTTCTTTAATTATTGCATTGACATCAAAGTTAACATTTCAAATAAACGTGAAAACCCACTGTTTCTTAGGGCATACCTTATATACCAACAAGTTCATATTATTAACCCGAAATGAGCTGCCGGCTTTTCCAAAATCCGGTAACCTCAGGTACTCTGACGCCGTCAGGTGGCAGCACCCTTAGCTCCTCACAACGATCTGGTGGGAAATTAGTGTTTAGGCCCGCACCTCAAACAGCCACCAGAACGATCACTTAAAGTGACCAAACTACAAAAGTACCTTAATTTTCCCAACCTCCACGTGCTCAAGATGAAAAAGTAGTTGCTAAAAATTGTTATCAAGTACAAAGTAAACATTCGACTCACGCGCGCACGCACGCAAGCACGCAGGCACGCACGCACGCACGCACGCACGCACGCACGCACGCATGCACGCAGTCTTTCTCAAGCAAACAAATACAGACGCACACACACACACACACACACACACACACACACACACACAACACACACACCACACACACACACACACACACACACAACACAAAACACACACACACACACACACACACACACACACACACACACACACACACAACACACACAAACACACACACACACACACACACACACACACACACACCAATACATACAAAAAATTTACTGTGTATTCATACGTGTGTATCACGCTATTTTTGCTTTAATTATTACATAACTCTCACCGAAAGACCCCCTACATGCATGTTACGTTTATCACGGTATACACGACAACCTAACTGTGACGTAACTACGGATCTAAGCTGTACGGACTGGGGCGTTCCCAGGATTTATATGTTGTGGGGGTTTACAAACATTCGTGTTCGTAAAAATGAATATTGCATGTCACCAGTCACTGTACGTTGCTATGTAGTGCGGGTAATTTGGAGGAATTTCCGGACAAAACAATAAAACATGGTCACACCCATGTGGATGACCTAGCTATTGTAATCTACTCGGGGTTAAGGCAGTAAGCAACAATCGTGTTTATTATATGTTTGGTGTGTCATCGTTGTCCGAGGAGACTCGTCGACCAGATGAGATGATGCTTGGGAAATTCCCTCGATCGTCGTGACCGATTGCTAAAGCTAAGTTTGGAAGGACGCGGCGGTGCACAAAATACAAATGGAGTGTTGTGTCTGCGGCGATCAGAACGTAGAATCAGTTATAATCGATGTCTACGGGTAAGTTTTTGTTGTTGTTCCATTTTGCATTTAATTTCTTTGATGATCTTTTACATAGTTTAATTATGATCATGAGTTGTATGACGAAAATTCTGAGTAGGACAATAACAAAATTGGATCTAGGTGCGTACGCTTCCGATTATATTCGTCTCAAATGCAAACCCTAAACTGACGACCATTTTTCTGACAGCGCTTTTCCTCGACCCCTAGTGGCTGTCCACAGCCGTCGGTAGAACGAGGATTTATTAACTTCCGGTGCAAAGAAGCCGTGTAGCGGAGAATAACCTTGGCACCATTTTGAACGCTTCCCAGGTAGCAAAAACAAAATAACAGCCAGTGACATTTATCATGAATGTTTAGAATCCAACGTGTGCGCTCTGACGTACTTAAA
>JAODUO010000389.1:125000-135000 GCA_025642075.2 Ridgeia piscesae
ACACGCTGGGCCAGTCGTCATGCATGACCTATCAGCTACAACACGGCATGGCTGTGATGAGAGATCGGCATTGAGTCCTGTGTGATGTTACTTTGGAGATTGGTGGTGTTCGCGATGGTGCTATCGTTATATTGGTGGTGGTTATAGTAATGGTAATGGTAATGGTGGTGGTGGTGGTGGTGGTGGTGGTGGTGGTGGTGGTGGTGGTGGTGGTGGTGGTGGTGGTGTGTGGTTGTGGTTGTGGTTGTGGTTGTGGTTGTGGTGGTAGTGGTGGTGGTGGTGGTGGTGGTGGTGGTGGTGGTTGTAGTGGTGGTGGTAGTGGTAGTGGTGGTTGCGGTTGTGGTTGTAATCGTCGTGGTTGTTGTGTTTATATAGCAGCCGAATCGACAGTAATAATCTTAGTTCTGCAATTAAAAATAAATTTCTACCAAAGCCTATTCTGTTAATAATCTCGTATTACTCACAGTTAAACTGTTTGACGAATTACAAGAAACAGTGCAACATCTTTGTAAGACTACTCTTAAATGTACACATGAATATGCAAAATAAACCTTCTTCTTACCACTGTAATCGAACTCTGATGCTTTCTGATAAAAATCGCGTGTTGCATCTGAAAAAAGAAAGACGAACGTCAACAAAAGTTCGCCATTTTCGTCTAACAATCGTAGGGAGTCGCTGTGTCATTTCGACACAACCCGGCGACATGTTGACAGAGCGCCGGGTGTGGCGCTCAGTGTGTGTGTGGCGCTGTTGCACATGGGGACCATGTCACTAAAATTATTAAACCCTCTTAAATTTTGATCCTTAGCAGTGAGCTAGAAAGCATGAACACTTTAAACACCATGACGCGCCAACGGATACATTGTCATTGCGGCGTCAAGCAAATAGTGTATACCGTAATAATGTTATGGCAATGGATATGTGCGCTTTGTAAAAACGCCTTAAATTTAACAATGGATTTTATTTAAGGATGAATTTGCCTGATGAGTCACGAATCACTGGCTTAAAAAGAGCTTTCACGTTTCACAAGGAAATACTATATCAATTCGTGGATCACGTAAATACCCCACGCACCCATCTATTTCATACACATGTAGAGCTCAAAATACAATATACAGCGCTGTCTAGTGTACAACTGGTATCTGCATCAATTACTACAGCTGTACACGTAAACATGTTTTCTTTTCAGTGTCTATTAAAAATGCTTATGTTACAGAGTCTCCATATAGCGCAATTCGGTATCAAATAAGAACCCGTTTCAAAGATACACTATTTGAAGACGAGAATTTCCTTAGAAATACTTTAGCACGACTTCGTAAACAGTGTACATCCTGTATATGACGTTATCTAAACTAAACAACTTACACAGCTTATCCGGTTCGTCAAACGGCTCCAAGGCAGGCATCTGGAAGGCGTAGATCGCTGGAGACGCCACCAGCGCGAGACAGAGCGCGCACAGAACTCGTGAGACTACAGAACCCTCCATATTCGCTGCGTGCACAGTTTCTTGTGTTGAATGTCGTGGAGCAGCTCGCGACGTCTTTTGTAGTCAAACGAGCTGCGTCAATCTATCGTCAGTGGGCGTGTGTGTCTTGCGCTGACGCACATGTTTGCCCTTTTTCTGAGAAAACAATTGTCATAAATTCCCCGATACATAGGTGCATGGCATTAAGCAACCTTTGATTCAGTTTGCAATTCGCAGATTTATTACATAAGAATGTCATTCATAGATTGATTACATAAGAATGTCATTCATAGCAAACCACAGGTGGACATGACGTGTAGGCTAAGCTTGTGACCTACCGAGTGTCTAAAAGTTCATATGTGGCCGGTTAGGCGTCAATGTCCCGTGAAAGACTGATAACCTTTTGTTTAACATTTCGGTTCTTACCCTTATTGTGAGTAACCGGAAGAGAGAAGAACCGGCGCCATTATGACATCAGTGGACACTCACTCGTAAGAAGAAAAAGAGAAGGGAACAGGAGAAAACATAGGGCAAGATGATCTGAGAAAACGTTGACGCTAAAGGGTCAAACCTCGCAGCCCCAAGGAACATCCCATCCATAATAATAATCATCATAATTATTATGTTTATTTATGTTGCATAAATGTCAGTGTCGCTACCTAAAAGGTGGTGGTGTGATGTGATATGTGATGCTGTTGCTGCTGCTGCTGCTGCTGCTGCTGCTGCTATTGTTGATGATGATGATTATCATCATCATCATGATCATGATGATGATGCTGTTTAGTTGAGGTGACATCATATAAGATAGACTAAACTGTTTACGAAGTCGTGCTAAAGTATTTCTAAGGAAATGTTCGTCTTCAAATAGTGTATCTTTGAAACGGGTTCTTATTTGGTACCGAATTGCGCTATATGTAGACTCTATAACATAAACATCTTTAACAGCCACTGAAAATAAAACATGTTTACGTGTACATCTGTAGTAATTGATGGCGTAGCCCGTACAAGAACGAGATGTAGTTTACTCTGAATTTACACATCTATGGCGGCGTAGCGGAGAACAAACAGTTCTTAATCAAACTACGGGCATCTTTCAGCAGTGTATATCTGACAGACACGTCGTTCTGTTGTGTGTTTGTTTTATTGAAGAATATATATATATATATATATATATATATATATATATATATATATATATTATATTATATTATATTATATTATATTATATTATATTATATTATATTATATTATATTATATTATATTATATTATATTATATATATATATATATATATATATATATATATATATATAATTTAGTTTAGTTTAGTTTAGTTTAGTTTATATAATAGTTTAACAATGTATATTACCAGAAACAATTACATATATTTGGGGTTAAAAAGGTTGTCAACGAGAGGTAAAATTGCACACAACTAGCAACATATCTTGTTAGAATCTGTTTTGCATTGATCAACATTCTTGCGATTTTGGCAAATAAATTGCTTTAGTTCGTCGACGTGCACATATATTTTTACCATCAACGAGACAATTTTCGGAATCACAGAATTACCCTCCAGAGTCAATTTGAATTTGTATGTGAGCGTACATATCCCTCTTTAGTAGCATTTGTAAATACCAGCTATGTTTAAATGTCATCTTGTGTTTGTTTGTGATTGAGACATTGCGTCTAAGCTTACGTCAACTCTACGCCCAAATCTTTATTTCCCACACTAAATGCACGTGTTTGATTGTAACTATTGGGCGTTGTATAAGATACACCGCCATAGCCATAACATGATTTGTAGAATAATCATCACAAAGTGTGATGTTATAAAATACGCCTGTGTGAAACGGCTGTATTTGAATGCTAGACGTCGTATTCATTGAATGCCTGCTCCGCATGAGTGATTTCAACTGCGTAACGGGTGTTTCAAACTGGGCAATAAATTATGTCGCCGTTTGTGTTCTGTGCAAACGCCTTTCTGTTTTATGATGTTTGGGTTCTCGCACAACTGTTCAGTAGAAACAGGCAAAAACGACCTAAACCATCAGGGCGTTTTTATACACTAATATGAACAAATAGTCACCTGTCTAATACCATTAGACAGGTGACTGGTTGTTCATAATAATAATGATTATTATCATCATCATCACCATCATTTTAATTGTCTACAGAGACGTGTTAAATCCATGTTACACTGACGATGATGTTTAATTAAACAGATTTAAAACACATTGCAGAATGTATTATAAAAATCAGTTGCGTATAGGCCTACAGTTACTAATTACTAAGTGTACAGATAAAGTGTGACAAACATAACAAAAATTATAACATTGTGTGACAGCGATAACTTTGTGATGTTTCTACGACTGGTTCAGAAGCTTGATGGAAGATGAAGTGAATCATGTCAAGGTACTTTGAGTTTGTGCAGTTAGTATTTTGTGCCTCCTTCCTATAGAAACCCATACTGGTCGTGTAGGAAATGAGTGGGATCAGATCAGATTTTCTTTACCATTTGCAGGGTTTTCAGCTTGCATAATTGCCGTAAACTGGTTTCACCTAGAGGTTGATAACATCCAGCAATCTTGTGGGAATTTGTACTGATGCACATACTTTTTCAATGTGTTTAACCTAAGTCCTCTTATGTAAGAGTGGACTTGCTTAGATATGCAACGATGTTAAAGTAATTAATTAATTGTAATGATTAAATAACACCACTATAGTTGAAGTTACGAGTTCCTGGCATTGTTTATATGGTAGGTTAATAAATTATCTAGTTTAATTCCGCGATCTTTCATATCTATGGATACATATTAAATCGTTTTTATCAATTCTACATTAAACGTGTTTCACATAACATGCAGTATGACTTTAGGTGACATGACGCAAAACACGAACAATTATATCCACACGTTCTACAATTAGGCCTACAATCCGCTGTGGGCTGAAATGGCCGCTGACAATTTTGCATAGATATTATTGATGAAAATGTAACGAAATAAGCGAAGTGGATTGTCTGTTTTGGCCTACATACACTTTCTGATTACAAATGAGCATTTACAATGGCAGCTTACTTCAGAATGCAACTTTAATAATGTATTACAGTAACTTTCTTTAATTTTCCAATGTGTATGTGTGGCCCACCAATTAGAGTAGAACACATTAAGCATCAAGTTTTCTTCTTCATAGAATAGTCACTAGTTATTAAAATAATGGTTACCAATAAACTACAATACGATGTGCACATTGGGTATTTGATTATAATACTATCGGTTTTAGAAACATCAACATAAAGATAGGTGTGATATGTTCATCATGCAAATTCCACAAAACCGGATGTGATTGCTTAAATAAGTATTGGAAATCATAATAACTGAATTAAGGGTAAATGTTCATTTGTTGGACTAACATTTTAATATGATAATGTTATATAATAGTAACGATTACAAATGTTGAAGTATTACAGGCTAATTATAATAGGAACCCAATGCAATAGTAATCAATGTAATATTAATTGGCTTGACATATTGCATTTATTACGTAAGTTATCATTTCAAAGTTCAGTTCGAGTTAACATTCATATAACTAGGTCCACGAAACAGAGGTCCAACACACATTTATAATCAAACAAGTTATGTGGCGGTGATCTATTTTGTTTTTGTACGTCTTTCATTCACTCTAGTACTGAAAGATAAAAAGGAAATAATATGTATTATCTTTAAACATTAAATTTTAGGTAGTATACTAAATCTTATTTACTAAATATGTACTACCATGTTGTGTATATGCATAATATGTGTTATAAATACCATAAATACCGGTGAAAATGTAATCATAATAGCAATTGCTTTGAATGTAATGATAACAGCACTCGCACACTTACACTCTCAGGTTACACGAGAGGCGCGTACAGTGCGGTGCGGTGCGGTGCGGTGCGGTGCGGTGCGGTGCGGTGCGGTGCGGTGCGGTGCGGTGCGGTGCGGTGCGGTGCGGTGCGGTGCGGTGCGGTGCGGTGCGGTGCGGTGCGGTGCGGTGCGGTGCGGTGCGGTGCGGTGCGGTGCTGTGCTGTGCTGTGCTGTGCTGTGCTGTGCTGTGCTGTGCTGTGCTGCTGTGCTGTGCTGTGCTGTGCTGTGCTGTGTTGTGTAGTACGTAGCGGTTAGCACATACGCTTACGGCCTTGGTTCAATACCCGGTCACGACAGGCATATGGTGTATTTTGTGTTATAATCTGGCTCTCAACATTGAGGACTGTGTATCCCTCGTGAATCGGAAAATGACGTTAATATCTGTCAATTTATGACGTAAAAGAACCATTGAGGACGACAAGCACCCTAGCTGGTAGTGACCACCCTGGGTTGGCTTGGGATAACTGTTCTGAAAAAGATTGACTAGTTCAATGAAACCTCATAAGATCATAACAGTGTAACCACAATATATAAATACTAGTAAGTAGAACCATGCTGGAAACAAATAAAACTATAACACAACAATGAAGTTCCGGATTTCAAGTATGTCCGTGTTTGGTCCGTATACAGTGGCTACAGCATTTTGCCGTTTTTGTAAAATAGCAGTAAAACATAAATTTCAGGATAACTTTATGCAATAACTATATGTTATAAAAATCTACATTAGATATACGTTACACACAAATACAGATGCACACCATTAGCGATAACACTTTTTGAAATAAACTCGTTACTTGCCAATAATGCCTTATGTCCCGGTGTAAGAAAGCGGATTAACGGGTTTGGTAATAATTCCAGAATTTGGAAAGATGTCGGGCGTTTTCGGGCCGACGCACAGAGTGCGAGTTAGGGCTTTATACAAAGCAATCTTACGTTTGCACAAAGGAATGCCACTAGAGCTCCAGGAGATCGGTGATAAATACGTAAAAGAGGAATTCAAAAGACACAAAGACGCAGAAGCTCCATTTGTCGTCGTATTCATGAAGGAATGGGCGGTGAGTCGGGATTTCTTGTCACTTGTGACAGTTGTGTACCATAATATTATGATCATCATTATGATTTTATGATACGACCACGTTGGCGTTGATTCTGTACGTGGTTTTGATAAATCATCTTTGAACTGCCACTAATGCTGGTATACGCCTGCTATCGGACAAACCAATAAGATATTTGTACTACCAGTTTGCAGCGCGGCCAAATTAAAACGCAAGAAATCAAGCACAGTGGGCGATAATATGGAATGTTATGACCAACCGCATCTTTCGAGCGGGCAGTTATATTTGAACAGGTTTAAGTTTAGGTCAGTGAGGACAAACGTTTTATTTTGTATCGCGAGCTCCTTTCAAATCTATACCATGTAGTCCCGACAATGACGATTTTGTCATCTCTGATTCCATGTGCTTAAAGGTCAAGGCCAGGTCAGGTTGACAGGAGTTATTCAAAACTGTCACCTAGTAGGCTGGTCTAACTTGTGTTTATCCTTTGCAACATTTCCCGTTCTAATTCCAAAATGTTCAATATGAATATAATATTATGTCCAATATCCAATGTTTTTGTTGCAGAATTATGCATACACACTGGCAAAGCAACTGGAAGTGCCTAAATCAAAGGAACCGCACAAATTTGGGAAGGAGTTTGGTGTAAAAGATCTAGAACTTCTCACAGAAGACCAGACTCTGCAGTTGGTGGAATTGTTCAGAGAGACACATCCAGGGGTGATGAAGGAGCCAGTAGCTGGTGACCCAAGTGACAGTGTTGATGACACAGCAGCTGCTACACCTGGTGGTGACGGTGGGCCACCAATTCATGATTTACCAGCAGACAAAACCGAACTGAAAGACAGACAGACGGTAGCAAATCCAGGCAAACCCAGCTGAAAGCGTAGTCTGCTATGAAGTATTTATGTACTGCATTTAATATATGCACAAAATGAAGCATTTTATGTGATTAATAAAATAGGAAATGCAACACTGTTGTTTGCATCACTGGAATGCATTCTGTAAAAGCAACTGTCAGTTGCTTTCTGGGAAATATTGGATTAAGATTTCTGTTGCACACCCTACAATACAACTTTGATAATATTAGTTAAAAATGTCACAGGTGAATCACTTATTCTTTTGCGGTATAATAAATCAGTTGCCAAAGAGGCAGGCCCACATTCTGTGACTATTTGAGCAAGTAATAAGATAATACAAATTGTGTACATTTGTAAAAAAAAAAATTGTCCTGCATTTCTTTAATCAATCAAGTTTTTATATTTGGATAATTCAGCAGTATTTAAATGTTTGTAAAATGAAACATAAAATTTATATTATTTTGTGGTAGTATATTATACAGCAACATACCGTATGGCACTGGTTTAGACACTTCTGGTATTATTGACAGAGTTGATGCTTGCGATTTACTAATATAATTCTGATGGGAATAATATTTTATAAAATATATTTAGTTTTTTACCTATTTCCTGACAATTGTATTTGTGATATCCTTCCAACTGCAGTTTCTTGAAAATTCTGACATCCTTCAAACTGCAATTTCCTGAAAATTGTGATATCCTTCAAAACGGCAATTTCCTGAAAATTGTGATATCCTTCAAACTGCCATTTCCTGAAAATTGTGATATTCTTCAAACTGTAATTTCCTGAAAATTGTGATATCCTTCAAACGTGGCTTGTGTGATCTCAGGGGGACAAAGAAAGTGATGTAATTTAAAGGAAGGTTGTTATATTTTATTAGGTTACAGTATATGTATTATACAGCCCAAATGTGTTTTAGCAAAGCAGAAGCATTTTTTAAATTCAGTAACTCAATGTTACTGTTGCTGAAATCCTTTGGATAATTCCAAGAAATGTCATCAGCCATGTCCCAGTGAGGATGTGTTTGACATACCATGTGATGCGTGTTTGACATACTATGTAATCCATCTAATTACCGGTAGAAATCTTCTTCATTGTTCACTTTTAGATGGGAATGCATGTCGCCCTTATGAACGATGTCATATTGTCAGTGCCAGATTCCAACACACTCATTTAGAGGTTTGTCATCTGGCTCCCTATGGCCAGGGTGGATCCAAGTATACATTTTGGGATCAAATATAAATACAACTCGGCCAAATCAAATACAAATATGCTGCTTCTCCAGATTTTCGTATAACTACATTATACAAATACAGTGCAATTTGTTATTCAAATATATTCACTTTATGGTTTTACTACATGTTGGAAGAAATCTGGCTTCCTTTGTATTAAGTCCAGGATGTTTACCCAGCAGGTAACAGCAGGATTCTTTGAAGTATATTCCCAGTCAAGACCTGCTTTTATGGCTATGCCTGGTGATAAGCCTCACTGGCTTTTAATTCATTCATTTATACTAATGTGTGACCAGCAGCTTCACCTTAGGCCAGTTTTTCCAGTGCACTATTGAACCTACCACAGGTATGAATAATATATATATATGACACAATCCTTTTGTGTTAAAAGTGTATGTGTATTTGATTGTACACTGTAATACTTTCAAA
Source organism: Ridgeia piscesae (assembly GCA_025642075.2). Taxonomy (NCBI): domain Eukaryota; kingdom Metazoa; phylum Annelida; class Polychaeta; order Sabellida; family Siboglinidae; genus Ridgeia; species Ridgeia piscesae. Next base: position 133,948 of record JAODUO010000389.1, read on the forward strand.
TTCAGACCAAATACAAGCAGTTTTGTGATTTCCTATACAAATACACAAAACGTTCTGTATACTAATACTGGTAACACGTTTAAAAGTGCCCTCCAGATAAACAAACTGTTTGAAATACTTGGATGGTCAGCAAGTTACAGTAGATAGTTTATACATTGTATTGTACAAAAACACAGGCAAAACAACAAATGAATCAAAGCGAAAACTAAACTAATAAAATGTGAATTTTTTAGAGGGTTTTTTGTTGAAGTATTGTAGAGCTGACGTTTTATGCAGGGGTGTTGGTTTTATAAACTGTTGGTCAACGTTATAAAATTGACACATGAACAAAAATTAACCTGATTTGAGGCAGGTTACATGAACTATGGAGACACTACTTCGAGTCTGTGTTCTTCATTTTAATATAATAGTATTATTTTAATACCTGATTAAATGTATATTAAATATATACACACCCACACTGCCCGCCAAATTGCGTTTTAATAATTATTATCCCCTCAATAGAGTTCGCAATTTTAAATTCTACAACTGTACTACATCTTCATTGAGACGTAATTAAGACGTTCAGATTTCAAACATTCATTATTAGCATATTGCATTGAAGTTTCCATATGAGTAAGCTCCTGGCCAAGTAAAACAAATTTATTTCAAATATTTAAATTTACACATACATCCCATTATTTTTTAAATGGTGTACAGTGTGTATTGAGGATTTTTTTGCTGGAGCTTCAGCGCTGCTTCGCACTATCATCTCGCACTGTCTGTGGTTATGACGTCAGAACACAGGGAAGGTGGGTAGAAGACTGCTGACAACATTCAACTGTTGATCTCTTTCCCTCTTCCTCACTTGTTCTCTGTCTTCTAATATATGTCTCTTCTTATTCTCACTCCCCCACTCTCTCTCTCACTCATTCTCACTCTTCCAGTATATGTTTCTCCTTATTCTCTTTCCCCCCCCCCTCTCTCTCTCTCTTTCACTCTCCCTCTCTCTCTCCCTCCCTCCCTTCCAGTATAATTATGTCTCTCCTTATTATATACACACACACACACACA
>JAODUO010000389.1:142500-147500 GCA_025642075.2 Ridgeia piscesae
TTATGATTCGCAGTGTCCATAGCAAATACAAAACCCTTCCGTATCGTGTGATATTTAGCTGCTTGTGAGGTAAGTACGTGTTATTGTAACAATTGTTCACTGCATCTTTTGTGATCATATTGGTCACGTTCCTGGTTAGAATAACTTAAATGCATGTTAATTGTTTGGTGTTATTTGTTATTGTGGTGACAGTTGATGGCAATGTTGTGGTTGCAATGATGCTGGGGACACGTGTGACGTTGTTGTAGTTGTGCCGTTACGGAAGTCTGGGTAAAATGGCCACCTGTTCAAGCATACAGTGAATACTGTTTTCTAAAAACGTTCGCAAACGAAGCAGGACACAAATTTGCAACGACTATATTGTTATCGTCGCGCGACTACCTCTTTGTAAGACGTAACGCGACGACCTCGAGGAACGATAGGGAACCTGTAGTATCGCGTACACGAGGAGTTTGGCATACACCCTGTAACGCCGCAGTATTTTCTAACAATCTGTCTGTTGTTGGTATTGGTCGGTACGCCACAACGAACGTCGAAGCGAAAATAGGATTTAGAATTAATGTCCAACGACTGATATAATCTATGATGTTGATGTTTGTTATATGTGAATATTTCACGTATTTATACTGAAGACATATTTCTCAGAGCTCTGCGACATTGTGGAATATCTTATGTAATCATGACCCAATAATAAGACAGGAACATTAAGAAATTACAAGTTTTAATGTACTGATAATTGATCACATATTAATATCTAAAGCTTCAGCACTCAACACTGAAGCTGTCGAAAAGGACAATTGTATACACCATAAACACAGTTCTACACACACACTGGCACAAACCCACACGCACGCACACACGCACACACACACACACACACACACACACACACACACACACACACAAACAAACACACATACGCACGCGCATGCACACACACACTTACACAAACACACACTCACGCACGCACACACACACGCACACACACACACACACACACACACACACAAACACACGTACACGCACGCGCATGCACACACACTTACACAAACACACACACACTCACACACTCACACACGCACACACACACACGCACGCACACACACACACGCCGCCACACACACACACACACACACACACACACACACACACACGGGCACATAAAAACCCGTTATACGGAGAATAACCACTCTGTCGCAAGACATCATCTGACAATAAAAACCTCATAAGACGGCATTTCCTGGAAATACACCAGAACCACGGTTACTCTATATCTCACACCGACCATCTATACCCACATCAGAACAGAGAGCCCTATATCGCGATTTAAGACCCGTTATTTGTAATACAAACAACGCCGGCTGAGATGATTCTACTGGAGACACTCGACCTAGGCAATAATGTCCCACGACGGCGCTCTGTAGACAGAGTTCGGCTGAGAAATCCACGCGGCACCTGCGGTATTCTTGGCATCCGCGACGTACCGCCCCCATACCGCGTGCCTTCCTAGCACCACCCGGAGGCACAAACCCGCGGCATGGGCCCGGTTCTTGTCAGTCTTTGTAGTGATTTGCTTATAAAAGGAATGTTTGAGATTATTCCATATTCCTTTGATAGTTGATATTCTTTAGGCGATATTCTCGCTTTGAAATTAACATAAACATAGACGTACGTGTGTAACTAGTACAGCGATATAAAGCAGCTGTAACGTGAGTCAACTGCAGGCCTTCTCGGGCACAATTCAGAATGAATACTTCGTGTCGTATATGACCACACGAAATACAACAAAAGCGTGACTACAACGTGCAATATGATGGCATCAGGAAATATAATCAGCGACTGGACCATCAGCATTTGAACGAGTGCACGCGAGGTCACCGATCTCGCCACCACGTGACCTGTTTCCTAGCAACATGTCCGCCAAGACATAAAAATGGAGACCGAAAACGGGGTTGTTTAAGACATTCCATTATGTAGTTCGTTGAAATTATTGTCCCAAAATGTTTTTGATGACCGAAGCATAAAGTAACAGTTGCTTGTGGGAACGTTTAATCTATGATATGTCATGTCATAATAATAGTGTAATTCGATGATTTTATAAGTTATCCACATTTCTAGAGTAGCAGACCACACAGCTTCATGGTACGCTGCGCTGCGGGGCGGCAGCAGAGGCATAACCCAACTTTGATTTTTGACAGCGGGCGACAGCGTGGCTAGCACGTGGCGACAACGTGGCACAACGTGCCGAAATTTGAAATTTTTTCTGAAACGGGGCACAACGGCGCGGCCAAAACATGACACTATGACTGGGGCGTTCCTGAACTGCATAGTCAACATCCTGCCAGGTGGCGCCAGGTTTGCTGCATCCGGCTGAAAAGACGACTCTCTTTTACAACATCATGCTGACGATCACATGTCTTTTGTTTTGTATCATTTGTCACTTTTTGCACTATACATATGTCTTTTTATTTACCGGTTTTATTGGGGTATGTGTTTCAGCCTATGAGATTTTCCAGATAAGATTTCAATTTTTAAACGTTACCAGGAAAATGTCCCCAACTTGAGTGAGGTCAACAATTACGACCTGTTGCACCGATTGTTTGCCTCGCCCACGAGGAGTGTGGTCGGCCTCCGGTTTTGTGATATCATATTTTGGGTGATTTTAGCAAAACGCTGCTCAAATGCTATAATTGTATAACTCAACTCCGCTCACTCCCCAGGTTTATGTTTAATAATTTAAATTATATTTTTAGAAGATAATTTATTCATATATATATATATATATATATATATATATATATATATATATATAAAACAATTTTAAAGGACATTTTATATACATATATTTATTTATTTATTTATTAACTAGTTTACACCACAATTATTGTTAAATAGATAATCTATTATTTTAATTGTGAGTTTATTTATTTATTATATTAAAAAAACATTTTAAAGAACACATTATGTACAATGTATATTTTATATATATATCTTATAATTATTTGCCATATTTCATTTTATTGTATAGGCACTATATGATTCAACGCCAGACTACATTCCAATTCATCATATAATGTATGTTGAATATGGCAATAAAGCTTTATTATTATTATTATTATTACGAAAACGGTCGGCCAGGGGTAGTAACGATTGCGAGGATGGCCGTGTATTGTGATTGTGGAGCAATTCGTCTCCGCGTGTTGCTTCTACTCGAAGATCAGAGGCGTGACTTTGTTACATTTACCGAGTTCTCATCTGTCGCTTTGCATTGTCAAGCAGGGCCAACGGCCGTTCGTTTAAATTCGTCTGATTAGCATCATCACGGTGAACGATGGAAGTGGCGGATAATAAAGCGCGTGCCGTGATATAGAGTCAGTCAGGTTGTTCACCTGCGGTTGATGGTCTGCTGCGTGCGTGTGTGGTGTGTGTGTGTGTGTGTGTGTGTGTGTGTGTGTGTGTGTGTGTGTGTGTGTGTGTGTGTTGTGTGTGTGTGGGGTGTGTGGGTGTATGTGTATGTGTATGTGTATGTGTATGTGTATGTGTATGTGTATGCGTATGCGTGTGTGTGTGTGTGTGTGTGTTGCGTGTGCGTGTGCGTATGCGTGCGCTGTGCTATGTATGTATGTATGTATGTATGTATGTATGTATGTATGTATATATGATATATATATATATATATATATATATATATATATATATATATACAAATACAAATACATACACATGGCACCGAGAGTGATAGGTTCGCATCAACGCTGATATATCTTAATAAAATCTACCCAGAATATTTCAAACAAAAATACGAAAAGCCTAACACGATTTCACACATTTATTTGGGATTAAAGTCCAGCCATCTCATTTTTGCCAGAAAATAATGATATATGACCTAATGTAAATGTGTGTGATTGGTCATTTCTCAGTCTCCTTTCCGAATTGAACGTATGTGAAATGCTGTCACTATGTGCAATAGTTGCTCGGATCCTTAGTGCGTAAGCATGCGTAGCAAATGTGAAATCGAGCTGATGGGTCGTTTTGTGTAATCATTAAATGAAGCCGTGTTTGTAGAGTAAATAGGAGCGACAGTTACTGCACTGACTGTGTTGTTTACCTAATTAAACAACAATCGCACTACGCGTGAAACAGCGGCCTCATTGCGTAAAACGGCGTCACCTCGGTAAATTATATTTGCGCATCGTGTTCATTGTTAACGATTTTCTATTTTGTCTTTACGTGCACGACATGATGAGTTTTTTGTATTATTTGCTTAAACCGTCAACCCAACTCGTTCCTCTTGAACCAAAGAAGCTATAACCACCAATCCGTCAGCCGTGGATCCTTCTCAGTCAAGTCAAACTCTATCCATGGTCGTCAACATGTGGAATCGGTTTTCGGAACCATCGATTTTGTGGCGACATTTTCTATAACGCATTTTGCTCTAAGTAAGTTGTAAATGTATTCGAAGAAATCCGGAGAGACGTCGACATCCCCGCAATGCGCCATTGGTGTGTCATACAATACAGCGACCTCGGTCGCTGTGCTATCCGTCATCTGTGTCAATCTACCTCGCTATGACGATAATTGAGGTCATTTCCCGAACGTGACACACAGATCGTCACGAGTCATAATGAAAAACGGATCAAGATTGGCCCGTCAACCGGCCGAGCGGTCTGTCACTAATGGCCGGTTTATGACGGGGACAAAAGAAATCACGAAAATTACCACGTCTTCGGGGAGCGACGACACAATATAGGACAAATGTCCTTTCCGCGGTTTAAATGTGCGGAAATAAATGTGAAAGGTCAACATTAAACGCAAAGCAGCTGACTGAGGTCACGTACGTGTTTTCTTATTCTCTGTATTCAAAGTGAACCACACGATACGTATGGAGAACTGTTTCGAGTACGAGTACTTGGTTGACAGATGCTGTGACATTTATATGTGTTTATAAGACTCAGAACACTGCAAGTTTTGCCATGTTTTGACGTGGTGAATTTTGTGTG
>JAODUO010000389.1:152500-157500 GCA_025642075.2 Ridgeia piscesae
TGAACCAGCAGTTTCGACACGCTAGTAAGTGAGTCTCCTCCCTGGTTCACTCGCCTCTTTCTACGTTCATTCGCATCTCTAAACCATTGACCTCTGGACTACTAAATGGGGATGTATTTTAGAAAACACAACCAAATGGCAATGTTTTTGAGAAAACACAACCAATTGCCGATGCATTTTAGAAAAAAGACCAATTGGCTATCTTAGAAAACACTACTAATTGGCTATGCATTTTTAGAAAAGACAATCAATAGGCGATGTTTTTTATTTGATTTATTTTAGAAAACACAACGATAGTTATTTATTATTATTATCTTTTTATTTTACACCAGCAACTGTGTTGTTCTTGAGCGAGATCAAGATGGTCTCTAAATATAAAGATACAGAGGCTAATCTGGAATCAACTCTATTATAATTTAATATTCTCAAACAAGAGCTAAAAATGCAAAGCATATTTGTTTGAAGTTGCATTTCTACCGTGTCCTTTCGTCGGTTCCACGCTCCAATGACGCGTCTTGGCTGTCTCCGGTTATTCTTATGACAAATGATTTTGTTTGTTTCACCTCTGAGCTCGCATTTTAAGCATGTAGGCTACAGAAGTGTTACAATTACTTACTTCCATCATACACGCTTAGCCGAAGTAAACAGTATCTAAACCATGGAGAAAACTTAAATTGTCGCGATGGAAAATCGTCGCGTTGGGCGTGGTGCGAGTGTCATATATGTGCGTGTAATAGTGCAGTTTGCGTGTCACATATATAACCGAATGCACAGACATATTGCTGTGGTAATGTGGATGAACAGTGGAACATACTGTGGGGTTATCTGGACATTCTGACTTCACGAATAGCATGCATTGTTTGAGTGATCACAGATGAAACGCATTCACCGTAGCATAATTGGTAGCTAAATGTATCCTCTCAGTGTGCCTTAGAACAGCCAACTATAAAAGAAAGATGATTACCAAAATTATGACAAGACAATCGCGATTTATAGGACATATATCATGAGAAAGAAAACTTGAGACCATCTAGTAACAACGGGAATGATCACCTGGAAAGGATCAAGAGGACACCAGTGAATAAATAGAATAGACAGTCTGTCAAAACGACGTAGAAAGAACGCAACAAAACTGCTACGAACAAGAAACGACCGCGCAGTTTGGAGGGACATGATCGCCAACGCCTGTGACATACAAGGCGCAAAGAAGAAGAGGCGGGCGTACCTTCTGCAGCTGACAAATGTTTGTTTGTTCACACGAACTGTTGTGACGCCAACTTATTTACACTGCCCTCTTCATTCGAAGCATTCCGTTCACTTTAAGTGACTATTCGTGTCGCGCTTGTAAGTAGAAACGCAATTAGTGAGCAATTCGTGGAATTCAGAAACACTGATGGCATCGCATGAGCAGCTGTTGCGATGGTCGAGGTAGCGTGCAGCTTCGTGATCGCCCGAGGTACAACGAGGTTAGGTTCACAAATATGGATGGGTGCTCTGAAACACGATTGTGATATGTAGAGTAGCGTACCAGATCGCCCGGTGTTCATTGCCGCTTTCTTGAAAGATCGTTGAATATTTCGTGCGGGGGAATATCGATTTTGTGAACATCAGCCGTGAAACCATCTGGTCCGTGTTTTTTTGCGTAAATTGCCAAATGTGAACGCACCGAGGAAGATACTCTTGTCATTCCTTCTATCTGTCTCACTTCTTAGATTAAGTGGGCCGATCTGTTTCGTCTGCGTGAACGCAGTTAGGCCTACGTCGGTCCAGATTGTGTTTTTCTTCGGTCCAGATTGGGTGTCTGTGCAGTCACCGTAGTTGCGCGGCTCATGAGATGTTATAGAAATTACGGAAGGGGAGAAATGGCAGTTCGCAATGTTTTGCACAAACAACACTTTTCTTGGCCGGCACTGAAGCTTTTGGTGTTAATCCCCAAGTCATGTGTCAAACAAACCTGCTAGAGTAGACCGAATCGAAACAACAGCTAAATCTTACTACCCAAACGGTTTAAACAAAATTATAACACTGTCTTGTATGCAACAAATTGGGTCTATTATTGCGTGATAGAGCGAACAGGTGGCAGGTCCAAAACAACCATGAACCGACAACGAAAGAATTCTTAATGCGGTTCGTCGTTGGAAATTCCAGTATCATTCAATCAAATACTATGGAAACGTTTGAACAATGATCGTGCTTAGTTTTAAGCAATGTTTAAAAGCAGCACTTTTCTTTCCTTCCCGGTGTAGCAATCTCACTTTAAATGTTTGTAGTTTATTGCGGTAATAAAGAGTCTTCGAAAACGTCGATATGATCTGTAAAACTGTACATGAATTTGCAAAGAACAACGATGTCGGCAAATCGGCTATTTGAGTAGATTGCGCATCGACAAACACTGAATTACGATTTCAGCACCGTCTTCGCCGCAGAAGCGTCTAGTGAACTTGAAACGTAAAATAAATTCGACGGCTTTTTATCGAAATATCCAGTTTAGCGTTCCCATAGATGGATATATTCAACGTTTTCAAGCGTTCGTCAATTGGGCCAAGGTTTGCAGAACATGTCATATGGGATATGTGCTGTGGCATGTGCATCGAACACCAGGTTCCCGTGGGCCCCACTCAACAGAGATCAAGTTCCGGGGCCCAAGCTCCCGGGTCTAACTGTAATGAAAAAAATACAAGGCCCAAAATCCTGACGCTCCACTCAAGTGATGAAAAACTCCAGCACTCAGAACTCCCGAAGGCTCCACTCAGGGGAGAAGGAAATTTATTTCTGGGCCCTCAGCTTCAGCGAACCCCACTCAAGGGAGGACATTGTCTACTGGATGTTCTACCGCAGATTGAATGAAAGTGAATCAAGACAATTTAATAACTTGTCCAGACTTTCTACATCGGGCCTTTTTCCTGTTCATAGTACGTCATATGCAGCGAACGTCATTAACTATTACGCAGAAGTTAAATTTCAAAAAACCTCGGAATTTCAACTGTTGATTCAACTGCCCTGATGTTCATTCTCCGCGTCTGACAAACGCCGCCAGGCACAGAATGAGTCGTGGCGAGATGTAAATATTCGGAAATGTGGGCGCCATATCCTCTTTTACGCGGAAGTAATGTAGGCGCGTTGAATTATTTACCGGATTTCGCGTCGGCCTTACCGATTTTTTAAAAGACACGATTGCGCAACAAAGCTGCAAATTGCACCATTTGGTCCACCATTGCTCCGGTAGAGGCGTACCATCTGGTCGCCGGCTCCCATTTGTTCTTCGTCGTTAGTATATGTTATGTAAAAATACGATGATCTGGAACACAATTCCAACTACAATTCAGCAAAAAAGTAGTATAAAAAATGAATATTGGTATTTTTGTGATTTATTTCTGCAACATGGCTCTTTCCTTTGTTAACGATCTGTCACCATTGTTGTCGATCTTGTGCAAGTGTGCATATGTGTAATATTACTAACAGGGCTCGACATTGGCACTGGCCCGATGGCCCGACGCATGTTTTAAAGCTGTCGGGCCAGTTCGGGCCACCGGTTTATAAATTCTACTGGCCCGGTGGGCCAGTGGTTTCAATCCCCTACTGACCACCGTCGACGTTTCCGTAACCCGCCTCCACAGAAAAATAGAACGACCTTAATAACATTAGTCTATTTATTAACGTTCGTTTTGTTACATTTTATCTATAACTTATTACATAACTGTGTCTAAGATGTTGTCGTGCGTACACGATGTCCATGCACTGTGGAAGTCATATTTTGTAAACGCCCGCATGATTAGCGAATGGCGGGAATCACTCATTATTCACCCAATCAGCGATCGTGTTACACTTTGCCGTTGGCTATGGGTGGTAAGCGACGTCGTTGTTGTCTGCGTGAATGATAAAACGCTAGTGCATATTCCGTAATGGAAAGACATCTACGCAATTTGTTATACAGTCAAACGTTTGACAGTGTTGTAAAAGACCATTCCTGCAGCGGTGGATTTTGTAATACAATCTTGGAAGAAAGAGGGCAAGTGTTTTGGACAGCATTCACACTGTCACTCAGCCTCGCACACCGACGCGATGCTTTCAGCCTTAGCCTTAGGCTTAGGCTAGCCTGTCATTAAATGGGGCACGGGTTATCTGCGTTCTAATGCTAATGCCTGATTCTGCAGTAACAGTTTTCAGGCACAACCAAAACTAAGAAATGTTTTTCATGACATACAGCTATACTATAGCTTCAAACCCCCCAAGCCGCCCTATATACCTGTCAAAACAGTCAAAGATAAAGTCATGAATTCGACTTCGCCGACTTTACTTTAGTTTCAGTGCAATTATGCAAAAGGAACTATTAATAGAAAATGTCAATGAGTAAATCAATTGTTAATATAAAATATGAAAAAAGTTTATTTTTATAATGTCCCAGGTCATAACATGGCCTACAGTGCAGGCTATAATAAATACTATTGTACTTTTTACTTGTTTGTGTTATATTAGTTTTCGAATTTAAACCGGCTTTATTATGTGATATGTAGAAGAGACACAACACTGACAGAAGACGTTGACTGTAGTCAATAAGGTTGATATTTAATTTCTCGAAATATGAAGTAATCCATGTAATAATCTATAAATAAATGTGCTAAATTGCATAGTGTGAAAGTTGCCTCAGATTTTGTATTAGCAAACTGAGACCACGACTAAAACATTTCATTTAATGTAGAGATTTCTCTTTATTGTTGCAATATGAAAAATTTACATTAAAAAAAAACATGCAACGTAAGAGCTTCAGAAAGTCTTCATGATGTCACTCCTGTCGAAACTTGGTCTTCTAAAGCGATGTACACCTCCGTAGCAGCATATTGTCTTTACAGTATTCGGGCCAGTAACTTTTTTGTGGGGGGACCAGTAACTTTTCAAATCTACTGCCACTGACCCCCCCCCGGGGGGCAGTGGATACGAAAGCCTAATGTCAAGGCCTGAATTATATATATTTTTTTATTATTATTTTATTATATATATAT
>JAODUO010000389.1:165000-205000 GCA_025642075.2 Ridgeia piscesae
TGACAGAGAGTGATGGCACGTTATAAATAAGTCGAATGACCTTTGCCTAACTAGCCGCTGTGTGCATTTATTCTACAATTTGATATGGCAATTGGAGAGACGGACCACATGCTATAAGACAGGACAAAGACGAGCTACGCGCTAATTGTGACACTGACGAAATATGTGAGGCCTTCAAAAATAATAGGAGTGCATCTAGTTCTGGTCGCCGGACCAACCATTGTCACAAGCTTCTGGTTCTTATCGCCGTACAACCATTGGCACAAGCTTCGTAGAGGCCGTAGCAACCATTGTCACAAGCTTCTGGTTCTGATCGCCGTACCAACAATTGGCACAAGCTTCTGGTTCTGGTCGCCGAACAACAATTGGCACAAGCTTCTGGTTCTGGTCGCCGTACAACCATTGGCACAAGCTTCTGGTTCTGGTCACCGGACTAACCATTGTCACAAGCTTCTGGTTCTTATCGCCGTACAACCATTGGCACAAGCTTCGTAGAGGCCGTAGCAACCATTGTCACAAGCTTCTGGTTCTGATCGCCGTACCAACAATTGGCACAAGCTTCTGGTTCTGGTCGCCGTACAACCATTGGCACAAGCTTCTGGTTCTGGTCGCCGTACAACCATTGGCACAAGCTTCTGGTTCTGGTCGCCGGACTAACCATTGTCACAAGCTTCTGGTTCTTATCGCCGTACAACCATTGGCACAAGCTTCGTAGAGGCCGTACCAACCATTGTCACAAGCTTCTGGTTCTGATCGCCGTACCAACAATTGGCACAAGCTTCTGGTTCTGGTCGCCGTACAACCATTGGCACAAGCTTCTGGTTCTGATCGCCGTACCAACAATTGGCACAAGCTTCTGGTTCTGGTCGCCGTACAACCATTGGCACAAGCTACTGGTTCTGGTCGCCGTACAACCATTGGCACAAGCTTCTGGTTCTGGTCGCCGTACAACCATTGGCACAAGCTTCTGGTTCTGGTCGCCGTACAACCATTGGCACAAGCTTCTGGTTCTGGTCGCCGTACAACCATTGGCACAAGCTTCTGGTTCTGATCGCCGTACCAACCATTGGCACAAGCTTCTGGTTCTGGTCGCCGTACAACCATTGGCACAAGCTTCGTAGAGGCCGTACCAGTCATTGTCACAAGCATCGTAGAGGCCGTACCAACCATTGTCACAAGTTTCGTAGTGGCCGTACCAACCATTGTCACAGGTTTCGTAGAGGCCGTACCAACCATTGTCACAAGCTTCGTAGTGGCCGTACCAACCATTGTCACAAGTTTCGTAGTGGCCGTACCAACCATTGTCACAAGCTTCGTAGAGGCCGTACCAACCATTGTCACAAGTTTCGTAGAGGCCGTACCAACCATTGTCACAAGTTTCGTAGTGGCCGTACCAACCATTGTCACAAGTTTCGTAGAGGCCGTACCAACCATTGTCACAAGTTTCGTAGAGGCCGTACCAACCATTGTCACAAGCATAGTAGAGGCCGTACCAACCATTGTCACAAGTTTCGTAGTGGCCGTACCAACCATTGTCACAAGCTTCGTAGAGGCCGTACCAACCATTGTCACAAGCATAGTAGAGGCCGTACCAACCATTGTCACAAGTTTCGTAGTGGCCGTACCAACCATTGTCACAAGTTTCGTAGTGGCCGTACCAACCATTGTCACAAGCATAGTAGAGGCCGTACCAACCATTGTCACAAGCATAGTAGAGGCCGTACCAACCATTGTCACAAGCTTCGTAGAGGCCGTACCAACCATTGTCACAAGTTTCGTAGTGGCCGTACCAACCATTGTCACAAGCTTCGTAGAGGCCGTACCAACCATTGTCACAAGCATAGTAGAGGCCGTACCAACCATTGTCACAAGCATAGTAGAGGCCGTACCAACCATTGTCACAAGCTTCGTAGAGGCCGTACCAACCATTGTCACAAGTTTCGTAGTGGCCGTACCAACCATTGGCACAAGCTTCTGGTTCTGGTCGCCGTAACAACCATTGGCACAAGCTTCTGGTTCTGGTCGCCGTACAACCATTGGCACAAGCTTCTGGTTCTGGTCGCCGGACTAACCATTGTCACAAGCTTCTGGTTCTTATCGCCGTACAACCATTGGCACAAGCTTCGTAGAGGCCGTACCAACCATTGTCACAAGCTTCTGGTTCTGATCGCCGTACCAACCATTGGCACAAGCTTCTGGTTCTGGTCGCCGTACAACCATTGGCACAAGCTTCTGGTTCTGGTCGCCGTACCAACCATTGGCACAAGCTTCTGGTTCTGGTCGCCGGTACTAACCATTGTCACAAGCTTCTGGTTCTTATCGCCGTACAACCATTGGCACAAGCTTCGTAGAGGCCGTACCAACCATTGTCACAAGCTTCTGGTTCTGATCGCCGTACCAACCATTGGCACAAGCTTCTGGTTCTGGTCGCCGTACCAACCATTGGCACAAGCTTCTGGTTCTGATCGCCGTACCAACAATTGGCACAAGCTTCTGGTTCTGGTCGCCGTACAACCATTGGCACAAGCTTCTGGTTCTGGTCGCCGTACAACCATTGTCACAAGCTTCTGGTTCTTATCGCCGTACAACCATTGGCACAAGCTTCTGGTTCTGGTGCCGTACCAACCATTGTCACAAGCTTCTGGTTCTGATCGCCGTACCAACCATTGGCACAAGCTTCTGGTTCTGGTCGCCGTACCAACCATTGGCACAAGCTTCTGGTTCTGATCGCCGTACCAACCATTGGCACAAGCTTCTGGTTCTTGTCGCCGTACCAACCATTGGCACAAGCTTCGTAGAGGCCGTACCACCATTGTCACAATGTTCGTAGAGGCCGTACCAACCATTGTCACAAGCTTCTGGTTCTGGTCGCCGTACCAACCATTGTCACAGGCTTCTGTAGGGCCGTACCAACCATTGTCACAAGCTTCGTCAGAGGCCGTACCAACCATTGTCACAAGCTTCGTAGTGGCCGTACCAACCATTGTCACAAGCTTCGTAGAGGCCGTACCAACCATTGTCACAAGCTTCGTAGAGGCCGTACCAACCATTGTCACAAGTTTCGTAGTGGCCGTACCAACCATTGTCACAAGTTTCGTAGAGGCCGTACCAACCATTGTCACAAGCTTCGTAGTGGCCGTACCAACCATTGTCACAAGCTTCGTAGAGGCCGTACCAACCATTGTCACAAGCTTCGTAGAGGCCGTACCAACCATTGTCACAAGTTTCGTAGAGGCCGTACCAACCATTGTCACAAGTTTCGTAGTGGCCGTACCAACCATTGTCACAGGTTTCGTAGAGGCCGTACCAACCATTGTCACAGGTTTCGTAGAGGCCGTACCAACCATTGTCACAAGCATAGTAGAGGCCGTACCAACCATTGTCACAAGTTTCGTAGTGGCCGTACCAACCATTGTCACAAGTTTCGTAGTGGCCGTACCAACCATTGTCACAAGCATAGTAGAGGCCGTACCAACCATTGTCACAAGCATAGTAGAGGCCTACCAACCATTGTCACAAGTTTCGTAGTGGCCGTACCAACCATTCTCACAAGTTTCGTAGAGGCCGTACCAACCATTGTCACAAGCATAGTAGAGGCCGTACCAACCATTGTCACAAGCATAGTAGAGGCCGTACCAACCATTGTCACAAGCATAGTAGAGGCCGTACCAACCATTGTCACAAGTTTCGTAGTGGCCGTACCAACCATTGTCACAAGTTTCGTAGTGGCCGTACCAACCATTGTCACAAGTTTCGTAGTGGCCGTACCAACCATTGTCACAAGCTTCGTAGATGCCGTACCAACCATTGTCACAAGCTTCGTAGAGGCAGTATCAACCATTGTCACAAGCTTCACAGAGGCCGTACCAACCATTGTCACAAGCTTCGTAGATGCCGTACCAACCATTGTCACAAGCTTCGTAGAGGCAGTATCAACCATTGTCACAAGCTTCGTAGAGGCCATACCAACCATTGTCACAAGCTTCGTAGATGCCGTACCAACCACTGTCACAAGCTTCGTAGAGGCACTATCAACCATTGTCACAAGCTTCACAGAGGCCGTACCAACCATTGTCACAAGCTTCGTAGAGGCCGTACCAACCATTGTCACAAGCATCGTAGAGGCCGTACCAACCATTGTCACAAGCTTCGTAGAGGCTGTACCAACCATTGTCACAAGCATCGTAGAGGCCGTACCAACCATTGTCACAAGCATCGTAGAGGCCGTACCAACCATTGTCACAAGCTTCGTAGAGGCCGTACTAACCATTGTCACAAGCTTCGTAGATGCCGTACCAACCATTGTCACAAGCTTCGTATAGGCCGTACCAACCATTGTCACAAGCTTCGTAGAGGCCGTACCAACCATTGACACAAACTTCGTGGAGGCCGTACTAACCATTGTCACAAGCTTCGTAGATGCCGTACCAACCATTGCCACAAGCTTCGTAGAGGCCCACCAACCATTGTCACAAGCTTCGTAGAGGCCGTACCAACCATTGACACAAGCTTCGTGGAGGCCGTACCAACCATTGTCACAAGCTTCGTAGAGACAGTATCAACCATTGTCACAAGCTTCGCAGATGCCGTACCAACCATTGTCACAAGCTTCGTAGAGGTTCTTGTCACACGACAAGGAAAATATGTAATTTCTTTGTGATTCCATGTTGCTCCAAGAGCTTATTTGTTTATATATATATATATATATATATATATATATATATATATATATATATATATGTGTGTGTGTGTGTGTGTCATGTGTGTGTGTGTGTGTGTGTGTGTGTGTGTGTGTGTGTGTTGTGTGTGTGTGTGTGTGTGTGTGTGTGTGTGTGTGTGTGTGTGTGTGTTGTGTGTGTGTGTGTGTGTGTGTGTGTGTGTGTGTGTGTGTGTGTGTGTGTGTGTGTGTGTGTGTGTGTGTGTGTGTGTGTGTGTGTGTGTGTGTGTGTGTGTGTCGCTTTCTCTTTCTCTTTCGTTCTCTCTCGCTCTCTGTCTCTCTCCTCTCTCTCTCTGCCTCTCTGGCTCTTTGTGTCTCCGTCTCTCCGCCTCTATATCTCTTCGTCTCTGTTTCTGTTTCTGTTTCTGTTTCTGTTTCTGTTTCTGTTTCTGTTTCTGTTTCTGTTTCTGTTTCTGTTTCTGTTTCTGTTTCTGTTTCTGTTTCTGTTTCTGTCTCTGTCTCTGTCTCTGTCTCTGTCTCTGTCTCTGTCTCTGTCTCTGTCTCTGTCTCTGTCTCTGTCTCTGGCTCTGTCTCTGTCTCTGTCTCTGCCTGTGTCTGCCTGTTTGTCTGTCTGTATGTCTGTCTGTCTGTCTGCCTGCCTGTCTGCCTGCCTGTCTGTCTGTCTGTCTGTCTGTCTGCCTGTCTGCCTGTCTGTCTGTCTGTCTCTGTCTCTGTCTCTGTCTCTGTCTCTGTCTCTGTCTCTGTCTCTGTCTCTGTCTCTGTCTCTGTCTCTGTCTCTGTCTCTGTCTATGTCTCTGTCTCTGTCTCTGTCTCTGTCTCTGTCTCTGTTCTGTCTCTGTCTGTTTGTCTGTCTGTCTGTCTGTCTGTCTGTCTGTCTGTCTGTCTGTCTGTCTGTCTGTCTGTCTCTCTCTCTCTCTCTCCTCTCTCTCACTCTCTCTCTCTCTCTCCGCCTCCACCACTCTGGAGTGGTCACGCAAGTGCTCGCTCACAGGGGAGTGTGTATCTTCCAGGTGTGTTTTAATCATATCGTTGGATATCGGCCGTTGTCCGTCACCAAGACGTTTCCCGTCGACTATCTCCCCATAGCCTCGAGCACAATGTCTGAGAGTCTGCTATAGTTAATACGGGTGAAATGTCCAGTCAAACTCTGTTGGAAGCAACTGAATGGGATTGGTGGTCTCCACGAGAGCCGGACGTTTTGTTGTAGGTTTCTGATGTGGCGCAGGTAGAGAGTATATCTCTCGGATGAGTACAATATTGTTTGAGGCATTGGTATTGGTACAACTGGATGTATCATAAAGTAAATGGATCAGTTATTATTAAATGGATAGCTCTAATGACACTGGTTTGTTATGGCATAGTTCTAAGCTGGCCAATGATGGTTGTGGTTGACGTGAATACCTCCCACGCAAGACGTTCGCTCGCTGAAAGTTACACGTTTGGTTTGTTCAAAAGCTTGTTCACCTTGCACTTCTAGGAGAATGTAATGTCATGTTATTACCATACGCGCTTCCAGAGTCACCCAAAGACGTCAGATCCAGCATGTATACGGTTGTAATTTACACATCGTGCGTGTTTTCAGACGCAAATGGTATTCACATGTATTGTATGTGAAGTTCATGATTGATATTAATGGGGTGCCATTGATTTCAACGTGGCGATTGGTTGAATTTTGTCCGGGTTGAAGTTGCGAGAGCGTTACGATTGTCTTTATATTGAGTGTAAGTGAAAACAAACTTGCCTTCTAGTGTGTCCGCAACGATAGCAGCAGCATCTGCAAACAGTAGTTGAAGAATGCAATGTTCTCGCGGTTTTGTATTTGCTCTTTAGTTTGTTCATGAGATCTACTGCGGATGACACACCTGTACTAAGGTACTCGGATGACGCAGATAGTACTTCTTCCCGAAAGAGAATGAAGACCAGTGACAAAACAATGGGTATTGTCCAATGCGGGTGGTTATCAACGATTCATTTATGAACATAAATAAATAATAAACTAGTCACAAACGTTAGGTATCCCAATATTCAAATAATTAATTATTTTATTGCGGATGTAAGCGATCAAGTCCATGCAGTTGCTCTTTAAAGACGAGCGCAAAATATATAATAAAGTATCGCAAACGGAACGAATTTACAAAGTATTTAACAAACTTCCGGCTAATAATTGTTACCGCTGCACGGCTTGAGACGATGTTTCCGTTAACGAAACAAAACAACCTACGCCGCTTTAGCGCAAGAAGGTTACCATCATCTTCGCGTTGCATTAAGTCGACACTACTTTGACATGACAATGTAAGCATCGTTCAGCTTAGACGGTGTTACCTCGTAAATCCGTCTATCGTTTGCGTGTCCACCTAAATAATGCACCGGTAGACCGCGTCTCGACTGACCACTATACGGACGTCCGGACAATCTTGTTGCGGCAGCTGTCTAACCAGATCTCTCTGCGACATAATCCCAGTGCCTTGTGACGCGACATTGTCATAGGACGGCGTAAGTGTCTGGCCGAAAGATATAACGCAGACTTCGTTTGCACAACAGCTCAACGATGGCGACGCGAACGGAGGCAGGCGAACCGATAACGCCGGCACTGTGCAGAATGCAAAATGGATTATATGCAATTAAGGTTTCGGTTTGCTGCTCTATCGAGCGATCAAAAAGAAAAGCTTCGACACACTAATAGGTACGTGGCCTGACACGAATCCTCGCCGTGATATTTACACGGCGTTTACGTCACTAATGCGACAGAGAGGCTCGTCCTATGATCAGTCGTTGCCGTTCCGAAAATGACGACGACTTTACCCGAGGTAGTTCACTCTACGGTGCTCCAGTTCATATATATGAATGTATGCGTACCTGGCTATAGACATTTGTGGAATTTCTATAGTAAACAATTTGGCGAATTAATTACAGCGTGGCTGAGTTCTTCGGACACAAGTCTAGATAGTGTGCATTAAATATGTCTGCTGGAGAGAAAGATATCAAGCAAGAAGTAAAACAGGAACGATGGGTTCTTTATGGCGCAATAAATAACTCCGGAAAAGTGGAAATTGCGCAATAAAGAACCAATCTTTCCTGTTTTACTTCTAGGTTGGAAAGACATTTAGGTGCTGAAACGTCCGGTCTATCGGCTACTGTTATAGATGATGTGCGGTTGCAGGCATTCTGTGGACATGCTGTTTGTACGGCTTGAAAAAAGACATGCATTTTGCATCACTGTTTTTACAAATAGATGTCCTAACAGTGAAATCGCGAATAGTAAACGTTAGCACAGTCAATGTGTGTTCTTCTTCTAGTGTGCCATACATGAAGGCACGTAATAAAGCTAAAAACACTAAGTTAAAAAAGGTGCGACAGCAAAGTAGAATAACACACCAACTGAAGTGTAAAGATCTGTGGTTCTGAGTCCCTATGTGCCTCAAGTCATACATATCCTCACATCAATTAATCCCGTAACGTATAATGAAATACCCATAGAATTATATGGAAGTACCACAACGAAGCCGCTTGCTAAGTGCCACAATTCTTGTGGAGCGTCAAGTGTTAACAAAACAAAAGTCATCCAACGAACCGCTTTTGGTCGTGACATACTGACTGACTTGCGTCTCTTCAAAGACGCCGGCGGCAACGTTACAAACGCCGGTTGATAAGGTTTCAAATAAATGTCATCCACGATGAGTCGATTGCGCGCAATGTCATTACTCTAGCGTCGAGGGGATGGTGTAAGTGAAACCAGTGATAATTAATCAAGGACGTCATTATTGCGTATTGTACGTTGTCTAGGTAGAGCTATGAGTAATTGCGAGTGATCTACTCAGTTTTTACATTTACTACATCAACTCTGCATTGCCGAATGGCCACACAGCAACGGCGAGTGTGATACTAGGGAGCCTGGTGCCAAGCGTGAACGTTCAAAAGCAGGACCAACCAAGCATATCATATACCATTTGACTATCCTGAATGATCTTCATCGACGGCGTGTATACGCGAAGAAGTTGTCGACCTAATGCGCGGTGCCGTGGTATATAAACCATCGTACTCCCAATCGACCGAATCCCCGTTCGCATTTCCCTGCCTAAGTTTCAAAACTTGGAAAATACCGTTCCACCCACATTGCTTAGCTTCATCCAATTTACAAATAACTACCTGTTGATTGACGCTGGCGCGATACCTATGAAATAATAGTCTTAGCAAATGCAGCGTGGCTTAATTGTTCTCAGTTAAGTCAATATTGCGTTCGAGTGAACCTGTCCGCAAAGGAAGAAGATAAAAGAAAATCGCTATGAACAATCCTCTTGGGTGTAGGCCGCGCTATGCATAAGCACATCTTTGACATGAGAACTATTACGCGAATAGATGAACTAATGGAGAGGATTGCGTAGGCGTAAGACACATAGACTAAATAGAGAGCACCGTGTAAAACGCCAGCACGCCACGTGCACTCGATAAATTAACTACCGCGTCTGCCGACGTCGCCATCGACTAAACCCACTTAGCCGGATCGCCTTCAGCGGCCAAGCGGGCAGTTCGCCACGGCCGCCGACGCCAGAGCCATGTCCTCTGCGTGTCCGTCCAGTCTAGCGGCCAGAACGCACGCGCCGACGGTGAGGACATAGCGTCCGTCAGAGCAGGCAGAGTCAAATCGAACGCGGAGTACGGCGTCACTAGCGTAAACGACGAAACCTGGTCTCCGTTGGTCGTCGACGGACCCACGGCGTCGCGGTGCCATCTGCGTCAGAATACCGACGAGAGACGACGCAGACAACAATTGCGTTTGCCGCCGCCGAAATCAACGCGTTCCAATCTGTCCAAAGGGACATTCACCGTTAAGTTGCCCGCGGGGACGCATCTAATCTGAAGAGCTTCGTCGTTGGGACGAACCGTCAAAACAACGACTCTCGCGTCGCTTTGACGGAGCCTGCAGTGTGGCGTGCGTACGGCAGCGAATTTTACGTCCGTCACTCGCGCATACCTCTTTGTGTGTCGTGTACGCTTCGCATCGTAAGCTGTAGTTTCACCAATCGTCCAAACAACGAAGCAGTGGCATCGTTCATTGCAGATGAAACAATCGTCCGAGAACGCTGCACAGCGGGTATGCCATCAGGCCGGGATACGGCGTTTTGAATAGAGATATCGCGAAAACTCTGGACATACGTTGCCGTTTTGTAGGACTGTTCGTTGTCACTGGCCTTCAACGATAATATTGACACATTGGATACGGAATCAAGGAACATCGTTGGTAAGTCAAATCTGCGTTTGTCGTTCTGTTGTTGTCAGCGAGAAGATGTTAGCGTGTGTGCCTTGCTGTAGGATGGTAGCGTGCTGAGTGTCTGGCTCTATGGCCACACAATTTAATATGTAGGATTGTACGCGCATTTGCACATAGACGGAGAGCCTTGTCTCGGTGCCTATGGCATAAGCCTCTCAGTCAACCGAGCGATATCAGGTTAACGCCTTCTCAAACCTTTGGCAATTTTTTTCACTCGACGTTGCGTCAATTCACTCAGCTGTATGAACGAGTACCTGCCTATAGACAGTGGCGGGTGTTCAATAGTGTTCGCGAAATAGTTGTAGCATGGCTTAATTTTTTCTAAGTCGGTCTGCAAATATAAAACACGATATTTGACGCAAAGATGTTCAGTGTGTCAGGGAATAAACTAAGACACGCTTTAAATATACCTATGGACTGGTTACCGTGATATATAAATACACTTACCTTGTGCACATGTAGACGTTCCAACATACGCAGCTATTCATATGAGACTGAAAACCGGTCGTGACATTTTAGGATTTGTTTTCAAAATGTACAAACCGGCGATACATCGCCAAGGACAATATTTCTTGACTCACCGACCGCACGACAAAGTGATACAAATTGTCATAAAACAATTATAAGATCAATGATCAAACGGGGCTTAATCGATATTACAAAAGTAGTAAGTCAGGCTTATCTGCTGGTAAAATATTGCTAGGCCGTTCACCAGTACAGTCAGAGTAACTCATTTATCGAACGGTTAACCTATAAGCACGGATAAATAAATTCAGGCAATGCGCCGTGAAGTTTGGTAGATATGCGTCCTGCGATATTTGCCATTTATGGATAACGTGAACCCGCGTATAATTGGGGGGGGGGTCATGCATGTACTTCATCATCACAGTTATCATCACCATCACCATCGTCATCATCATCATCACCATTATCATCATCATTGTCATCATCATTGCGCCGTATTGTCTCGTGGCTTGGCTACGGCCCCAGCTATTTCCACACCAGCCTATTTTGCGTCATCCTCTGCCAGACTGAACCCTTCCAAGACTCGTGTCTCTATCGTCTCCTTGGTCTTCCTGTAAGTCGTTTTCTTTCGTAAAGTTTCCAGGTGGTGATACGCGATGTCCATCATTCTGTTGTCTTATAGTCTACTGACAAGTCAAGCCCACTTCCACTTCCGTCTCCCATTAATCACGCCTGTGACCGTTGTCTCTTCACGACACGTAGAATGCATTAATTACTTGGCGAGTTAATTCGATTCTATTAGAGCACCGTGGGTAAACATTTATTTGATTCGCGCGCTATATAGAGACATGCCTTTTCTCCCACGATGGAGAGGCTTGTGTCCTGTTTATGTGTACCAAGTGTCCCCCAATAGAAGAAAATTGACTTAACAATTCATTTGCCGATGATATTGCGTGAAGCGTCAGTAGTAGTGTTCATATGCAGTTAAATCGGTTTTCCTAAGCGGCTTGTCGTCACGTGTAGGGCTTAGTTGAACTACGCGGCACTTGGAAGTATTGTGAAACGACAAGTGGTATGCTCAATAAGTTCTCGTCATAAACGGTTAGAGTTAATTCGTGCGTGAGCGTGTGCGTGTGCGTGTGCGTGTGCGTGTGCGTGTGCGTGTGCGTGTGCGTGTGCGTGTGCGTGTGCGTGTGCGTGTGCGTGTGCGTGTGCGTGTGCGTGTGCTGTGCGTGTGCGTGTGCGTGTGCGTGTGCGTGTGCGTTGTGCGTGTGCGTGTGCGTGTGCGTGTGCGTGTGCGTGTGCGTGTGCGTGTGCGTGTGCGTGTGCGTGTGCGTGTGCGTGTGCGTGTGCGTGTGCGTGTGCGTGTGCGTGTGCGTGTGCGTGTGCGTGTGCGTGTGCGTGTGTGTGTGCGTGTGCGTGTGCGTGTGCGTGTGCGTGTGCGTGTGCGTGTGCGTGCTGCGTGTGCGTGTGCGTGTGCGTGCGTGTGCGTGTGCGTGTGCGTGTGCGTGTGCGTGTGCGTGTGCGTGTGCGTGTGCGTGTGCGTGTGCGTGTGCGTGTGCGTGTGCGTGTGCTGTGTGCGTGTGCGTGTGCGTGTGCGTGTGCGTGTGCGTGTGCGTGTGCGTGTGCGTGTGCGTGTGCGTGTGCGTGCGCGCGTGCGTGGCGGCGGCGTGCGTGTGCGGTGGCGGTGCGTGCGCTGTGTGCGTCGTGTGCGTGTGCGTGTGCGTGCTGGCGTGTGCGTGTGCGTGTGCGTGTGCGTGTGCGTGTGCGTGTGCGTGGGCGTGGGCGTGGGCGTGGGCGTGGGCGTGGTGCGTGGGCGTGTGCGTGTGCGTGTGCGTTTGTGTGTGTATGTGTGTGTGTGTATGTGTGTGTTTGTGTGTTTGTTGTGTGTGTGTGTGTTGTGTGTGTGTATGCGTGTGTGTATGCGTTGTTTTTGTATGTTTATGTGTATGTTTATTTTGAGTGTATGTGATGTATGTATGTAGTCGTATGTATAGTATGTAGTGTGCGTATGTATGTATGTATGTATGTATGTATGTATGTATGTATGTATGTATGTATGTATGTATGTATGTATGTATGTATGTATGTATGTATGTATGTATGTATGTATGTATGTATGTATGTATGTATGTATGTATGTATGTACGTATGTATATATATATATATATATATATATATATTATATGTATATATGTATATATATATATATATATATATATATATATATATATATATATATATAATTTTTCAAACTTGACTGCGTGGGCAAACGCCAGAAGTCAATATACTTCTTGCACCTGGCAACTGAACAATCACGGAACAAATTCATAACTGTGCTTAAATTACACTTCGCGACCCCAATAACTGATTCAAGTCTCGTTCCAAAGCTCTCCGCCAGCCGTACATTTCATATCGTGTCAAAACAATCCTGTGTGCAACGAGTTAATTATTTACGATTATGTTAGTGCTGCCAGCCGCGTTACTGGATACTTCTTTCTAGTTGACCTTCGATAGTTAATGAACTGAAATGTTTGTAAAAATTAATATAAATTGCCTGGACTGTATCGTGTTGTTTCCTTCGGATAGTAATTAAAAATGCTTCCCTGCTACGTCACATCCCCGTCACTCAAAACGCCACTTTTAGATTCAAGCATTCTGCGTACGATTCAATTAATGCCTCCTCAATTTGACTCTGTTGCTAATTTCAGTTCAAATTCGTTTGGAAAACGAAAACCCAATAATATGTCCATTACTAAATTTTGCTAGCTCTTTTCTGTAACTTGTTGCATTTAGTTATGGTAACCCTTATTGCGTTGTTTGACTCGGGCCCTGGCATCATTTCAAGTGATACTCGAAATTGGGAACTGTTGCCGGGAATGTGCGTAACAATTATTTATAGTTGACGTTTTTAATTGTCTAGGCCTCTCAAAAACATGTCACCATAGCACTGAGCGGTTGAAGATGAATGTCGGCACGACAAAAACGTCAGCTGGGTAAATAATTTTTAAAAGCTACAGGATCCACCTATCAAAGTCAATATTGTATCTACTTATTAGACAAAGCTATTCCTTTTTACATAAAATGCAATGCGGATGGTGCTTAAACTACTTACGTACTGCATGGCTGAACATTACAGAACAAAGAGCAGGTCACGTGTTGAGATAAAGCCATTGGTGAAACCGCTTTAATGTAAAAGCAACTTAAAACGTGATGTCACATCCGGCTTAACACCATGCGACGCGGCTAAGCTGCGCAGTATTATTAGGTCGATATACAGGGAGAGAGACGGAATTGCCAGAGTACAACTATAGATCTACAATCCGCTCACCCGTCTCCCCAGTTGTAAACTGTACCATCTGAAGTATTCTATTAAGTCTATTAATATATTACCTAAGCGTGGCTTACTGTCCCATCCCCTTAAATACCGACGGAAATATATATATATATATATATATATATATATATATATATATATATATATATATATATATATATATATATATATTCATGGTACACGTATTGATTAAGCAGCAGGCTTTAGATTTACTTTGTAACAAACAACACGGAAACATGGGACGCTTCAAGCCGTATACAACCCTTGTTACTAGTTGTTACAAGTTGTTACTAGTTGTTACTAGTTGTTATTAGTTGTTACTAGATGGTTGTGAATCTTGGACATTAAATAAACACATACAACACTCCATCTAAGCAACTGAAATGTGTTTTTAAAAAGCACAATGGGAGTTTCGTGGTCAGAAAAAAAGCAACAAAGAAATCTTTAGGACAGCCAACTACAAAAGAAATATGTTTATCAAAATTAGAACAAGACAGGCACGGTTTATAGGGCACATCACGAGAAAGAAAAACATCTAGTAAAAACTGGAAAGAGTGAAGGGAAACGACCAAGAGAAGGCCAGCGAATAACACTAATTGATTCTACGTCAGCTAGGTGTGTAACGAGAGCCACCGAACCAAGAACACCAGCGACGTGCAGTCTGGAGAGCCACGATCGTCGACGTCTGGAACAAACATGGCGCCTAGAAAACGAGGAAGAAGAAGATGATGACAAGATGACGTAATATGAAGCGATTCGGATTATGACGGTACAGGAGGCTGGGTATATATCAAACAAACAGCACCCGCCATGACCCGGGAGCAGGTGTATCAGCTACTCGTCATCCACAATCAGATAATTCCGCCCGATTCTGAACTGCGTCAAGTGACATCATTGCGGGAACAAAATCCTCTGTAGAGGGGTTGAAACGTCGAATGTTTCAACACTTGCTCCAAAGTAAGTTTCATTTTGTCAACATTTGCTCAAAGTTAAAGGTAGTTGTTGCTCTTCAAACGTTAGCTTCTTTTATTGGGTTTATGCGACAATTAACTGTTGTCCCGACGTGGCGACAAGTTCAAAATGAATGCGAATATCACACAATGATGCGTTCTTCAATGGCGATACTGGCCAACGAAAGAGTCGGAGCGACGTAATGCGTTCTGCGGATTACCCGCGCTGCTATTGCACACACCTGCGGGCGATAATGTGGCGATAGATAGAATTAGACGTGCGTAACACGTACGCCACTTAACTACTTAACTATTGGATCAAACGTAGCATTGGTCTGGATGTAGAAATTGGACTTGACACTTGCTGTCTCAAGTGTCACATACAAGCCTTGCGTTTTCAACGTCGTCAAATTGGATTGTTCTATGATCGACATCTTTCACCCGCAGGCGCGCTGTTGATTTACGCGAACGACGACGCTTTTGTTGTGTTATTATTCTAGCGTAGAGAAGCGTATGTTCCAGGAAAGCTGCGCAATCTTTGTTGAAGAATAACCGAGAAGATTAATTCATAGATCATCGTCATAGTGTGGTCTGCGCCATGGCTTCTGCTCTAACAAGTGCAAAATGTGGCATTTTAGCAGCGTGATTGATAGCTTACGATGCTGGCAGTGTTCGAATAGGCACGTTAATGAGAGTGAATATCTAATGCGCAGCCTGTCTGTCTGTAATCCTCAAATCAGACTCGTTGCCGATGTAGCCAAAATATGATGGCCGTCGTGATGTTGACCTATAATTACATCAAATGATGAAAGAACGTTAGCTCATATTACTCGGTTTGAAAATTCCGACTTCGGGATAATGACTTGAAATACACATTCGCGTGTAGCTCATAACATTTCGTTGTAATATATCAATGGTGACTGAGTTTTCCTACTACAATTTGCCGTGCACTATAGCACACGCCAGATAAGTACAATGTCGGTTACCGGCGTGGCTGTTTGATTGATTAGATGTGACAGTTGCTTCGATGAGCTTACGCTCGCTTCTGGCGAAGGAAGTGCCAATTCACATTTCCGATTATACACGCACGCAAACACGTACATGCACACGCAAAGAAACATCGCAAACACACACCACGCACGCACGCACGCACGCACGCACGAAGACACACACCACACACATCACACATCACACACAGCACATACACCACACACACCACATACACCACACACACCACACACACCCCATACACCACACACACCACACACACCACACACACCACACACACCACACACACACACACACACACACACACCACATACCACACACCTACACACACACACACCACACACACACACACCACACACACACACACACACACACACACACACACACACACACACCACACATCATACACCACACACACACCACACACACCCACCACACACACCACACACACACCACACACACCACACCACACACACACACACACACACACACACACACACACACCACACACACACACACCAACACCAACACCACACACACACACCACACCCCACACACACACACACACACACACACACACACACACACACACACACACACACACCACACACCACACACACACACACACACCACACACCACACACACACACCACACACCACACACCACACACACACACACACACCACACACACACACACCACACACACACACACACACACACACACACACACACACACACACACACACACACACACACACACACACACACACACCACACACCACACACACACCACACACACACACACCACACACACACACACACACACACACACACACACACACACACACACACACACACACACACACACACACCACACACATACACCACACACACACACACCACACACCACACACCACACACCACACACCACACACCACACACCACACACCACACACCAACACACACCACACACACACACCTCACACACACCTCACACACACACACACACACACACACACACACACACACACACACACACACACACACACACACATCATACACCACACACACACCACACACACCCCACACACCACACACACACACACACACACCACACACACCACACCACACCACACCACACCACACCACACACACACACACACACACACACACACACACACACACACACACACACACACACACACACACACACACACACACACACACACACACACACACACACACACACACACAATGGGCTATCATATATACCACATCATATAGATACGTATATTTGCGTTCTTTCACGCGTGCATATGCCTACACAAGTTTGCGGGTTATAACCTTTTCTGTAGCAAAACTACACCGCAGATGTTGTCGTGCCGACTAGCGCTACTGCAATTTGATAACATCCCTACACAATAAGTGTGCTACTGCGAGCCACGATCATATTATAAATAATTATATTATTATTACTAATGCATCGCTACATCGATTTTTTTGCAATAACAATTTGTAATAGCCTTTGCTGCACTAACTTAAATACCAAAGGCCATTTCTTACAAAGCACAAACATATTCCTTATTGGTCACATGCTATGCATTGTAAAAACAAATATGTTGGTGTGTTGTTAAATGTCCTGCAACGGGGTAACTTTTCTCTGTTGCACGAAGCGTCGTTCTGCAATCGCCAAATGTCTCAAGTCTTTCGAAATGTCGGTAGAACTATAGTTGGTCGTTGGCATTCTCCCGTAAATCCGATTAATTTTTTTGTATGTGTTATATGTGTATCTTTTTTATATGTGGGTATCATGTTTATATGGGTGTATCATGTTATGTATCATTTTCATATATGTGGATCATTTTAAAATGTGTGTTATTTTTTGATGACGTCGGCTATTGTATGTAGATTTACGCATGCGCGCGAGACACGAGAGACTGATCTACACTGTCGGTGACGGGGCAGGACATTTTTGGAGTGTTTCATCTGTCAAGAGAGTTTCTATTTGAGACGACGCCGAGCAGAATTGTCAATCTTGGGATGGAAGTGTTCAGCAGGAAAAGCACCACAACGATTGTTCACAATTATTGGCTGTAGCATCAGAGAGCAAACATGAACTTCCAGACCCTGGGGCGGAGTGCACTAATGAACCCAATAAGTATTGATTGGAGCTACGTCTGGTAAGCGCTTTGTGAGTGGCGTGGAACAGAAAAAAATACGGGAGAGTTATTGAATGTTAAACTGGATCCAACGGAGAACGTTCGGTCGAGAGGAATATAGTGAGTGGCCTGTAAGCGGCTGACAGGGGTTAGAGCTTCGGACGTCGAGCGAAGTGGCTCATGGGTAGAGCTTCGGACGTTCAACTAAGAGGACCCGGGATCGAATCCTATGTTGCGGTGTTAAAACCTTGGGAAGTTTGTTCACTCTACATTGCTCCAGTTCACTCAGCTGTATAAATGAGTACCTGGCTATAGACAGTGGTTTATATGTGTACCAGCAGCCTTCGCGCATTAATTGTAGAATATGGCTGGATGCTTCTCAGAGAAGTTAAGATGGTGTCTGATTGAACAGGTCTGTCAGGGAAGTAAAATGTAAAGTGCTTTGAGCAATCGTGAGGATTGGATACTGCGCTATATATAAAAACGTAACTTTTAGAACTTACAATGCTTGGAGGGAGAGAAGGGGTAAACGGAAAACAAACACAGATAACATACCGTGAGAGCGTGTAATGCTTACAGGCGCAAGACCACGTTTGAGTTTCCCATATAACGTTTTCATCAATTCTTACGAGATTTAGTTGGCCAGACTTGTTATTAAAATAATCACAGTATAACTGTAACCTCCACTGATCGAAGAGTTTGAAATAAGTGTGACATTTTTATATTTCAGTTTCCGACAAACTCCTATCCAGCACGACACCCATTCATTTCTGCTAGAACCAGACAGTGATTTTTCGTGTTTACTTTACCAGTCATAATGACAACTATATCAATACGCAGAAAACACCGACTGATATTTGTTATAATTTGGCAGCGGTGCTGGCGTGCTGTACAACATGTAGTCTACTCACCCAACATTACAAGAAATTCCTCAAGAAACCCAAAAACAACGTGTATTGTGTTATTTTTACAAAGAACTATTTCAGGAAATTGCGGACAGACACTAAATGTGGCCATACGTCTACATGTTCACCTCTTTCAGTTTGCAATAACACTTGGGTATGACAAGTTATTGAGACATAGAGGATGAATCGAAGGCATACGAATGGACAGAGGGTGTAATTTACTTAAACTGGAATAGCAGTAAGAATTAAGATTGGATGGACAGGTTCCACCTGAGTGCAGGTGGTAGGGAGGTGGCCACGTGGCATAATGACTAGAGCATCGGACCCTCAATCTAGATAACCCGGGTTTGCATCCAATGTTGTTGTCTTAAATTTGGATTGGTGTGCTTCAGTTCACTCACACGTAGTTTTCGCGCATTAATTACAGTGCGGCTGAATGTTTCAAAGAGCCGTGCTCAAATGAACCTGTCTGTTAAGACGTTATGTGTAAAACGATTTGAGCATGCAGTTCGAGTGATTGGACATTGCGCTATATAAGAAGTTATATTTACTTACATTTTACCTGAAATACAAGAGTCGTGTAAACGCATAAAGAAATTACCTAAAATAAAAGAGTCGTGTAAACGCATAAAGAAATTACCTAAAATACAAGAGTCGTCTGAACGCATAAAGAAATTACCTAAAATGCAAGAGTCGTGTAAACGCATAAAGAAATGACGACAATCTCCCTCCCTCAATTGTAACCTGTCGAAATTGTCACGTTCCTTGGTAGTTCACTCAGCTGTATAAATGAGTACCTGGCTATAGTCAAGTGGTGGATATGTGTACGAGCAGCCTTCGCGCATTAATTGTAGCATGTGGCTGGATGCTTCCCAGAGAAGTTGAGATGGTGTTTGATTGAACAGGTCTGCCAGGGAAGTAATGTGTAAAGCGCTTTGAGCAATCCTGAGGATTGGATACTGCGCTATATAAGAACTTACCTTTACTTTTTTTACATACGAAAGACACGTCGTCGACGAGATACAGTTCGTAGAACACGTCAGAGGCTTTCTACCAGCCGAGGCCAATTTGGAACAACATCAATTTACCGTGATATCTAAACTGCTCTTCAATAATTCAAATGTAATAGCTACCCTACTATATGCGAATTGTGGGCTCGCTCGACTGCTGTCTATTAGACCTGCCCAGCAAACATAATGCGGTGCTCACCTTCTGAAAAGAAAGGGAGGGGTTGGTCGACAAGGATCTGGCAGATTGTCGACCGTGTGCTACAGTTGTTGTCAACAACGGTGGACCAACGTCAGAATGAATAACACAAGATACGGTTGAACTACTCCCATGTGTACATTATGTATACAGGAACCTAAAGGAAGAATATAATTAAAATACTGCCGTGTAAAATAACATGAGTGATATTAATAATCTTGTTAAGCAAAAAAAATCAGTAGCCATTATGCGTACACATATAATGAATGCGTACGCACAATTCATATCGATCACACATTTGCGAACAAAGCAACATGAAACAGTAGACGTCCCTGGACAAATCCCAGATGAATTCTAGTGGCTCCTTAAGCCGACACTGGCGACCCGCTGTCGCTGAATTTCAAAACTCACCAATTGTATCCCCGGATAGCGGATGACACGAGCCTGAATCGCGTCACTATCCTATTGCGAAAGACCAAAATCCCGTCATTGATGTGCGGAGTTGTCCTTTCATCACTGAATGACAAACCGGGTATTTCTCGGAAACTACGTCCACATGAATATTGTACATTTCAAAAAGTATCGATTTGTAACCTGGAATAATACAGCGCCGTCCGGAATGCAAGAAAGCGTAAATAATAAATGTGTTAACGTAGACCGACGTAGGCTCCGATGTCTGCCAACGATATCGCATCGCCGTAATGACTTCACCGTTCGCGCCACATAACAGAAGAATAACCAAGGAGCTGCCTACTTCGTGTTTCGCTATTTTTTAGTCGTCTTTGTTAGTGATGTGATGACCTACATACACTTCTCATCATCATGATATTTTTTAATCAAAGACAGTGTTTACAAATATACCACAGTGTATTTATATAGTTAAATTTGTCTTATGTCATATATATATATATATATATATATATATATATATATATATATATATATATATATATATATATATATATTATATATATATAATATAAGTTTTAATATATAGATATTATAATATTATGTGATTTTACGTGAATCAAAGATAATGTTCATTTAACAACAGACACATTTGGCAATAAAATTATGTAGAGTGAATTGGGGAATGACTTTCCATAAAGTGCAGTTCTTGTATGGTAAGCATCATTACCTATCATATAAATATAAAATATATATATATATATATATATATATATATATATATATATATGTTTAGGTTATAGAGAGCAAACGTGCGTGTGAAAATGTTCAACACACCACGCAACCATGCCCAACATCACCACCTTGTCTTCCGATGTCCGACATCATTGGAGTCGAAGCGAGAGACAGCGGAGAATCCGAAGTGATCGCACTGCGGCAGCAAAACCATTAACTGCACCCCAATATACTTTACTTATTTCATTATTGTCGTATGGGATATATCAATGAAGTATGTCATTAGATATTTTATGCGTAATTATTGATGTTGCTAAGTCAGGTGGCAATTACGTGTTGAGTTGAGTCAAATGGCAATTAATTGCTTTTGTATTCATACACGTTTGCAAGAAACGTAGCATTCTATTCTGACACTTCTTTGATTCAATCGGCTGGTTAATATATCGATAATCAGTTGAAGACAATACAAAAATATGCCTACACTAAACATTGAGGTATTTCAACGGACAGAGCTGGTTGCTAGTCGTTTTGGGTACTTTGCATGCACGCAGTCCAGTTATTACCATAGGCGCAATTACGGAGCAACGTAATACATATATATGACGTGAACGCGCCAGTCTTACGACCTCATATTTCCGATGGGAGAGGTGGAACGCTCCGTAGAGAAATACAACGAGGACGTTTGAAGTGTCGACCAAGAGCGCACGAGACAAGCCGATATGGCAACCGTGGAAGTGTCGTTGACGTCGTGGACGGACACGACGAGATGAGAGGGCTAACGTAATGTCCAATTACGGTGCAACGTAATACCTACGAATGACTCGTGTTGTCGACTCACGTGAGCCGTACATTTCCCAAGAGAAATGTCGATTATTCAGGCGAAACAGAACTAGATTTGACAAGTGTAGAGGTGTTAGCGATGGCGAAGAAAAACAATTCGAGTTTGGAAAAGGTCATTTAGAATACCGCCGTGTCGTTGTCACTATGGTATCGAATAACGTTCTTAGCGAGTTGCGTGTTATATAGGGCCTGTAAGTGGGTCACGATACATGGCGTGACTCCGCGCGACTGAACCTTATTGGGGACTAAGCGAGACTAATTGGGGACTGGACACAAGAATAATATTCTAACGATGGATGACAGTTGTAGCTTCCGACTGACGAATACTAGGAAAATCAGGTCATAAATATCTTGTGTTATACGTTTCTTATCTTAAATGTCCGACTTAATATTGAGTTTATCACACTATCATAGACACATAGCTATTTATGTAGTGCAGATAATAGACACGATGTTAGGCCGTATGTGTCGTTTACGGGATTTGCGTTTTACATTGCTGTACGTTGTGGTTTCGATAAGCACTTATATCTGACAAGTTGTCTAAATGCACATAATCATAACACATGTGTACATTTGGCCCAAACAGGTTGTACTGCGCGAAAACTGGCACTCTTCATTATTAGTCAAGATCGCCAAACACAAGTACTTGCCGCTATTGCCATGGCAACCACCATAATAATCGATTAAAATTCATGATTTCCGTGATCATTGTCACCGGCAAAGGGTTCCACTGCTTCTGCTTGTAATAATCTTTCGGACAATATAATTGAAATAGGCTATTTCGGAACAGTTCGATTATTACGACCAAAAACAAAACAAAGTCCTATATGTACACATGGAGTATATGGACCTCCTGCCCCCAACTGCCCCCAGCCTCGTTTTCGCGCGCGAGACTTATACATTATGTGAGTTCAATCCGCTGGCATGTAAAATACTTACTTACGTGTTGTGATATGTTGTACCAACATGGCATGGTCGCTATCATTACATCGCGCTAAATACTTCTCTGATTAAATGCTGTAACGCAGGAGAAGATTTTGATCGACACACAGCGCGGAGAAATAAAATAGATAACCAGCGTGAGCAGATTATTTTCAACACATGTGATAAAACAAATGCAGTTGCCTTAAGAAAGAACATTACTCTGATGTATGTATCAAAGCAAGGTGTTGACATTTCTACTGGAAATGGTACCACGGCATCGTGGACCAAGGCTTCGTTGATTCGTCACGCACACCCAATTTTGGTAAGCTGGTCTTTGACCTTTCTGTGACGGCCTAATTCACTCTGACTCGGACATCAATACTCTACAATTGCTCCTGACACGAGAAGACGTCAGCGTCCAGTACATTCCATTGCAACCTCAGCTAGGTCGCAGTTTCAAACGCGTATTGTATTAAATACAAATTTTGTACAAACTATTACACCGAACCAAAACGATCCTTCTCAAACATCTCGATAATATTTTCCAGCTGAAGTCTTATTTCGCCATTTCCTCTGCTATGTAGGTTTCTCAACACTGTTGAACGTCGACCTGGTTTTCTTTATTGCTGCAAATTCCGTTAATGGACGTGTTTCAGTACGCACTCTCTTTCCTTGATGCAGTTCAAAATCACTATACGGTCACGTTGTTAACCTCACAATTAAGGCCACCCTGCGACAATCCGAACTAACGTTAGTAATTAATGTATAGGAAATTAGTCTTGCTAATGAGGTCATCTCGCTATACGGGCCAGTTTCAAGTTCCAGTTCCAAGAGTGAACGTAATAGTGAGGTTCCACTGTATCTGACTTGATTTTGTTTTGTTTTATGATATTCGGCTATGTCCTGCGTGCATGTACCACGTGGACGCTATTTCTGTATTCAATCGATTAAGGAAAAGAAAGACAGGCTTGTCGTCCAAACGGACGCACGACAAATGTGTGCTTCCAAGTTAGTTGGTCAAGTTAAGGCAGTTGTTCACACATTTCATGAATTCCGTTATGGTTCGTCCTTTTTTATCTTCTGATGTACATGACTGAGTATCACGTACAACGCCGCTTGACCTATCGTTTCGACCATTTTCTCCAATGCGTCTATCAGCATCTCCCCTCTATGTCGTTCACCGTATTCCGATCTTCTTATATCTTTCCCTACACAATACTCTCAACTCAGCTGTGATCTCGCCCATTGCTGCCACGTTGACAGTCGTTCCGGGATTATCAGGAATACTTACTAATCTAAACGCGTGCTTAATGTTACAAACATAAACTTGTTAGTATTGACTATCTACGATTTTGGACGAGTAAACACACGCTCATGGATTATGAGTTGACCATTTGTGACTCGCGCGTAATTGTTATTTCGTTAATGCTACGAAAAGACAAAAAGGTTGTATGTCACTCCACTGTCACCGGTGTCAGTGCGTGTGACATGTAACACAAACATGGCGACAAAATGTGTTTCGTGACAGTCGATCGAGGACAGTGGGAAGAAATGTCATTTCCGTCCCACTGACGCAAGATCGTCCCGCGCCGTCACTTAGAATAATTGGTGCGTACACAGACATCCAGTGCGAGTCTAGATACTAGAAATCTGATACATCCTTTTGGCGTCGTTTATCTTTATCCTTATAAATACTGTATTGCTAATGAAATGAGGCAGGGGTTTTACCACTTGAGCTGCGTATCGATTACGTAATACATCCTAATGAGAACTCGTCATTGGACCGTGCACTCGTACGTGTGTTTGCATGCATGCATGCATGCAGTGCTCCTTATCAATGTGTTTATATGCATGCCGGCAATGGTAGTTCATCGTTAATTTCAGAATAATCTTCCCGCAGTTTTTTTGTAGAAAGGAATTCTTTCAACGAGCCACGTGATTATGAAGGAGTGCACGATCTTCAAAAAGGTGTGGCGTATAATAGGCCAGATGCAGCCCTGTTTATTAAGTTAGATCTTAATTCCCAATCCTACGCAACTTAGACACTAGCGTTCGCTTTTGCGTACATAATAGAATCGAAATGATATATACATGCAACAGTTTCTTGCATAATTTCCTTTTCATCAATGTTGTAATGCTACATGATATAATGATCGTGTCTACAGTCAATGTGTGTCATTAGACAACATACATCTGGCAATAAAATTTAATTTGATTAATTTGATGAGTAGCTAACGTCGTTTCGTCGGTATTTTAACTGCATTTTTAAAATTGATGTATCCAGGTTGCTTATCAAACTCCGTCAAGAAGGTCAACAAAATTGCTGCCTGAACGCGTGCTTTTCGTCGTATATTTTGTTGAAATTCGGGTTTGAGAAGATTATCTTCATGACAAAAAAGTGAGAAACAACTATGGGAAATTCGCTAAAGTGTTCGATATACACGCAGTAGTGTTTGCACTACAAAATGTCATGTCGCAGTAGTAATATGATTCACATATTTAACCGTTATCGACATTGTTGTCAAAGGCAAAGCATGTCGGACGTATAACGCGTATATGTGATTGTGACGTTGTAGCGCTTACATCTTTCCGGCGTTATAAACGTTCCGATTGACGTTTCTGCGCATGCACGATACATGTAACATCATCAATATGCAGCGAAAGGACAAAGCATTTATGGTATAAATACTACGGGTTGTTCGTTAGTATGTAAATAACCTCTCAGCAAAGTTATTTGTCGCAAATTAACACGAGACAAATAAGTTTTGAGGCATGTTTTGATAGCAAGCGTAAATCAGGTGACTGTAGTGCGCCCATAGATCTAACTCTGTGGGTGCGCCTTAATCCGTGACAGTGATTTAAATAAATGTAATATGTTATTGTTTTGAACGACATTTTAAGCAACTATTCACAGTAATCATCACAGGAGAGTTAACGAACAGCCCATGGCATTTATATAAAAAAATACTTTGTTGTTTCGCTGCAAATTGATGATTTTACATTTATCGCGCATGCGCAGAAACGTCAATCGGAGAGATTATAACGACCGGAAAATTGTAAGCGCGACAACTTGCGTAAGCAAACCGCGATGTACTTGATACATCAATTCGAAGAACGAACGTTTAGCGTTAGACGCTCGTGAAATGCATGCACGCGCGAACACCTGTGGGACATAGATCAACGCATCTCGGTATAAACGCTGAAGAATCGATCGCTGAAGTCTGAACATTGCATTCTGACATCATGACGCTAACTGATCTATCAATCACGTGACTTGGTTCCTTAGCCAACGCCGTCAAGTGATGAAAATTCCCTGAACACGTGCGTTTCGTTGTACTGAAAATTTTGGTTTTAGAAGTCATACAAATTATTCTTTAACACCGCACAATATTTCGATGATCCGTGATTTGCAGAATTATTTCCTCGAGAAAAGTGAAAGCTGTTTTAGGTATCGCTGTGATTTGTGATCAAGTGTAACAGCGTGAAACGTGATTTAAAATATATATTCTTTTGAACCCTGATCGGCGAATCACTTTCTTTCGTGATATTTATGGAATGTGATATATTTTCTTCGTGAAACAAGATATGGGATTTTTCAGTGCGTATATTGTCGCTGTTAATTGTGACCCAGTATCCCCCGGGACCCCCTCCACACAGAACCTTCTCGAAATCTCGCCAATCGGCGCAAACGCCGCTGTAGACGCTACAACTTGTCTCGTTTTACTTGGCGACATAACCACAGCCGTGCAGGCGGAAACCGTCAAATTGAATCGGCCCGTTTGCGCGTAGCAAGACGGCAAAAACGTTCGGGTGCCGTGCACCGAGCACCGATTTTCTTCGCTGTTGCGTCTATTTAATTTCCCCAACTGAGCCGCGGCCTTTTGCGCGGCCCGGCGGTTATCGTATTGCCGGGCTATATACGCGGCAACTGCGTCGGTAATGTCTGCTCCACTTCACAGGAACGCCACTGTCTATCGTGTGACAGCTCGCCCGGAAAGGAGATTGCGAAAAGGAGGATTACACAATTCCAATTCGACGCATAAAATCGAAACAAATCTGTGTAGCCATGGCAACGGTCAATTGAGAATTCAATTACGTTGAATGGTTGCCGAGGTTTAAATTTGTGTTAACTTGCGACGAACGTTCATCGCGTGTTGATTTCGCCCGATGATTAGCGCGCGAGACGTCTGATACAGGGGCTAGACAAAAACGAAAGTGTCCTCAAAAAGTGAAAGTTACTACTCTAGCAAGTAACCCCGTTTTCAATTTCTGCGTACGGTATTCACAGCATCTTCCAGTTGATTTCTAGAAGCAACCACATTAAACGTCAGATATAATTTAACTAAAAAAATGCTCATTAATTACAGCGTGGCTGAATGCTTGTAAGGGACGGAGTAGGGTATCGTTGAAGCGATCTGCCAGTGATAATATGTAAAGCGGTTTAGTTTTAGTTTCTGCTGAATTAATGGTACGTCATCCCACTAAACTGTTGAGGAATCAGCCTATTTTTAAAAAGTTGCTCAAGTACGTAATAAAGCCATTAGATTGCGTTTATAATATTTTAATATGTTATATAACATTGTTATCTTTGGTTTAAAATAAAAAATTATGAATATTTTTTCTAGTTGCATTGCCAAGTAATTTTAAAACACTAAACACAAATTAGATGTGTCGATATTAATTTATGACCGAAAAGTATCACGTGCGATCTTTATGGATTCCGAAATATTATTACAATTCGCCAACGCAGTGGCTCATGGGTAGAGCGTTGGCCTCTCGACTAAAGAGGACCCGAGTTCGAATCTTGTTCTGCGGTGTTAAAACCTTGGGTAAGTTTTGTTCACTCTACATTGCTCCAGTTTACTCAGCTATATAAATGAGTACCTGGCTATAGACAAGTGGTGGATATGTGTACGAGCAGCCTTCGCGCGTTAGTTGTTGAATATGGCTGGATGCTTCCCAGAGAAGTTGAGATGGTGTTTGGTTGAACAGGTCTGCCGGGGAAGTAAAGTGTAAAGCGCTTTGGGCAATCCTGAGGATTGGATACCGCGCTGTAATTTTATAAGAACTAGTTTTTTTTATCTTTTAGCGTGGGAACGTTGTGAATATTCTGAGATGAGTCGCTCAAAAAATATCCAACTGCAGCCTTTGCGGCTCGCCGTACACTCATTGCAAGCAGTCTCTCTTAGTAACAAGTCGTATGACCTGATAGAGCGCTGTGCCCAATCGTCACGATCGCACAAAGCGCTTTACGCCAGGCGTGTTCAATCGCAGTTCATCTTGACTTCTATTAGAAGCATCCAGCCATGCTGCAATTAGTGAGCGAGGATTATGCGTACACAAATGTCCACCACTGCCTATAGCTAGGTATTCATTCATACAACTGGATAAACTGGCGCGATCTAATGCGAAACAAACAATGAGGTTTTCCATATTTGTTTCCATATTCTAACAATGTTTAGTTTCTCGTTGCGAATCGCTTACACACACTGATGATACGATCGCGATCAGACATCAATAGTTCTGGTAAAGCAACGATACAGCAAAGCTATGCGATACGCATGGCGATATATATTTGATACATGACTCTAATGAATGACTAACAAACGGTTATTTTGGTTCCTTTTTAATCACTATATATATATATATAGACACACACACACAACATATATATATATATATATATATATATATATATTATGTAATTATATGTAATATTCTAACTGAGAATAACTATATATATTTATGTACAAATAATTCAATGTATTCACTCATCAATATATATATATATATAATATATATATATATATATATATATATATATATATATATATATATATATACTATATTCACTCACTCACTCATTCACTCACTCACTCACTCACTTATTCATTCATTCTCTCTCTCTCTCTCTCATTCACTCACTCATTCACTTACTCATTCACTCACTCATTCACTTACACACTTATTCATTCTCTCTCTCTCTCTCTCTCTCTCTCTCTCATTCGCTCACTCACTCATTCACTCTGCTTTTTTCTCTCACTCACTCACTCATCCGAAGACCTGTCAGCTTGTGGAGTGACCCGAGGGACGCAAATGCAGCGGATCCTCTCCGAGGCGGTCTAACGGTAGTCCCAGTAGCATGATGCTGTATAAGGTCACGTGTCTCACACACAATGAAACACTAACCACCACCTATTGGCTATATATTAACGGAGAACGGAACTAGTTGCAAATTAAAAAAGTGTTCATTGAGGTTGCATGGTTACCATAATCGGAACCGTCAGAGCACTGTAGTACACCTGATCCTGTTAACCCTCCTGCTAACACAATTACTACCTCTGACAGGAGAGTACAATTCAGGTTAACATAACAAATCAGGACGACAGTAGGGGTTTGGATTTTGTGTTCCTGTAACGTGTTCTTGACGGTGGCATACAGTGCCCCTGTGGCGTCTCAGTCGGTGTACGTGATGGATGGCACTTAGAATTAAACTTACGGGCCTGGTCAATATAAACAATTCAATAATCCAAATTAAATTGGACAGGATCGATGCAACGCATCCAAAAAGAAATCAGAAAGGCCGACGAACTGTGGTGATACATTGACGAATATATATATATATATATATATATATATATATATATATATATATATATATATATATGTATGTGTGTGTGTGTGTGTGTGTGTGTGTGTGTGTGTGTGTGTGTGTGTGTGTGTGTGTGTGTGTGTGTGTGTGTGTGTGTGTGTGTGTGTGTGTTTGTGTGTGTGTGTGTGTGTGTGTGTTTGTGTGTAGTGTTGTATTTTATATTATGTATTAGAGAGGAGAGAGAGAGAGAGAAGACAGACAGACAGACAGACAGACAGACAGACTACAGACAGACAGACAGACAGACAGACAGACAGACAGACAGACAGACAGACAGACAGACAGACAGACAGACAGACAGACAGACAGACAGACAGACAGACAGACAGACAGACAGACAGACAGACAGACAGACAGACAGACAGACAGACAGACAGACAGACAGACAGACAGACAGACAGACAGACAGACAGACAGACAGACAGACAGACAGACAGACAGACATACAGACAGACAGACAGACAGACAGACAGACAGACAGACACTGAGTGAGTTAGGTTCCAATACTTCCATTGAATAGAATGGTTATACCATATCACATGTCAGTGAATTGCATTTATTACCTAAAACCTAACCATACGTTTACAGCACAGTTAACATGTTAACAAAGACCAGAATTTGCCGTATTTTTTATTCTCTGTGGATTACTCATACTTTCCCAAACTGTTGTTTTATCCAACCGAACCCTTTACCCACCCACCCATAACCACATTGTTATGTTCCTCATCTAAACACGCAGAAGACAGTTATGGCATGCAGATATATCGCTTGCAAGTGTTCTGACGTCGTTCCAACGTTTGTGGGCAAGGTTTAGATTCCAGTCGATTGTTTAACGCCAGTTCATTATTCTCGTTCTCTCTGGTGTCCACTGTTCCACCTGTTGGTGAGATCCAGTAGGTGGGAGCCTTGAGCCATGGCTGGGTCTACCCATTCGTCTTCTGCAGAGATGCCACGGGTTGTCTTCGTTGTATCCGGACGTCTATGTTCGTCGCAAGCCGACGATGAGCAAATCCATCAAGGTTATTAGCAGCGACATTGACGTAGCCTCATCCCTGTCGCGAGCGCCTGTAATATCAATACGTCCGGGATATGTATTTTTATCGCACAGTAACGAGGTGTGTGGCGGAATCTCAAAGAAATATGAAATGTTATTACTTCTTTAACACATAGACATACTCACGCACGCACGCACGCACGCACGCACTCACGCACGCACGCACGCATGCACAAAATCACAAACACACGCGCACACACCAACAAACACACGCACACAAGCGCACCCGCAACATATATATATATATGTATATATACACATGCACGCACGCACGCACATACACTGTGCTAAATTTATACATAAACGCTAGATTTATTTTCAAATCTAAATAATGAGTGCAAATTTTGCAACCAAACAGTTCATTACGTTCAAATATAAAGATGATAACTTCCAGCTGAGACCCGTGTTGAAGATCACTGCTTATTCTTTGTTGAAACGCCCATTTTACACATTGTATGACGGCAACTTTGAAAATGCTGTATCGAATGTGTATGTGTTAATAACACGGTATGTAATTCTTAATTGTTGTTGTATGAAATATAGAAACTACCCACTCGCAAACTCAACTCATGTCGGCCATTGAGGTCGAACAATTGCGGCTTCAACAATCTTTCTCCAAGTGCCTCGTTCTGTAGATCTTCCGCTCCTGGGCCTCTATCTTCCTTCAAGTAGTCTGTGTATGTTGCTCATCACACAGTTAACTTTCCCATTGGCCACCATGTTAGCGT
Organism: Ridgeia piscesae; assembly: GCA_025642075.2. Lineage (NCBI taxonomy): Eukaryota > Metazoa > Annelida > Polychaeta > Sabellida > Siboglinidae > Ridgeia > Ridgeia piscesae. The sequence continues at coordinate 196,320 of JAODUO010000389.1, forward strand.
TTTGTATGATTATAAGAAAACCAGACGCAGGAAAATTCTAAAACGTATTGCCTGTTGTTTTCATCGTCTCAGTGACATGCTGGTGAAGATTAGTCAAATTCCAATATTTCGTTCTCTCGTAAAGTGCAACTCAGTATGACAACCGTCACCATTTACAAATGAATGCAGGCAGTAATACAACAGAGGAGGCAATAAGCCAAATCACTGCCAGGTACCCATCCGCTTAGGAAAATCAGCTAAAAATGCAGCATTTCACTGTCAACAGCTTCCACAATCACACATGGAAATCGGACTGCTCAAATGCACTTATGTCACAGCAGGTGAATGTTGAAAAAAATCGAAATAAAAAATATATGGGACTATGTGTCGGTAACCAAGTAGGAAGTCTAACTGTGTCATGACCCCCTAAGCCGTTCCAACAGTCGGTTGCTTAAAACAACCTAAATAGGTCAACTGCACCATATCTCGTCGTTGATCGCTATAGGCTGATTGTGTGATAATGAAATATTTAAATGAATGACGTATCGTGGGTCAATCTATGAAACACGCAACTATCAATATTTCATAGTTTAATTGTTAGAACGAATAATGTACAACCAATTTCAAGAACAGTGGAGACTTACTATTAGTGCTTTCTCGGGTCAAACGCATGTGACCAGATTGGCTTGGTTACCGTAATCATGTGCTTACTTTCCAATATTCAAGGGTTACTAAAATTGCTTGATACTTTTATAGGTGACCTAAATTATCGTGGCTATATAGCTCAGGTGACCGTAAAGCTAGGTTATATCGTAGGTCATAAGTGTTATGTAATCAAGAGTAGATGAAGTGGTGAGAGTTTTGGATAAATGAATGATGATGTTCTTAACGTAACCATTATCCAAAGGAAGATCGTTTCATTCCCTTTGGTCCAATCAAAAGAAAATTTATTTTTACTGGGATGTGTACAAACCCATCGTCACGATTCGCATTAGACGTCACCAACAAACATGCTGTCATATAGAGTAAACACTACCTGTAGTAAATAGTACTTCGGCGAAAACAATAACAGGAAAACACCACGCATTCACCAGATTGATGTGCGTACGCCGTTGCGTTGAAATGGATGAACGTTTTTCTTACTGAAAACAAATCTACCCGTAAGGATACGGCTAGTCAACGGTTCAATGGTGATACACCGTCATCACATTTATGCCGTGCTCGGTCACACGGACGTAACGTGAAGACATCGCGACAATATGGGCGAATATATCCAACACAGCCTAATTAAAAAGCCGACCTAGTTGTACTGGATTACATACGAAACATGCCACTTTAAGCAGTGCGCGTTGATTAATTCGTTGCGATTATCATTTCGATACAACAGGATTCATTAGGTCCGTCTTGTATATACAATTTCGCTATTTCATTAGCGAACGGCTCATTTCGGCGTTAAATTCATTGATCATACGCCACGTTATCATTCAATCACCACCGCGATTCTTCCCATCAATTACGACCAATTCCTGATACAATAACAGGCACACTTATCACCGATAATATTATCACTTTTTCGCAATACAATGTATATATCCCGCCATCCATCACCGGGTCCCACGGCGTTCATTCGTCCGCTTCTTCGCTCGTGGTGTTGTTTATTTATGAATAACTGTTCGTCTCCCTCCTCTTTCATCGCGGCATGCGCTCTCGCAATAATTCACTTTGCATTCACCGACACCAGCGCACGTCCACTATTTGCGTGGAAGATTTATTTCCGTAATGATTCTTGTGCACACGTTCTTTCCAACCATTGCGTTGCATCCTAGGGCGGTGAACCTCCTGGGCAAAGGGTGTACGACCGCGCAATGAGAACGATGATCCCATTGTTTTGCTTTTTTCCAGCGCGGAACGTGTGATAAATTCCGCGGAATGCGTCGCTGTGCCCGCGAGTGACTTGCACTGGTGTATCGAAGGGATTAATCCGCTAACGCCCAGATTCACCCGCGGTTGGTTTCTCGACCGCCAAATCTGCGGTCATCCATCAATGATTCATGCCCTCGCCGCCTGGCGCTGCATCACAAATTAACTCAATCACTATAGGCAGTAATTATTGGACCCGCTCAACGGGGCGAAGTTTCTTCAAACAGTTCACGTTGCAAGGGGTGTCATTTAGAGTTCTCTGCCCTGTATAGGATGTAGTGTCTAGTGCAGCGATGCGGAAATTAAGTTTATAAGTCTTCAACGACACAATCGATAATTATGGCGTTACATATATATCTCTACATTAATTTTGATTTAATATGTCATACAGTTTTTGTATTTGAAGTATGGATTATATGGAAGTTAAAATAGACTGAGACGAATAAAATGACTAGATATATATATATATATATATATATATATATATATATATATATATATATATGTATATATATATATATATATATGTATATATATATATAATATATATATATATATATATATATATATATATATATATATATATATAATAACACACAAATTACCTAACACAACCACATGGCAAAATTTGAATTACACTAAGGGAAATAATATTATTTTCCAGTCGTAAAGTCATGATTAAACGCGGCTGCGAATGTAGACCTGTTTCGCAGAAAACGTAACAAAATCCAAGAAATTGTGTCCATAATATGACCGTGAGACAATGACTGCGTAAAGTAATTCCATAATTACGGAAACCTGACGATGCACTTGACAGAAATACCAGCTGCAGAACTCCTGTTATTGTCGGTTCACGACTGCGAGGAAAAATGCGGGAACGAACGAGACAACTCAACAGCAGAGAAATATAAGAGACGAAACCCAGTAGATGTTCAGATGCAGAAGTGTCAGACAGAAGTCAGACAGAAGTGATGGACATCGATATTTCATGCACTGCAAGCCGTTTGTAAAATAGAAGAGGGTCTCGGAAACTCCGACGAAAAAACAAATAGGCAGTATTGCACGCACGCACGAACGTACAACTACGCACGCACGCACGCCACAGCCACAGCCACACGCACGCGCACGCGCACGCGCACGCGCACGCGCACGCGCACGCGCACGCGCACGCGCACGCACGCGCACGCGCACACGCGCACACGCACGCACACACGCACACGCACACACGCACACACGCACACACGCACACACGCACACACGCACACACGCACACACGCACACACGCACACACGCACACACGCACACACAGCACACACGCACACACACACACACACACACACACACACACACGTAGTCCTTCAACAACATGTGCATAACGGGTGAAAGAAAACATAGAAAAAGATATGCAAACAATAGAAGATGATGAGGAGGAGGAGGACCACGTGACTGAGACTCCATAACCTTCACCAGTACAGCACTCGTATCTAAACGGGGTCAGCCGCCCTCGAGACGCACTGAGGCAGACGGCGATGGGTCGGTGCCACCGGAGCCTCATGACCCGACTCGCATGCAGAGAGGCATGCCGTAACGCTTCCACGGTGGCGTGTTGGCTCGCGTGTGTGTGCGCGCGTGTGTTTAGGCCTACGCACACACGCTGCTGCGGGATAATATTATATAATAAAATGACGAAATCTGCCGTATTGTGTAATCCCTGCGTTGCCTGCACGGTATGGTACATGCTGTAAGCGTTATCGTCGAATCGTACCGGAGAGAGACCTTTCGCAATCAATCGCAGGTAATTAATAAAAGATTTCTTCTGCATGCCTGAACACCAGCCATACACAGTATCGGTTTCCGGTAATTTATCGCAGGCATTTAGCCGTTTCGTTTGTTTTTCTGCGGAAATGCACTTTTTCTAAAGGCTTGCAAACAAATTAATATGGCTAAGTGATAGGTTCAAGCTGATTTAATCGTTCCAGTTGAAGAATTCTAGAAAGATTAGTTGTGACCTATACAGATTAATCCACTAGGGTAGTACTTTTGTGGTAATACAAGTGTATTGTTTTCTAATTGTGTTTCATGAAATAGTAGAATGCCGTTTGCTCGTGTACGCACTCAAATTAGTCCATGCAAGTGATTAACAAAAGCATAATTATGTGAGTGAGTGAACGAACAAACGAACGAACGAACGAACGAACGGACGGACGGACGGACGGACGGACGGACGGGCGGGCGGGCGGGCGGGCGGGCGGGCGGGCGGGCGGGCGGGCGGGCGGGCGGGCGGCGGGCGGGCGGGCGGGCGGGCGGGCGGGCGGGCGGGCGGGCGGGCGGGCGGGCGGGCGGGCGGGCGGGCGGACGGCGGACGGACGGACGGACGGACGGACGGACGGACGGACGGACGGACGGACGGACGGACGGACGGACGGACGGACGGACGACGGACGGACGGACGGACGGACGGACGGACGGACGGACGGACGGACGGACGGACGGACGGACGGACGGACGGACGGACGGACGGACGGACGGACGGACGGACGGACGGACGGACGGACGGACGGACGGACGGACGGACGGACGGACGGACGGACGGACGGACGGACGGGACGGACGGACGGACGGACGGACGGACGGACGGACGGAGACGGACGGACGGACGGACGGACGGACGGACGGACGGACGGACGGACGGACGGACGGACGGACGGACGGACGGACGGACGGACGGACGGACGGACGGACGGACGGACGGACGGACGGACGGACGGACGGACGGACGGACGGACGGACGGACGGACGGACGGACGGACGGACGGACGGACGGACGGACGGACGGACGGACGGACGGAGGACGAGGACGGACGGGACTGAGGAGGACGGACGGACGACGGACGGACGGACGAGAGAGACGAGACGGACGAGACGGACGAGAGGAGCGAGAGACGGACGGAGGAGGGACGGACGGACGAGGACGGACGGAGGAGAGGCAGGAGGGCGAGAGAAGGAGACAGTGATTTCATGGTGGGTGAAGATGAGGATGGTGGTGCGTGCGTGCGTGCGTGCGTGCGTGCGTGCGTGGGGTGTGTGTATGTGTATGTGTATGTGAGAGAAAGAGAGAGAGAGAGAGAGAGAGAGAGAGAAAAGAGAGCGGTTGCGTTACTGTGTGTGAGTGTGTTTTTGTGAGTAGTTATTTATATTACATATGCAGCACAAGGTACACTATTCTTAGAACCAGCCGCTATACCTTGTCATATTCACTTGTTGTAAACAACCGTGTAATTAACTCCACAACATGACGCCTCATTCATAGAAGTACTCCTAGAATAGATGACTACCTCACCGGATTTGTTGTGAATTATTGCAAGTTAAAAATCAAAGCTGCTATGATGACGTGTATTATTTCCATAGTCTAAAATGGAATGCAAAATGCGATGTGATACCCCAAAAGATGTGGTGCAATGCACTGCACACACCTACGCACCCTCAAATATATGTATGGATTGAAGTGCATAAATGACGCACAGAATATTCGCAGTAATCATATCAACTGCTAAACGTTATTACCGTGTACGTGTGGCATTTATTGGGTTATTGGATCACGGTTTAGGAGGAATGCTGGCCTTAATATCGCTCGCTTCTCGAACTGTAACTGAAGCCACGACTTATTAAATAAGAAAGGCGGCATTTTGGCGAGTAAAACACGATGCTTATATCCCGGGATATTTTCTAAATACCGAATGCATACCAGTGGCACGTGCGCGACATTTCGTCTAGGTGTGTTGTCGCGATCATTCGGCATAGCCGATCGGGCGATTACTTAATTGTCCGCCAAACAAGCAGAGTTATATATGAACCCAAATTTACCTTTACGTATGCGTCATTGACGTGGAGTGAGTTTGGAATAGTCGATCCGAAGGTTAGTTTCATTAGTGGAGCAATATCTAACTGGACGGTTTGGAAGCAATATAAGGCGCCATGCAAGTGCGGAAATCACGCGAAGGTCTCCCGTTGCGAATTACGGACATATGACAGATGGAAGGTGTTGGATGGTGTACAAGGAACAGGAAGTACTTTCATGAAGTACGTCATAAGTAGAATATGCCACGCGCGCACAGCTATATGCTATTCACAACACACATAATACACACACAACATTACACAAAACATATACATATACACGTATACGCACGCACGCACGCGCACACACACACAGATCATTGACACATTAATATTAATTTTATATTTAAAGATTAAGGACTTCATATCATTCTATTGCGCGCGCGTACACACACACACACACACACACACACACACACACACACACACACACACACACATATATATATATATATATATATATATATATATATTTATATATATTTATATTTATATATATTGTGTGTGTGTGTGTGTCTATGTGTGTGTATGTGTGTACGCGCGCGTGTATATATAGGTGTGTGTAAAAGTCACATCGTCTGCAATAGAATAATATGAAGTCCTTAATCTTGAAATAAAAAATTAGTATTAATGTGTCAATGATCTGTATGTGCGCGCGTGCGTGTGTATACTTGTGTATGTATATGTGTTGTGTTATGTTGTGTGTACTATGTGTGTTGTGAATAGAAGTGCATATAGCTGTGCGCGCTTGTTACTGTTCTATTCGTCAACTATTTCATAGATTATTGGCATATTGATATCATTCAGGTAACGTGGCAACATGACGAATGTTCTGTCATTCTGGCAACCAGAGACACCTCCCCGAGACCAATTTTCTTCACCTCTATATGCAGTCTCTAAGGATCATGTTTTGTTAGAATTGGCCGCTTTACCCTTCATCAATCCGCACCTGCTTCTTCTTGTATGGTGTTGTGCGTGTGTTCTAATCTTGGGCACGTAACGCAATATTCCCCCTCCGTACTGACCCCGTAGACAGTTAGGCATGACCTATTCAGTTCAGCCACAGTGTCACTGTCCATTAGAAATCAGATACTCACGGAGAGAGATTCTAATTACTCAATCATTTGCATAAGACTTTTCCAAGTGTGGCTTTTCTATATAGAACATGACGTTTGCGAATTCTACTGTCTGTACTTGAATGTCATGTGATATGTATAGATGATGGTTCCAATCTGGATTGATGTGCATACAATTAACTTGCATTTATATATATATATATATATATATATATATATATATATATATATATATATATATATATATATATATATTATATTCAAATACTTTAAAAGCACCTCCGTCATTACAGATTAGTATTTATTTCCCAAGTATAGCCTCAATAAAACGTGTTTATGTGTACGTTTTTCTGACTGATTTCACAGATGACACATATTCCGTACGGTAACACAGATCTGTACGTTGACAACGCCTGAGTAAACCTCTTTTGGGCGTACGTTTAGCCTTAACCTTTGCCCTTGAGCACATTACTCGTTCTCTTGTGGGAAACGCAAAATTATATTACGAATTCCTCGGACAATCCATGCAAATTGCTAGTTATTAGGAGGAGCCAATGGACAGCCCTCGCTAATGACGATAAGATGGTGGGTCCGCGTGGGATATCCGGAGTTAAATCTGGAATTAAGTCGTCGTCCATTGCCCTGCGGTCACGTTTGTCATGCGCAGTGACCGACAACATGGCAGCGTGCCACACAACGTACGTTGTGTCGTCATGGTCCGAGATGACACACGTTGACAGTCGTCTGGGGATAAAGGCATTGTGGGGAGGTCAGATCAACAAAGTCTGACCAATCGCGTCGTTCTGTCGTCATATCTCGTCAGCGTTCCCGCACGTTCCACGCCATTGTCGATCGTTAAGGATCCCATTATACGGATGTCCCGGAAACGTGATGAGGAAATTCTGACCGATGGAATGTCGGATCATAGCAGACGGCATTGTTGTCGAACCGGAACTATTAGACAGGGAGCTGGTGCACTGTGGGATTGAAACACGGAAGACCCATTTTACAAATCCTCCTCCCCCGATGAAACCCCTTGCGTTCTATCTCGCTCTCAGATCTCGCTCTCAGATCTCACGTAATTTCGGAATTCTTGTCGATTTAGCGTCATTTTCAACGTAAAACTACAAATGTCCCCAGAGTAACGTCTTGTACACATGTTTGTTGTAGGACATGACAGGTGGCCGTAGTAATGAACAACATTAATATAATATGTATCAACATTTCGAGCAAAAGGCAACGTTTGACGGAGGTTTCGCGCAAAATTTTGATTATGATGTAACAAACCGCGACGTTATCATTTATCAATCAGCCTATCCGTGGCAGAAATTGTATCTCCTACTGATATTCCTTTTTCAATAATTTTTTATTCGCGAAACGAAAGTAGTACGGTTTCAGTAATAATAATAATAATAATAATAATAATAATAATAATGACTTCTTATGCGCCAATATCCTCGAAGATCAAGCTCAGTGGCGCGACAAAACCAACGGGTTAAGCAATTGCGTAAACGACCAACTGGTCGCTAGGTGGCGTAAGGTGGTAAATCTTACAGTTTCGTAATAACGGACAAACAAATTGGTCCCACCCGCGTGAGGTCGCCGTCACTGTACAAGATGGCCAAAGAGAACCAGCTCTCTGCTCTAGGAGCTCTGGTCGAACCAGCGCCCGGATTACGCAACTGTAATCGCGTGTCGATGCACGTGCAGGCGGACGGGCGCCCGCGCGCGCGCCGTCACGCGTAGGTAGCGTCAACGATAACAGTGCATGTGAAGGCGTCCACGGCGACCCGAGGGCGGATTGAGACG
>JAODUO010000389.1:210000-220000 GCA_025642075.2 Ridgeia piscesae
AAATATTCTCAGTATATTTGAAGTCCACTGGTGTAAGATCCTTGGGAATTTCGTGACATTTAATACCTCAGTTTTCCACAAACTTCTTGTAAACCACACACTCTTTCATTCATGCTAGAATAAGTAGTTGGTCATGTTGATATCATCAATCTAAATCACACCAGTATCAATACGCAGAAAACAAACGACTGTTATCTGTCATCATTTGATAGCTCTGATGCCACGCTGCACAGAAACCTCATCGATTCTCATTCGACGCTACATAAATTCATTCCACCTGCAGAATGGTATTTCTAGTGGGTACTGCTCCGTTCTCTAGGCATGGACAACAAAAACGCCTCTTTTAACGACAGTCAATGAAATCGCCCACGAGGAGTGTTGTCAGCCTCAAGTCTTGTGACCTTATATATCTTTGGTGATTTCAGCCACTCGCTGCCATGTTCAGGGCGTGAATGGATCATTATATTGGGATTCCCACCAGTCGTGTATCCGTCTTCAAATTTGTGCGGGTATTTCCTCAGTTCCTACTTCTGACGCGGTAGCGACTGGCGAAGTCAATTGCTATAATTGTTTAGTTCGATTCCGTTCACTTCCCAGCTTTGCGGACACGATCTGCCAGGGGTAGAAACGTAGCGCAACGACACCTAACTTACGAGGATGGTTGAAATGCCTGGCTCCCCAAACTTATTCACTTATTGATGATTTATGCTGTGATATGATGATTCTTTTACATTTTGCAGACCAACTTTGGTGTTTTAAAGACTAAACATATACCTGATACTAAACGCATTCATGTCATTTTCGCTGATGTCGTATCTGTCAGTCGTCGGACCTTTAGGTGCAGATAACAACGGCAAGATCTGAGCGAAATCAACATTATAACTACACGAAATAAATAAAAAGAAATTACCTCTCAATAAACGTTTTTTGTTTTTCTTCCGTATAATATATTATATCGGTCGTTTCTCACGTTCTTCGGCGGACTGAATTCCCGGTAGTGTCACATGACTTGCATCATGTGACACAAGCTGTAGCATGACAGGTGGGAGTTCCTGACCAATGTCTCTGGTTAAAACCGGCTTCCCCTGTGTATGTTTATGGCTTTTTACATCCCTCATTGAACACTGGTAGCCTGTATTCAACTTATGTTCTCTTACTGCTATTGGCGACACAACAGATGTACTATAACTTGTGTGCCCAGTGGTCTTGCTGGTTCCTCTATGTAGTGTTGGTCGCAGTCCGGGCATTGGATGTCATATACCACGCTTTGTCTGTTTTGTCTTTCGGGTGCACCAGCAGGGACCTCAGGGTGTTGATAGGTTTGTGGTACACTGGTATGTCAGAGTATTCGAAAATCCTTGCCAACTGTTCCGACAGCTTAGGGGAGACCTATGGCATGTTGTCTTCTGTTGATTTCTCTAGGTGTTTATAAGAAACCGGGTCTTCACATTCGTATACATGAAATAGTTTATATATAATTCAAATAGAAATAAAACAACTGCTGTAAGTTCCACACGGTCGTTGATGTGCGTGGTGATTCGTAATAGACAACGACTTTCTAAGTTGGCCGGTGTGTTGGGTTGATAAACGCTGCGTCAATTGATTTTCATTCTCTCGCCGTCTGCTGCTGCTCACAGTTGCTGTCGATGCGTCTAATCGATTCAATTAATCACTGCATTGACCGCGAATCCGCCAACTTAACCCATAGACTTAATACGATTGTAAAGTGGCAAATAATCGCAATTTCCTGCGGGATCAGATTTGCGCCAGTATTCCCGGCTGATTGATAGTTATTGCGCCTGGGGACGGACGGACCGCTCAGCGGCTGCAGGCGGGGTCGTTCCAACAGGCGGGGGAATGCGGCAAAGTACAGTTCTGTTGTGGGTGGTTCTAATTAGCTATGTATTAATGTAAATGCACTCACCGACAGAGTTTGTGTACTGCGCCTGTTTTCCATTTGTCTTGGTGTCGTGAACAGGACGGTGGTATAGTATTTTTTGACGCCGTCATCATCTTTAACACTGCCTGTCTAAATGGAACGTAGATGCAATCTGTTAAACCAAAAAGTGCTGTCAGCGTAAAAATGTAAAGAATAGATATGCAAACACGCAAAATTGCGTTTGCAGATGTATATAGTTTGAAAAGTGTTGTTGTTAACGAGAGGGTCGTGTTGTTTTTTGTTTCACGATTTTATTTAAAAAAATATTTTATTGTGTCCGTTAGTTTAGACAATTAAGATGTTAGTTATAATCATAAAGATGCCACGTGTCAGTCGGACATAATACTTTTGGTCTTGTACATCCTGTCACCCTTGTCTACTCTCTATCATCTTTATTTCCCTCTCCCTGGCCTTCTCTCTCTCTCTCTCTCTCTTTCTCTCTCTCTCTCTCTCTCTCTCTCTCTCTCTCTCTCTCTCTCTCTCTCTCTCTCTCTCTCTCTCTCTCTCTCTCTCTCTCTCTCTATCTCATTTTATATTTGTCTGCGAACGCTCTGTGTGTGTGTGTGTGTGTGTGTGTGTGTGTGTGTGTGTGTGTGTGTGTGTGTGTGTGTGTGTGTGTGTGTGGTGTGTGTGTGTGTGTGTGTGTGTGTGTGTGTGTGTGTGTGTGTGTGTATGTGTGTGTGTTTGTGTCTCACGTGTGCTATTTCTGGACAACAAAGACATACGTCACAATGCCTAAGATAACGTCACCGTGGTGAACGTGACGCAGGTGGCGCCACCGCATCACTTGCGAGGACGTCATTTCGCAGCCATAATAATAACGATTATTGACACCTTGATGGTGTTCATCAAACACGTTTATGTTCCACTTTGTCTTACCCATGGTGCTTTAGTTGATTTATTGTCCGCCCAGCCCAACCTGCCATCCAATCTTAGCAGGAGTTGAGAATAGAAGATAGTACATAACTGTCATTGACTACGTTAATGAAAAACAACGACTGCTGATTTAGCCAATCGTGTTTCCAAACGCCAAATCTAGACTGGATCGGACAACGCTAATGAAGATTCATTTTTCACCTGGGAGTCTTAAATCGACCCACGCATCTCCCTTGTTCATACATACATACGTACATACGTCGATGCCAATTAAGCCGTTCGTGGATGCAAGAAAACGTATTCATGAATAAAATATTAATATTGAAACCGCAGAGGTCGGCAGAGTTTGATCGTGCCTTTACGACCGAAGCTGGTTGTTGTTTTCAAACCCCGTTGACATGGCTGAGATCCGAGTGTCTGCTTTGCTGAGAAGACCAGTTTCTGAGCTAAAGTGATACACTATCGTGATCAAATAATAATTCGAATGTACAGGCAAAATGTTTGATATAGTGCTGTCAAATGCGATTGGCTATTTGATGCGTGTGTGTGTGTGTGTGTGTGTGTGTGTGTGTGTGTGTGTGTGTGTGTGTTTTGTGTGTGTGTGTGTGTGTGTGTGTGTGTGTGTGTGTGTGTGTGTGTGTGTGTGTGTGTGTGTGTGTGTGTGTGTGTGTGTGTGTGTGTGTGTGTGTGTGTGTGTGTGTGTGTGTGTGTGTGTGTGTGTGTGTGTGTGTGTGTGTGTGTGTGTGTGTGTGTGTTTTGTGTGTATGTGTGTTGATGTGTGTGTGTTGTGTGTATATGTGTGTGTATATATGTATGTGTATGTGTGTGTACATGTATATGAATATGCATACAATAATTACAATATATATATATATATATATATATATTATGTAAGTATGTATGTATATATAACACACATATAAGTATGTGTATGTAAGTATGTATGTATGTATGTATGTATTTATGTATGTATGTATGTATGTATGTATGTGTGTATGTATGTATGTATGTATTATATATATATATATATATATATATATATATATATATATATATATTTATGTATATATATATATATATATATATATATATCAAATTGTATTATTTCAACTTGTGGATAGATGAACTGTATGTTGAATAAACGGAAATGCGAAATCAATAAATGCCTTTACTATTTAGATTTGAGTGAACAGTTTAACTAAGTATTCTCATATAAGACTATCTATCACAATACATGTTGGCGATCACATTGAAGACCCAACTAATGTGAAATTGGCTCTATTATTTGGAATATATGAATAACAAGGACCGACCTACCGAGGATTGTGCGACTGATCCAGCCATAAACATGATCGCCGACATAGGATTATATATGGGGAAACGTATACGCCATTAATGTTGTCACGCAGGCGCACGAGAACTCTATATTTATGAGCGATTGTCTGCGGAGTTCGTGCAGACAATGACGTCACGAGGCGTTAGCCAACATTGGGGTTGCGGTTTAATCGGCCGTGCTGTCATTGACCTATTCCGAGGTCGATTCGTTTCTACAAAAAGCATTATGGGAATAATTGCGTCCGTGTGAATACTTGGTGAATTAGAACACGGAATGCCGTTTGGTATATATATATATATATATATATATATATATATATATATATATATATATATATATATATATATATATTAGAAAACGTTTAATGGTTCGTATTAAGCTCTTAAGTAACTGATGGTGTAAGGTAATAGACATATAACGATGATTATGCGTAGCTAATTATTTCTGATAACGATTTAATCTGATAATTATTTTGATATTACACGTCTGTCCAAACAACTCGAATATAGTTTCCTTACCATATCGTGAACGAGACTATTTGGTGGCGTACACCGGTCAGCTGAGACACCTTTGCCGAGAGTTCGTTAACATGTTCAGATCATGACAACGTGCAGTACATATTTCCTCATCACGTCATCCTTCACAACCTCTGTCACCTCCATGTGACGTCATCCACCACAACCTCTGTCACCTCCATGTGACGTCATCCTTCACAACCTCTGTCACCTCCATGTGACGTCATCCACCACAACCTCTGTCACCTCCATGTGACGTCATCCACCACTACCTCTGTCACCTCCATGTCTCTCCTCACGACATCACTCCTTCATTCCCTTCGTCATCCACTCCTGAATTTAGCCGCCACCTACACACCCTCGTGGTCTCACTGTCTCCCCTCTGTCTTCACCACGTGACCAAATCATCACATTCTCTCTGTATATATATATATATATATATATATATATATATATATATATATATATATATATATATATATATATATTTATACGTTATGCCTGGACGCCGGCTATGCCACTGTCTATCAGTCAAAACGTCCACTTGTAGTTCAGTGAATGCATTTTATATAGCTAAAATGTGCTTCCTTAAAGCGAATCAGGACATTTACCAAATAACCGTGTCGCAAGCACTTTAATCAAATGTCATAATCCCATATATATCCTCTTTACCCAAACCATATTGGTCAAATTACTAGTACACGCCAGGCAATTATAATATATCACATGAAAGACAAATACGGCGAAGTTTCCGTATTATTAGAATCTGTTGCAGTAACGGTGCGATAGATGCGTTGCATCACGACTTTATACGTTCAAATCGTTGCGAGTTATAACCCAAGCGCACGGCAGCGCCATTCTCATGCCGTGCGAAGAAATAAATCACGGAGTGTTAATAATTTATACGCAATCGTTCCATACAGACCCGTACCTGTACATATGCGCGTTGCAAATATCTTTACCGTGTGTATAGTGTGGTTACGCAGGTCAAGAACGCACGGTGGTGCATTTCTTGCACTCACTGATATATACAATATGTTTAGCGACACAATGGTTGATTTCCGTCCGAATTATGTGTCTTTGATCAATAGAAATAGTAGGACAATTGCAAAACGCATTTAAACGCGATAATGACCAACACAAGTTAGCCCAATTTAAAGCGTCCTGTTATATATATATATATATATATATATATATATATATATATATATATATATATATATATATATATATATATATATATATATATATATATATATATAATATATATATATATATATATATATATATAATATATATATATAATATATAATAATAATAGTAATATATATATATATATATATATATATATATATATATATATATATATATATATATTATTATAACCGTTACGTACCGATACCGTTCGGTTTATTGCGACTTTCTACGACTCTAAACCGTGGCCCAATATCGTGCAATGAACACTAAAATAACGGGTCATTTGTGTATGTTTGGTGCAGTAGTCAGGATATTCATAGTTTGAAGAACAATGGGCAGCGAATTAGTTCAGTGGTCGATCGCTCAAGGTCAGAAGCACAAATTAAGACGTCACGTAACACAATACGGTATTTCCGGTGCGACTAGAAGATCTTTGATGACATCTATTCACGGTTCTTGCACCCAATCTGACACAAGCTGCGGTCACCATTACGTTATGGGCAACACGCGGCGGAGAACACAGTTTTCATTCGCCAGTCAGAGGAGTACTATTTGATAGCATATATATGTTTGTTAAACGGTCCCCCCTTTGAGCCTACTTAAGTCCACCATTACATATCAGCGGCTGGCTGGCTGTGGTTAGTTTTCATTTACCGTAATCTCCATTGCGGCCGAATGTTTTAGTGTCAACTACTTCCATTTAAGTCTCAGCAACACATTTCAGCGGAATCTATATTTGCCATAAGCGAATGTCGACAATTAATTAACATCGGACACTGTCTTAAGATTGACGTGAACGGCTTAACGGAAGTCGCACCGACTGACGTATGACGGGATGGTGCGATGCGTACAGGCGCGGGTGCAGTCGGATCAATAGGTCCTCAAGGTGCGGTTCATAAAGATACACGCTCAGAACGATGACAGGCAAGCGGGTACAGCACGATGCACATACAGGTACCGCCAGGTGCCCGCAATGAAACCGCCTCGAGATTGACCGATACATCAACATACTAATCAAACACACTGTAAATAATTGATCGCTCACTTGATCCTACGCTTATCGTGTGTTTGTTTGTGTGTGCTTCGTTCAGGTTCGAGCGACGCAGCGAAAAAGTTGGTATCTTTCGACGATGCACGACGCTGTGTGGACGGCTGCTTGCCGCGGCCTTGTTGTCGGCTAGCAACGACGGAGAACGCACAAGATGAGCAGGGGACGACAGGGTGATCACGCGCTCTTCATTGTCGTCTTACTTCGCGGGCTGATGGTTGGTTACTCGTTGTGGGACAGCAGGTGAGTGGACGGGTTTTGTCTTTGTCTTCCACGTGCGTTTGAGATCGTGGCCCTCCAAACAGCACGGTCGTTTATAGTGTATTACAGATCCGTTGTGTGTGATCGTTCCCCAATAGCTGACTATACAATAGTACAAGACGTATTGAAGAGTCGAAAGATCGAGAAAAAACGTCAGCGAATAAAACACACACTATATATATATATATATATATATATATATATATATATATATATATATATATATATATATATATATATATATATATATATAGTGTGTGTGTGTGTGTATGGGGTGTGTGTGTGTGTGTGTGTGTGTGTGTGTGTGTGTGTGTGTGTGTGTGTGTGTGTGTGTGTGTGTGTGTGTGTGTGTGTGTGTGTGTGTGTGTGTGTGTGTGTGTGTGTGTGTGTGTGTGTGTGTGTGTGTGTGTGTGTGTGTGTGTGTGTGTGTTTTATTCGCTGACGTTTTTACTCGATCTTTTGACCCTTCAATACGTCTTGTACAAGTGTCGACAGATACGTCATGCTTTGTGTCAACTCAGCCGGGTCATTAGCAGAAAGTTCACTGAATCGTTTCTGTTTACGTTCATTTCATTACGGCCGTTATCATTTCATTAGGGTGATTTTATTGCCCATGAAACTTTCAAATGATGTAGGAAATATCGAAATATTCTAGGTGTAAGCACATCGTTACGGACAAATTCGCGGAGCTGCTGTTTGTACGCGATAAAATGGTTTCGCCTTTAGTACCGCAAGTATGATGGTGGTGGGGATGGCGATGACATGGCGAAAGCACGGCGAAGGAGACGACGGCGACGGCGAAAGGCGACAGCGACGGCGACGGCGAAAGACGAGCAAAACAGCGACTGAAACTGGACTTATAATACAATACGGGAGGCGATAAATACGACAAATTTAGTGGACGGCGAGGGACGGCGAGGCGACGGCGGGCGAGGCGACGGTGCGATGGCGGGCGGTGATCGGCGAGGCGAGGCGGACGGCGACGGCGACGGCGACGGCGACGGCGACGGCGACGGCGACGGCGACGGCGACGGCGACGGCGACGGCGACGGCGACGGCGACGGCGACGGCGACGGCGACGGCGACGGCGACGGCGACGGCGACGGCGACGGCGACGGCGACGGCGACGGCGACGGCGACGGCGACGGCGACGGCGACGGCGACGGCGACGGCGACGGCGACGGCGACGGCGACGGCGACGGCGACGGCGACGGCGACGGCGACAACCGATTTCCTTGTACTGCAGTTGCCAAACGTTTCCTTCCCACATACCTCCTGGGGAATGTGACGATCCCACGGGTATCCCCCAATCACCTTATCATAACATACTACGACCTCTATGAAAACAATTCAGTCGGTGGCATTTCAACAGTAACACATATTTTATTAACGAGATAAACAACATTGCATGTCAAATGTATAATACCGTGAAATTAAAAATTAAATAAAACACAAATGAACTAGCCATGAACTCCAAGAATTATTTCTTAACTTGCACGCCATCTGCTAAGGGTATTGTATGTCTACACTCAGAGTGGTGTTGCGTTTTTCGTAGTTCGTACGCATGTCCGCGAAATTAGTTTGGAGTACCGTTTGATATTGATGACAGGTACGTGACTTTAGACATGTTGCTTCGAGTTCCAAACTTCATCATCAAACGCTGTGATGAGGTGACCAGCCGAGCTGACGTCACTGTAGGTCACGCTGCCCGGCCACAGTTCGAGCTGACGTCACTGTAGGTCACGCTGCCCGGCCACAGTTCGAGCTGACGTCACTGTAGGTCACGCTGCCCGGCCACAGTTCGAGCTGACGTCACTGTAGGTCACGCTGCCCGGCCACAGTTCGAGCTGACGTCACTGTAGGTCACGCTGCCCGGCCACAGTTCGAGCTGACGTCACTGTAGGTCACGCTGCCCGGCCACAGTTCGAGCTGACGTCACTGTAGGTCACGCTGCCCGGCCACAGTTCGAGCTGACGTCACTGTAGGTCACGCTGCCCGGCCACAGTTCGAGCTGACGTCACTGTAGGTCACGCTGCCCGGCCACAGTTCGAGCTGACGTCACTGTAGGTCACGCTGCCCGGCCACAGTTCGAGCTGACGTCACTGTAGGTCACGCTGCCCGGCCACAGTTCGAGCTGACGTCACTGTAGGTCACGCTGCCCGGCCACAGTTCGAGCTGACGTCACTGTAGGTCACGCTGCCCGGCCACAGTTCGAGCTGACGTCACTGTAGGTCACGCTGCCCGGCCACAGTTCGAGCTGACGTCACTGTAGGTCACGCTGCCCGGCCACAGTTCGAGCTGACGTCACTGTAGGTCACGCTGCCCGGCCACAGTTCGAGCTGACGTCACTGTAGGTCACGCGGCCCGGCCACAGTTCGAGCTGACGTCACTGTAGGTCACGCTGCCCGGCCACAGTTCGAGCTGACGTCACTGTAGGTCACGCGGCCCGGCCACAGTTCGAGCTTCACTATACTTGTTTGTACATCAACTAAGTCATTTTAATTTACATTGTTTCACACGACTGTCCGAAACGTTGTCTTTTGGAAGTGACGAAACAATTCAGCCATTTCCTCTGTTAGCAGGACCTATTCAATTTAATTTTCTCAATGGCAGTTTGTGGACTGCAGTATGAAAGAACTGCATATATTTCTCACCACGAAACACACAATTGTGCAGCAAAAGCGCTGCATTTGACGTGTACATCTTGACACCACCACCAACGTATGCTCCTTGTTCTGGTTGGATTATCTTTGACGCGAGAACACACCGCTGTATTATGCAGTGACGTGTTGTTTTTGAATTACGATATACATCACCACCAGCATTTA
>JAODUO010000389.1:225000-252500 GCA_025642075.2 Ridgeia piscesae
TGTGACTCTGTGAGTGTAAGATGATGCTATTTTTAACGCAATGTGGTCCTATTCAACAGGGTATACCAATATTACAGCGCATATAGTCGCTTTCAAATTATTATGAAATATTCAGCGAACTCTATCGATGCAAGTGACCCATCAGTTTGAGCCCGTTAGTTCGACCGCAACCTTCAAAGAGCCGCCATCGTCGTTGATAGTTCAACGCTGCATGTGCGCGTACGTCAAACATTCAGTCGACATGTTTTGGTCATTACTTGCTCTTTGACGGCCCACGACGTCCCACTGGTACGAGCCCTATGGACAGCTTGTACGTTCCCTTTGTTTGAAACCATGGTTAACCATCACAGAGAACAAAGCAACCGTCCGTCTTGATCATTGCTTTCAATTTGGTTTAGCTGCAATGAAGACATTCTTAGAAAACCAAACAGAGAAGGAGTGTAATGTGAACAATCAGGAAACAACATGCCAAAATGACAGATCATGTGGCGAGAAACATGTAATAAATATAATTACATCGCGACAAGGCAACGATTGAGGACAATAAGGCAGAAGTAGGATGATGAGTACAAACAATCGATGGTCGAGCCGTCTTACTTGGAAGACAGGCATTTGAACTAACACAAAACAATTGACCACAACGGGGCTTGGAGAGGCGCAGTGCTACACACGACTGAAGGATGACATCGGGTCGGTTTTGGGGTCATCTTGTGAGGCAGTGCAGAAAGGGCAACGCGCTTTGAACGTTTGTTTGGACAGCCTGTACCGCGCTGGTTATCCTTACGGACGAAACAGGCGCTACTTAAGAATGCTTTACTGTAACTTGTTTCGCCGTCCTGAATGACTCTGCCAGCAATCTGACGCAATATGGTCGTCGGCTGCCAAATCGTCTACATATGTGTCATTACGCACACGGACGATTCACTCGCAGAGGCACGAGGCACGCCGGCGGAGACTTATTAGTGTCGAATGGTCATTACTTCGCTCATAACCTATGCAGCGCGTCGGCTTTCTCGGTTCGCCGGCAAACTACTTGCATACTTCGGGGATTTAATCGCCAGCGCGGATAATCTGTTCCACTCTAGACCGCTCTGGTAGGATCTGATCCTCTCTGGTCAACTCACGCCCTCTCACGTCCACTCTTGTCCACTCTCATCCCTTCTTATCCGCTCTGGTCCATCCTGGTGCACTCAGCCAAAAAGCCTTGGTTAGGTAGAGTGTAGACGCGAAGTGCATTCGGCGAGTGTACAGTTAATCGGAAGAACGCACATCGCTCTTGAAATTTACTACATACGTCTTGCCTAAGCCGTTATCTTTTTACAGGTTAATTGCAATCCATCACACACACACACACACACACACGTGAAAATATTAATTAGATAAACCGTTCTGTTAACACTACATCTACAACGATTCTCATTTGGCAACCCGCTACCAATTTAAATGAGCCTCCTCAGTTGAGTTATCACTCGTCTCTATTGAAATTAATACTCAAAGAAAGCAAAACAGTCTACCTTTTATTCTGTTCTAGTATTTCTATTTCTGACACGTTTTATTTATTATATACCAATGAAATATATCAATTATTAACCATAATTTTGTTTGGAAATTCAGTGGTGTGGAGACTCAGTATTGGTTCTGCAATTACATTGTTTATGGTCAAAGGCAATTAATTTACCAATTTAACTAATGTATGCACGTTGTATTAAATCAACTGAGTACAACGTTTAAAACAGCCATGCATTATAATTATATTTGGCCATGAAAACACGGAATTGGCGACGGCCTGAGCCAGTGAGTGAAAACAATGTCAATGTGAACCGGATGTTCCATTGTATCTATGAGTCCCATTAAACCAAAATAGCGGTGTTATAAAACAAACTCCGATAAATATAGCCCGCGCCAACGAGCGATAATGCCTTAGGAGATAATAGTATTATTTATTTGTTCGCTATATTTAAGCTTATACACACATTTATTACCTTCACAACGTCAAAGACGGTTCCCGTTTAAAGACTCTTTATACCTAAATAGCCAATGGTGTATTTATCTTTTTTGGTTTCGGCATACTGTGACTTATATCGGAAGCAATAATACTAACGTTGTTGACGTGTGATGTAGTATTATTAAACCTTTGTCTTAATACAACAAGATGAGAGATATGGCGTTGGAGTTGGAGAGAAAACGCGTTGTTTGTTTGTATGCCTTATTTCTGACAACTAACTCTGATGCTTATTATTTCAGGCTCCCCGACAATGGTTGACTTAGGAATCTATATTAACGGCTTTTACGATATCAGTGAACAAACAATGGTAAGTTTGCAGTGTGCACGAATATATTATCATTCTCTTTCGTTCCATTGTAGCGCGGTGGTAGCAATCTAAGCACCGCATGTGCATCTATAAGGGATGTAAGTAGCAGTAATAGTAGTGGAGATATACATAAGAAATAATTAAATTCACCAAACAAGTTATCAGCTGACAGTGGTTGTGTTCGACACATGCGTTTTACCTAACTTACAAACATTGCAAGTCAGTCTAGATGTGTATCATGGCTTGAAATAGACAACATAAGAGACATAGATAATGTGTTGTACTGGTTCTGCATAGGACCACTCGTTGAACATTGGACGGGTCTCGAGATAATGTTTTGTACTGGTTCTGCATAGGACCACTCGTTGAACATTGGACGGGTCTCGAGATAATGTTTTGTACTGGTTCTGCGTAGGACCACTCGTTGAACATTGGACGGGTCTCGAGATAATGTTTTGTACTGGTTCTGCGTAGGACCACTCGTTGAACATTGGACGGGTCTCGAGATAATGTTTTGTACTGGTTCTGCGTAGGACCACTCGTTGAACATTGGACGGGTCTCGAGATAATGTTTTGTACTGGTTCTGCATAGGACCACTCGTTGAACATTGGACGGGTCTCGAGATAATGTTTTGTACTGGTTCTGCGTAGGACCACTCGTTGAACATTGGACGGGTCTCGAGATAATGTTTTGTACTGGTTCTGCGTAGGACCACTCGTTGAACATTGGACGGGTCTCGAGATAATGTTTTGTACTGGTTCTGCGTAGGACCACTCGTTGAACATTGGACGGGTCTCGAGATAATGTTTTGTACTGGTTCTGCATAGGACCACTCGTTGAACATTGGACGGGTCTCGAGATAATGTTTTGTACTGGTTCTGCGTAGGACCACTCGTTGAACATTGGACGGGTCTCGAGATAATGTTTTGTACTGGTTCTGCGTAGGACCACTCGTTGAACATTGGACGGGTCTCGAGATAATGTTTTGTACTGGTTCTGCGTAGGACCACTCGTTGAACATTGGACGGGTCTCGAGATAATGTTTTGTACTGGTTCTGCATAGGACCACTCGTTGAACATTGGACGGGTCTCGAGATAATGTTTTGTACTGGTTCTGCGTAGGACCACTCGTTGAACATTGGACGGGTCTCGAGATAATGTTTTGTACTGGTTCTGCGTAGGACCACTCGTTGAACATTGGACGGGTCTCGAGATAATGTTTTGTACTGGTTCTGCGTAGGACCACTCGTTGAACATTGGACGGGTCTCGAGATAATGTTTTGTACTGGTTCTGCATAGGACCACTCGTTGAACATTGGACGGGTCTCGAGATAATGTTTTGTACTGGTTCTGCGTAGGACCACTCGTTGAACATTGGACGGGTCTCGAGATAATGTTTTGTACTGGTTCTGCGTAGGACCACTCGTTGAACATTGGACGGGTCTCGAGATAATGTTTTGTACTGGTTCTGCGTAGGACCACTCGTTGAACATTGGACGGGTCTCGAGATAATGTTTTGTACTGGTTCTGCATAGGACCACTCGTTGAACATTGGACGGGTCTCGAGATAATGTTTTGTACTGGTTCTGCGTAGGACCACTCGTTGAACATTGGACGGGTCTCGAGATAATGTTTTGTACTGGTTCTGCGTAGGACCACTCGTTGAACATTGGACGGGTCTCGAGATAATGTTTTGTACTGGTTCTGCGTAGGACCACTCGTTGAACATTGGACGGGTCTCGAGATAATGTTTTGTACTGGTTCTGCATAGGACCACTCGTTGAACATTGGACGGGTCTCGAGATAATGTTTTGTACTGGTTCTGCGTAGGACCACTCGTTGAACATTGGACGGGTCTCGAGATAATGTTTTGTACTGGTTCTGCGTAGGACCACTCGTTGAACATTGGACGGGTCTCGAGATAATGTTTTGTACTGGTTCTGCGTAGGACCACTCGTTGAACATTGGACGGGTCTCGAGATAATGTTTTGTACTGGTTCTGCATAGGACTACTCGTTGAACATGTACCTGCGTCAGCAGTGGACCGATCCTCGCCTCAAGTTCACGCCGTTCAACAACAAGACGATACAGTCGGTCAAGATGCAGGACGGGATGTGGGAGAAGATCTGGGTGCCAGACGTCTTCTTCCGCAACGAGAAGAAGGCCTCATATCATTACATCACTACACCCAATCGACTGCTGAATCTGCACAGTGACGGGCGATTGTGGTATGTCACAAAGTGAGTATATTGCTAGATGGCGTGTGGGTGTGTGCTTATAATGCGCTGTTTTGGTGCCTACACCACTCTGCCTGCGAGATTGTCTACCACAGGAATGTTTATGTAAACGACTCATGCTTTTGGAAAGGCGCCCACTTGATACAGGCAGCTATAATTGTATAATCTATTTTGTTTCATTTCAGAATAACTGCGAAACTGTCGTGTCCGATGCGATTGCATAAATATCCACTGGACACGCAAGAATGTCCAATGATGTTTGAAAGTTGTGAGTATCAAGACAACTTATACCCTGTTTTACGAATTATAATTCTTTTGTTGTGCTTTTGTATCCGGACGCACAACCCTGTATCAGTACTTATCATCATCGTCATTAGCATCACCACCATCTACATCATTACATTGATGACGCAACGTAATCCCCACTCTGTGACTCAATTGAACCTCAATTCACGGTCACCTCGGTGATACAGTTACACCGCTATTAAGGTCACCACGTCGAATATTTACTACATGTAAAATGAATGATAGGAATTTTGTTACGAGTATAATTGTCTGCAGTACACACCTGTGGAATATATACAACACTTGTACTTCGTCACAGTTGGCTACACGATGGATCACATTATCTACCATTGGCTGCCGAATCCAGTACAATTCGAGGATCACCTTGAACTGCCCCAGTTCCGGCTCATCACATACGATCTCAAAGATTGCTCGCAAAACTACACCACAGGTAACATAGCATCTCAAAGATTGCTCGCAAAACTACACCACAGGTAACATAGCATCTCAAAGATTGCTCGCAAAACTACACCACAGGTAACATAGCATCTCAAAGATTGCTCGCAAAACTACACCACAGGTAACATAGCATCTCAAAGATTGCTCGCAAAACTACACCACAGGTAACATAACATCTCAAAGATTGCTCGCAAAACTACACCACAGGTAACATAGCATCTCAAAGATTGCTCGCAAAACTACACCACAGGTAACATAGCATCTCAAAGATTGCTCGCAAAACTACACCACAGGTAACATAGCATCTCAAAGATTGCTCGCAAAACTACACCACAGGTAACATAGCATCTCAAAGATTGCTCGCAAAACTACACCACAGGTAACATAGCATCTCAAAGATTGCTCGCAAAACTACACCACAGGTAACATAGCATCTCAAAGATTGCTCGCAAAACTACACCACAGGTAACATAACATCTCAAAGATTGCTCGCAAAACTACACCACAGGTAACATAGCATCTCAAAGATTGCTCGCAAAACTACACCACAGGTAACATAGCATCTCAAAGATTGCTCGCAAAACTACACCACAGGTAACATAGCATCTCAAAGATTGCTCGCAAAACTACACCACAGGTAACATAGCATCTCAAAGATTGCTCGCAAAACTACACCACAGGTAACATAGCATCTCAAAGATTGCTCGCAAAACTACACCACAGGTAACATAACATCTCAAAGATTGCTCGCAAAACTACACCACAGGTAACATAGCATCTCAAAGATTGCTCGCAAAACTACACCACAGGTAACATAACATCTCAAAGATTGCTCGCAAAACTACACCACAGGTAACATAACATCTCAAAGATTGCTCGCAAAACTACACCACAGGTAACATAACATCTCAAAGATTGCTCGCAAAACTACACCACAGGTAACATAGCATCTCAAAGATTGCTCGCAAAACTACACCACAGGTAACATAACATCTCAAAGATTGCTCGCAAAACTACACCACAGGTAACATAACATCTCAAAGATTGCTCGCAAAACTACACCACAGGTAACATAACATCTCAAAGATTGCTCGCAAAACTACACCACAGGTAACATAACATCTCAAAGATTGCTCGCAAAACTACACCACAGGTAACATAACATCTCAAAGATTGCTCGCAAAACTACACCACAGGTAACATAGCATCTCAAAGATTGCTCGCAAAACTACACCACAGGTAACATAACATCTCAAAGATTGCTCGCAAAACTACACCACAGGTAACATAGCATCTCAAAGATTGCTCGCAAAACTACACCACAGGTAACATAGCATCTCAAAGATTGCTCGCAAAACTACACCACAGGTAACATAGCATCTCAAAGATTGCTCGCAAAACTACACCACAGGTAACATAACATCTCAAAGATTGCTCGCAAAACTACACCACAGGTAACATAGCATCTCAAAGATTGCTCGCAAAACTACACCACAGGTAACATAGCATCTCAAAGATTGCTCGCAAAACTACACCACAGGTAACATAACATCTCAAAGATTGCTCGCAAAACTACACCACAGGTAACATAGCATCTCAAAGATTGCTCGCAAAACTACACCACAGGTAACATAGCATCTCTGCTGCGGCGTGCACTGCCCACGTGAATATAGTCAAAATGTAATTTAGATAGGCACATCCACAAAGATGACGTTAAAATGTTGCCCTAAAATAAAAACGAACGAAGTCATTATAACAGTACATGTATTTGATATCATGTCAACATTAAAAAGGAAACATTAGGATTATATGTGTAAAGTATATATTGTACGTATTATGTATGTGTGTATGTATATATGTATGTATGCATGTATGTATGTATGTATGTACGTACGTATCAATAATTTCCTCTTCGGGGGATTATTAAAGGTTATTGTATTGTATTGTATTGTATTGTATTGTATTGTATTGTATTGTATTGTATTGTATTGTATTGTATTGTATTGTATTGTATTGTATTGTATGTATGTATGTATGTATGTATGTATGTATGTATGTATGTATGTATGTATGTATGTATGTATGTAATGTATGTATGTATGTACGTACGTATCAATAATTTCCTCTTCGGGGGACTATTAAAGGTTATTGTATTGTATTGTATTGTATTGTATTGTATTGTATTGTATTGTATTGTATTGTATTGTATTGTATTGTATTGTATTGTATTGTATTGTATTGTATTGTATTGTATGTATGTATGTATGTATGTATGTATGTATGTATGTATGTATGTATGTATGTATCCTCTATGAATAAAAGACATATTATATATATATATATATATATATATATATATATATATCAAATTTATTTATTTGATATATATATATATATATCAAATTTAATTATTTCTTCTTTTAGTGATAAATAACTCTTTAATATGTACGATAACAGATAAAGGTTCCAGGCCCTTTTAAATAGTTCAGAATTGTGTCGCTTCATTACGTGATGCGCCGCGTTATTTGCTTATTACATGCCAAACGTTTGACTTTCGTATCAGGTGCCTATCCGTGTCTAGAGGTGAAATTTGTGTTGAAACGAGACATCGGATTCTACATGATCCAGCTTTATATTCCGAGCGTTCTCATCGTCATCCTATCGTGGGTGGCATTCTGGATCAGCGTCGACGCCATTCCTGCCCGAGTCACCATCGGCTTGTTGGTGAGTGACGGAGTAACATAGCATCAAACAATCGCAATCGGTTGATCGCGAAATAGTCGATGTGTATGTGTGTGTGTGTGTGTGTGTGTGTGTGTGTGTGTGTGTGTGTGTGTGTGTGTGTGTGTGTGTGTGTGTGTGTGTGTGTGTGTGTGTGTGTGTGTGTGTGTGTGTGTGTGTGTGTGTGTGTGTGTGTGTGTGTGTGTGTGTGTGTGTGTGTGTGTGTGTGTGTGTGTGTGTGTGTGTGTGTGTGTGTGTGTGTGTGTGTTATATATATATATATATATATATATATATATATATATATATATATATATATATATATATATATATTATATTTATATTTATATATTATATATTAATATTATATGATAACATAAACGATGTGTTGAATATTATATTGAATACGACAGTAATCCTAAACCATAGCAATGCTATTCCTGTTACCGCCGTGTCAAATCTACTGATTATAAAGTCACGCGATGGTGCCAATAATATTGATACTACTCCAATAGTATTGAAACAGCCATAGTATTGAAACAACAATTCAGCAATTGCAGTGTTTTTGCAAAAACTAGTATTCTTTTAACACTCTTTTGTTGTTCATCATGTCTTAATGTCCTTGACCTTCAACTGCAATTAATTGCTGAGCAATGTCACCACGCCCTCGTGTCATGCTTCAGGACTCGGGCCATTGTTAACATGTTGATTAAATAGTTCGTTCGGTACATGAAACGCAATCATGCATTCATCAGAGGAATGTCTTGTTCACGCTAGATTGCGTAGCCGATGTATGAGTAACGTACGTATTGGTGCAAATGCTGACGACGGTTAAACCAAAAATTCTCTTTGTAGTGTGTGGTTTACTTGCTACAAAACAAGAAGACGGCCATGAAAGCGATTTGATGGATAGATAACGTCTTGCAAAATTTTAACGGACCGTAACAGTTAGATCTAATGTTAGAAAGATTCTAGTGGACATCAGGTCCTCGGATGAGATACAGTTACTTTGTATTATTTAAAAGTTACCGTACACACACGCACACGCGCACACGCGCACACGCGCACACGCGCACACACGCACCACGCACACACGCACACACGCACACACGCACACACGCACACACGCACACACGCACACACGCACACACGCACACACGCACACACGCACACACGCACACACGCACACACGCACACACCGCACACACGCACACGCACACACGCACACGCACACACGCACACACGCACACACGCACACACGCACACACGCACCGCCACACCACGCCACGCACCACACGCACACACGCACACACGACCCACACGCACACACGCACACAGCCAGCACGCGCCACCCCACCGCGCACACGCGCACACGCGCACACGCGCACACGCACCGCACACGCGCACACGCGCACACGCGCACACGCGCAGCACGCGCACACGCGCACACGCGCACACGCGCACACGCGCACACGCGCACACGCGCACACGCGCACACGCGCACAAAGCAGCCCCCACAGCACACGCGAACACACAGCACACACACACCACACACGCCACACACACACACACACCACGCACACACGACACACACGCACACACGCACACACGCACACACCACACACACACACACACACACACACACACACAGTGCTTGAATGTTAACGTTAACGAATATGTGAACGCTAACTTTGAGAGACATAGTAAGTGCATCTCCTCCGACCCTCCGATTCCTATTCGCCTCTGTCTGTGTGTTCGCTCACATACACCGACCATTGCAGACGGTGTTGACGATGACGACACAGAGCACGGGCGCTCGCACCTCCCTCCCTCGCGTCTCCTACATCAAGGCCATCGACGTGTGGATGTCAACCTGCCTGCTCTTCGTCTTCGCCTCCCTCCTCGAGTTTGCTGTCGTCAACGTCTTCTCGCGGAAGGAAGTGAAACAACGGCGACGCACCATGACGAAAATGACGATAAGGGACGAAGAGGTAGCGTTAGAACAGGTGAACCTTGGCGGTGGTCTCGTTGAATATGCATAGTGTTGATCAACGTTGTTCTCCTCATGGCATCCCTGTCGTCAGGGGTGAGGCTGGCCATGGTTAGCGACATTTTTTCTTCGTCGTTTCTTTCCTCACTTTTCTCTCAATAGTTGCCCTGTCAACAGTGTCCAACTCATTCTGTCTTTGTTGTTGTTCACCATTCTCCACCCAATTTCTCCAGATGTCTCGTAACTCCGAACTACCATCGCATTCTCGGTCTTCCTCGCTTCCCCCCCCCCTTCTGGGCATGTGACCTCTTTAACAGTTCTTCGTCTCCCATTCTTTCTGACTAAAGAAAACTGACGCGTAATGAGAGAATATATATTCTAAGGCGTTTGCGAGTATATTTAACGTATTCAGGCATTAAGCCACCTCCTCGCCAAATTGGACTGTTACGAACACGGTTCTTGTGTGTCCAATTATGTAACACGTGAAGACAGCATTAGACAACATCCGAAGAAACAGACGTTTACCAGCAATTCCACAATTACACTCGCATGAAAAGAATAGTCTTAATTTTAAATACATTGCAACGTCTGTTTTAAACGACGTACACAGATGAACCAGCCGAGCATTGCGTGTGTGCTCTGACATGATACTTATAACTCACACGTTAGTTGAACTTACGGATAATTGAATCCTCTATACTATGTGTGTCGCCGATCGAGCATGCTTAAGTCCGACCTCGCTGTAAAATAAGACCACGGAATACAACGGCGTTGTATGCAAAACACCACTTTAGTAAGTCGCCATTAAGTGGATAGATCATTACGTCCGGTCTAAGCTGAAAGATAGTGTCATTATTTATTCACTGAATAACGAACGATTGTTTGGCTTCAGTCCGTAGCTACAATACATTTAGTGAGATGTCCGTTTTAAAAAGCACTGATTATTTGATGATCAGAAAAAGTGCAGAAGGACAATGTATTAATTGACTGGTAAAAGCGAAATATTTGACTTATGTGTATTATATTTGACATACTACATATTATACTTAATGATAATAATAATAATAATAATAATAATAATAATAATAATAATAATAATAATAATAATAATAATAATAATAATAATAATAATAATAATAATAATAATGATATCATAAGCACTAATTCCTACGTAGCGATGCGCGTAATCAACAAAAAAGGTATAACACAAAATAATTAAATTAACTATTAAAATACACAGCCACTATACATGCACACGCGTTTACTGTTATTTCAAGGGTGGCAATGATTTTTAATGATCGCTTACAGGTACACAGCCATGTTTGCGTGCAGATCTCACAGGGATTACGATATTCCGACGGTTTAGTCAGACATTTGACAAGCCTAAATGCTATATGTCTTAATAAGCTAGACTGTATCTTGAGAGCACATTAAAGGCATGTATTCATTCGAGCCATTAACAATCAGTGCTATTTCAAAAGGAATATCGCGCCAAATGCATCGTTCGCTATCGAGTGGCGTCGAACAATCGTTCGTTATTTGTTGAATAAATAATGACACGATCTTCCAACTAGGACCGAATGCAATGATCTGTCCACTTTATTCCGACTAACTAAAGTGGCGTCTTGCGTGCAATGGCGCTGTATACCATCGTCTTATTTTACACCGAAATCACGCCGAAATACGTCCGATCGACGAAAATCATAGCTGTATCTATTAATTTTCCGCTCAGATTAATTCGCGTGTGATTTATACGAATCAAATCAGGGCACCTTAATGCCCAAATTGGACTATAGCGTAGTCACTCATGAGGGACACTGGGGTTGAACATTTGTGGCTTCAAGTATACTTCTCCATGTACCCTCGGGCTACACATTGTCATCTTTAGGTCGTCCATCTCTAGGCCTACATCTTCCTTCAACCAGTCTATATTTGTTTCTGCCGGTCTTTCTATCTCTTACGGCCGTTCCGTGTCACGGTTGCGACAATATCGTGATAGGTGTCATTTCGTCTTTATGCCTGTAGCCATATATATGTATTAAAGGGTATTCTTTTGGCGTGAGTTTTATACAACTGTTTTTCAACATCCACAAACTAGTCCCAATAAACGATAATGTATCTAGTAGTTAAATGCACCTGTTATACGTACTAAATTGACAATGTAACCGTTATTGAATCACTTGGCCTAGGCACGGGTGAATCCTTTTCCAACGGTAAGCGAAGCACCAGGCCAAATATTAATCTCATGTGTACAGGGAATCCTGACGACAGTTTGCTGCAAACAGTCATATCAAGTGCATACCGTCGTGTCGGGAATGTCAACACGCGTATATCAATTCTACCAGAAATGAATGTTTGAATACAAATCGCGTTTCTTGTGCAGGTCAACATGGTGACACACAACGGGCGAGACTACAGGCACGTGAGAGAGAAAAGGCACATCATCGACACAGGCGGTCGTCAGAAAGCGCGACACATAGACAAGATCTCGAGGAAGCTCTTTCCGCTAGCGTTTCTTTCTTTCAACATGATCTACTGGCTCGCCTACATTCTCGGCTAAGATGGCACTGCCGCAGTGTACATAGAAGCCTTGCAGGCCACTTGCGTTGGTGACGACAACAATTACCGAGCCGCGGATATGCGTGTACACGTGCTGCCACCACGCGATCACAACGGCATTGAGCGACGTCCGTGGTACAGACTAATCCGCTAGGTGGCGCCACCGTCAAGTGCAGAAAACAGTTCAAGATTATTACAGCACGAATGTCATGTCCTTGCGTTGTACACGCGTGAGGTTTTGGCCGTGCAGTAATATATCGGTGACGTTGGACGACACGTGTGAAATTCAGTAGATGATGAGTTGTGCCTATGTCACTCAAACATTAGAGGACGATCGCCACTTGTGAAGCCAAACCTTGTGAACCGAGACGGAGTGTGCTTTACAGCGCCTGCGCGTTGCAAAAAAAAAAATGGGGTAGTGACGAACGCGAGCGAAGTTTCCGCCGTTCTTTCTGTCGTGATTTGCGAACATCTCACAAATACGCTGTTTTAACGGTGGCAGATACATTAACGCACAACGCCAGCACGTGTTTTTTTGTTTATTACGCAAAATTTCGCAACATAAACCATTGTGACATGATACTTATGTGCGAAACCAACGAACAACGAAGACGGTAAAGTATCGCTTGTGATGTATATTCTTCACGGACTTACGGCGGGATTGTTATTGAAAACTGTTGATTGCATTTACATGAACATTGCCATGCTAATGTCGACTTGACGACCAGAGAGGAGGGCTTCGGACGCATGGAGATGATGACGTGTAGTCCAGCATAGACTATACAACAATACAGGCATGGACAAACATGTCTTGTTACAGCGCTGCACAGTCATGCTGCCGATGTGTAATTAATGTAATGTGTACGTGTAGTCGGAATACGCTGTCACGTGTTTCCACGAATATCGGATGCGGTGTAATTATTGTAAATATATGCGTCATATCCGACCGCCGATCAGTATGTTTTACATAGATTGCCTTGCACTGAAGTTGATAAATTATACCTTTATTAAAATCATTGTCATTACTTAATAAACTTTTACAATATAACGCCGACCGCTTAAATGTGTTGATGTCAGTAGCGATAGTAAATAATACTGAGACAGATAAGCTGAACGAACGAATTGCAAATGTGTTTAGTAAGAACGTATGTCAAAAAACAATAACTATTATTTTTTTTAAAGTTGACGGATAAGGAAAATGCATAATGAATTAGTTCCATCGCCCTTGTTGTGCAATGGGCAAAATTCTCGTTTACTCGATAAATTATATAATGTCTATTGAGCGTTCCACACAAAACAACAGGAAATTGTATATAATGTTATGGTCGACGTGATATGAAAATAAATACATTAGAAATCTTACCGTGGATATACGACGTACTTTTAAAATTGGTGTTTCATTGGGGCTTCACGTCTTCACGGAACGGCCTTTATATGGGATAAGCATAGGCAGGTGGTCGTACCCGAATACAATTAAACTAGGTGTGTGTGTGTGTGTGTGTGTGTGTGTGTGTGTGTGTGTGTGTGTGTGTGTGTGTGTGTGTGTGTGTGTGTGTGTGTGTGTGTGTGTGTGTTGTGTGTTGTGTGTGTGTGTGTGTGTGTGTGTGTGTGGTGTGTGTGTGTGTGTGCGAGCGTGCGTGCGTGCGTGCGTGCGCGTGCGTGTGAGTGCGTGCGTGCGTTCGTGCGTTCGTGCGTGTGTGTGTGTGTGTAGTGTGTGTGGTGTGCGTGGTGTGTGTGGTGTGTGTGGTGTTTGAGATGCGTGGTGTGTATACTGTGTGTGGTGTATCTGCATGTGTTTACGTGTGTACGTGCGTCCGTATGTGTGTGTGGGTGGGTGCGTGCATGTATGCGTGTGTGTATGTGCGTGTGTGTATGTGCGTGTGTGTATGTGTTTGTGTGTGAGCGTATGACTGTCTGTCATAATATAAACGAAAACATAGGTACATGCGTTATAATACCAAGTCGTACAAATACAACGTAGATTGTGCGGTATCGACATTGGCCATGCTCAACATATTCCCTCTGTATTAGTTGCCCTCAGAATATTCACAAATGCATAGGTCGAAACACATGATGGTAAAGCAGGACTCTCACCCACAAACAGATATGTTAAATTACCAAAGTCTCCGAACTGTACACAACTGAAACCCAGTCTCAGTCTCACTCCCACTGTACTTGTTCCAACAAACACGTTGTGTCCCCGGATACGTGCAGTCTCACTCCCACTGTACTTGTTCCAACAAACACTTTGTGTCCCCGGATACGTGCAGTCTCACTCCCACTGTACTTGTTCCAACAAACACTTTGTGTCCCCGGATACGTGCAGTCTCACTCCCACTGTACTTGTTCCAACAAACACTTTGTAGTCTCAGTCCCACTTGTTCCAACAAACACTTTGTAGTCTCAGTCCCACTTGTTCCAACAAACACTTTGTAGTCTCAGTCCCACTTGTTCCAACAAACACTTTGTAGTCTCAGTCCCACTTGTTCCAACAAACACTTTGTAGTCTCAGTCCCACTTGTTCCAACAAACACTTTGTAGTCTCAGTCCCACTTGTTCCAACAAACACTTTGTAGTCTCAGTCCCACTTGTTCCAACAAACACTTTGTAGTCTCAGTCCCACTTGTTCCAACAAACACTTTGTAGTCTCAGTCCCACTTGTTCCAACAAACACTTTATGTCCCCGGATACGTGCTTGTATTCATGCTTCTTCGGCGTAACTTTTCTGTCTCGCCCCGAAAATGGGATGGGTTCATACTCTTTTAAACGGTAGTGATTGACACATTATCATGTTTCGTGTTACAAGCGACCCATATTAACGATGTGCCATCATCATGAAACACTTTCTGCTTCCCTTTCGAACAAAGGCACGGGATGAAATGAATGATGTAGAGAGATTCCCTCTCTTACGCTGCCGTAGAAATACTATACATCTTCGTTGTTGACTTTGACTGTTATAACATTATTTTCCCCAACATCATTGTCAAATTGCGGTCCTTGTATAACTTCTGGCACCGTGAAGGCAGTCGTCCCGTCCTGCGACATGTTCGTGGCATCATTTGCAACTCAGTGCGCCGTGCTAGGCGATTTCAGAATGTCACCAGAGGCTTGGTGCAACATTCAACATTCGCGTTCGCTATGGCCAGAGACAGAGAGGGGGCTACCTAGCGATGGTGGAACCCACACGCTCGCAGAAAGGATTTACATGCATTTCCGTTAAACGGAGACTCGTTGCAGTGACGCGAAAACTAATTTCATTGGGGGAGCTGAGATCCGAAGGAACTTCATCACCACTCCGCGTTCCTGGCTGTCTCGCGCCGCGGCATCCCAAATTGGGCTTCTCGTCTCAGCCCTTCCGCAGGTCTCACTCAGGAGAAACATCGGAAGACGTATATGTTTTGTTCAAACTCTGGTTTCAGTAGATTATCTTTATTAAGTAGAGCGCAATGGCTCAGGGTTGAGCTTCGGACTCTCGACTACAAAAAACCGGTTTCGAATCCTGTGCTGCGGTGTTAAAACATTGGGCAAGTGTTTTCACTCTACATTGCTCCAGTTCACGCAGCTGTATAAATGAGTACCTGGCAATAGACAGTGGTGGATATGTGTACGCAGTAGCCTTCGCGCATTAATTGTAGCATGTGGCTGAATGCTTACCAGAGAAGCCGAGATGGTGTCTGAGTAAAGCGCTTTGAACGGTCCTGAGGACTGGATACTGCGCTATTATAAGAACTTGCCTTTACTTGCCTTTATTAAAACAAACCAGTTTATTAAAGTGTCAAATGTATGCAGTAGTGTTTGTTATAGGAGATGTTATGTCGCAGAAATAACATAATGCATATACTTAACCGTTATTATCAGTGTCCATCCTTTCTTCAATGTGTTGTTTGCGCTGGACAGTGGCGCCGCGTTGCGTTGGGTGGGTAATCCCGGTTGCAAAAGTGAACGTATGTGTCACCATCTGGCGTAATGTTTTTACAAGACCAGTTTGATTGCAATAATTACCACAGTGTTGAAATTGTTTTTGTGTAACTCGAGAAAACAAATTGCGTTTTTATGTATATATATAAAAAATTTTTTTTATATATATAATATATATATATATATATATATATATATATATTTTATATATATATATATAGTGACGGTAAAAATATACTCTTTTGTTGTAGGCTACGTTTCGTGTCAATAGATGATTATCTGAATGGGTCAATTGACCTCAGACGTCCATTATTATTTAATTCTTAAGTCAGCTGTCTGTTCGTACGTTCGTACGTTCGTACGTTCGTTCGTTCGTTCGTTCGTTCGTTCGTTCGTTCGTTCGTTCGTTCGTTCGTTCGTTCGTTCGTTCGTTCGTTCGTTCGTTCGTTCGTTCGTTCGGTCGTTCGTTCGTCGTTCTGTCGTTCGGTCGTTCGGTCGTTCTGTCGTTCGGTCGTTCGGTCGGTCGGTCGGTCGGTCGGTCGGTCGGTCGGTCGGTCGGTCGGTCGGTCGGTCGGTCGGTCGGTCGGTCGGTCGGTCGGTGTCGGTCGTGGTCGTCGGTCGTTCGTTCGGTCGTTCGTTCGTTCGTTCGTTCGTTCGTTCTGTCGTTCGGTCGTTCGGTCGTTCGGTCGTTCGGTCGTTCGGTCGGTCGGTCGGTCGGTCGGTCGGTCGGTCGGTCGGTCGGTCGGTCGGTCGGTCGGTCGGTCGGTCGGTCGGTCGGTCGGTCGGTCGGTCGGTCGGTCGGTCGGTCGGTCGGTCGGTCGGTCGGTCGGTCGGTCGGTCGGTCGGTCGGTCGGTCGGTCGTAATTGCACTCACGTTTATATTATCGTTGCGTAACCTGCCTTCCCAGATATTTGTCGATGTTTTCATCGTATTCACAGTACGTGACTTTACACATTTAATAATCTGGTTTTGCTGATTTGGTGTAGAATGAGGAAGGAAGACGCCCAATTATCAACTCTACCATATAATATCACATTAGGTAGCTTCGTGTCCTTTTTCATCTCTTTTCGTAAATATTAATGAACATAACACATGACTGAATGTGGAAGTCAACTTTCAGTTATTGTTTTTAATATATAACCTTGTAATGTGCATAATACATTACCTTCAAAGTGTCTTGTGTTGCAACATTTGTCTTGTTGGTACACAGCTGAACCAATCATAGACGGACGCAGAGGAGCCTCGGGTACGACCCCCTAGACGATAAGGATAGGACGAATATTCGAATCGTATTCGAAATTTCGAATATTCGAACGTTTTCCCGGTATTCGAATTGATTCGAAATTCGAAAAATCGCAGCTATATCAATGAATGTCGTTCCAATATGTTCCTTCATGTACTCCGCCGCAAAATCGGTCCCAATTTACTTTTACGGTTCTCTTTCTGACTTAACTACGAAAGACTACTCCTCACATATCTTATAATGTACAGGTATACACACAATTGGTTAAAAAATAAAATTGCTAACATTACTTAAACTAAAACTTCACAAAACAAACTCGCGGTGTTATCGCTGTCGGTGGCTGCTAAGCGGATAAAACCGGAAGTTGTGAAGGTCATTTACTTAGCGACGCCTGCAGTGAATAAATTACCGATATTACAGTAAGCGTCAAGATCCTCGTAGCTCCAATATTACACTAGATCATGTCGAGTTTTACGCGAGCTTGTTTTCTTAATTTAATTCTTTACTGGAATGTAAATTATTTTATTTTCGTAACCTAGTGTGTGTATGTGTATATAAGATATGTGAGGATGGGTTTGGCGGCTGCAAGAAGTCGTTTTCATGGTAACGTCAGAAAGTAAACTAAGAGATCGTTTCGTATTGCCACGATGCCGACGACTCCGGCACGGATTGGTGCAGCGTCTCGGGAAGACATGTCGCACCGTTCAGCATTCTAATCGAATTTGAAGCCACTGCATATTCGTATTAGATTCGATATTCGATTCGTATTCGAAATTTCGAGGATATTCGATTCGATATTCGATTCGAATGAAATTCCAGATTCGGCACATCCTTACTAGATGACCCCCCTAGACCCGTGGAATTTGCCGACATTGTTCTCCTATGCCCTCCATACAATGTTTGATTGTGCCTCCATCGAAACTCAAGAACATATGGAACTGGACATTTCTCGTGAGCCTCGCAAGTTTTGTCGCCGCAAGACAAATTCAAGAGCGCGCTCTCTGTCCTTGAATCAGGATGTCGTTAGCGACGAGGGAACACGTTTACGAAACTCATGGGTGGCTGGGTGCAACTGGGGTTTGTGCCCCTTGTGATAACCCTCTCTATATGTTCCTCTAGTATCCAATAAAACCACGACAGCGTACATTTTTTATGAAACGGGGCGCCGTACGTAGAGTAATAGAGTGGCGACACCTGGTGGGTTTACGACATACTAAGTTTGCAATCACGGATTTTAATCAATAAGACATTGTGTTACGGACACTCGGTGTTACATGGTTGTCAACAGGACCACTTTCGGGCGAGAATTCCAGGTTTTTATTACTGGTCCCGTTTTCCTGCTATTCTGTGAAAATGTCCCACTTTTTATACATTTCCCCTCTGAAGTCTGCTCAGTGTAAAGAGGAATAGTTCAGACCGCAATGACTTCCCACGAAACTTCCACGTTGTGCCAAGTCGGTGACGTAAGATACAATTACGGACACTGCGCCAAGTCACTGCACTTGTCATAACTGTTTGATAGTTCGTGTATCGCAGTATAAGGCGAAGAACAATACATCCCTGTCTGTCTTTGCTGCGTGCTCGGCTGGAATGATTTCACATTCAAACTTGTATTGTATGTTTATTAATGCTATTTGTATTACGCAAATGTTGTTTCCTTTAGAATTGGTGTTCGCGAACTTGCCGGCTTTTTCGTGAGGTGGTGTTGACACATGGGCTGTTATACCTGTGACTTCAGTAAATGCGGTGCATTGTAGTTGTCTTATAAGGGATTTGTTTTCAATATATGGGATAATATCATCACACGGGGAAATAATGTCATACGCTGAGTCAGGGTAAACTCCGAGACGTTGTGATCAATGCTGAGATTGCAACTAACTGAAACATTCACTTTATTACTATAAAGCGCATTAGACAGTACCACTCATAAGAGCGCCCTAGCAACGGGATATGGTATATTAAAATGAACTTCGTCCAATTGTCCGATATAGAACGCAACACAAACCAACCGCGAAATATATTTGTAACGTAGCAAGGTAAAGCGGTTACGCTTGAAACTACGTTAAGTTTACGTATCCGAAATAAAAGCGTTTGTGCGTTTGGGTCCTCTGGAAAATCAGAGGGTATTACACTTATGTCCGTTCTAGATCGCACGGCTGGTAGAATTAACAGGACGCGCGATTATTTATAATAGCGTAGAAATCATAAAATATATTCACAAGGGAGACATAAAAGGTAAAACAAGTCAAAATTCAGGTCTTAAAAGTGCTTCCTGATAGGAGAACCACATTCGCCAATGTGCAGTTGTAAGCCACTGCATTAGTTCAAGACTCGCATGAGATGTAGTGCATTGCATTTACTGGCATTGTATCGTCTCACGCCGGGACGTATTTTCAACGGAGTTTTTAAAAATAATTCGCTACCGACTAAATCCGACGCGCTCATTAAAACATTTTAGATGAGGCGATATTCAAATTCGCGGTTTAAGTTTATTGACGCTGATTATTCTTCAGGCATTACTTCGTACAATAGTGTATAAAAATTAGTCAAACCAAAAACAAAACATAACGCAAACATGAGAAAGTAAAAAAATCAATCCGACAATGTGGGACACGTTTGTATAAACGTGGGTTTAAATTGGGGGTTGGGGTGATTAACACCCGGAGACTTTCCGTCATATAATACGAAGATGTGGAGGATTTGCAGATGATTAACTGCGCGTCCAAAGAATACAATTGTCAATACATCTTTCCATGTGGAAACTTGCAATATACGGATGGAGCTACATTTCGAAATTATTAATAGCACGTGAATTATTTTGCAGAAGCAACAGGCGTGATTATTTCATTATGAATGCGCATGCGTGTTCACACGCCGATTGCCACGCGCCGTGCCAGAAAAAAAACGGACGTTCACGCGTGATTTCACGTACACATATTGCTAGAAATGAAAGTTGACTTTTGCATTATAAGTTATAAAATAATGATAGTATCCCTATAGCTAGTAACGAGTAATCATCGCTGTATGAACATATGACACATGAGTTATCGTACAGATGTAGCTAGTAACGACAATTCACAAGTGCGTGAACATGTTAGACACGAGTGAACGAACATTTGTAGTTCATACGGTTTAGTAAGGAACATAAACATATTCACATTGGATATTGTCAATTTATGTGTACTTCTAGCATACCTCAATTGGCGTTAAATCATAATTGTCTACTATTATGGCCGGGTTACATAAGCGACTTTTGCATCGATTTTACTATGCAAACACGCACATATGTTGTCGATGTCACCAAAAAATAAAACATATTGATTGCCGCCACAGTTGAATTGAGTTTCCGGAAAAAATTAAAACATGGACACTTTTTATCGAAATTGAAACGAGTATTTGTTTTCGCCAACACAATTCTAAAACCCGGCTTCAGTTAATTACTATAGCATGGGTGTTTACACGCCAGACATAATAAAAAGCCGTGTTGGCGGCAGTCAAATTGTGCAAAAATCGCTCGTGTAAACCGGCCTGTATGTTGTCGC
Source organism: Ridgeia piscesae (assembly GCA_025642075.2). NCBI lineage: Eukaryota > Metazoa > Annelida > Polychaeta > Sabellida > Siboglinidae > Ridgeia > Ridgeia piscesae. Next base: position 246,269 of record JAODUO010000389.1, read on the forward strand.
TTACGTTTCTGTAGTGTGCAAATGAAAAGTACGATATGCGACATTACGACAGTGATTTCTCATGGAACTGTTTTTGTTAAGCACGAAATCACACGTGAAACCTCTCCACGTCGATTGTCCATATATCCTTACCGACACCTCAGTCATGTTGATAGCGAAATCCTGAGTTTGACTTCCGGTTCCGGTTTGCAAGCACACGGTGTGTCGTTGTGCGACAACGGTTCACGTCATGATATTCCGTGCGTGTCGTTCACATCAGCGAAATATACTCACAAGCGTGCGTATGACGAGTAATTATGTACACAATGTATACAACAGCGGCTTCCCACGCAGGCTACGATGGTAACACGTGATGTCCGTCGCGTGCGCGGTAAGTGACGTCACGTAGGGGCAATGCAACGCGACAGACGGCACGGGTGAGCCGAGACCGCCAATTGTTCTGGCGATGCTGCGGCATCTTGTCGCCAGTGAACGAGCGTTGCCCGCGACAATCGTTTGCAACGTTTCTGGGCTTTCGCGCTGAGGCAACAGGCGCTGTTTGACAGATCCTGGAAGAGTCCCGTCAGACCGACGGGGCGACGCGTGCGAACCCCGTCCGTCCTTGCGCCGGGTTTCGGGGCTCATAGCGCGTCCGGAACGGCGTATATGATCCAGTAAACGATGTTGAACAGTAGAAACGCTAGCGGGAAAATCTTGCGCGATAACTTATCAATTTTCCGCGCCTTAATCTTTCCCTCGGGATCGACCGGCTTCCCCATGGCTCGTCGCTCCCGCCCGTTTTCCAGGACTCCCATCTGGAAATAGATCAGGTCATAGTCATGCCCCCGTGCTCGGTGGTTATGCCGTCTATAGCTACCGGCCTTCCCTAGGGGAGGAGCGACGATGGCTTGCGGAGGAGAACAGACGTACATGCGTGCGTACGTGCGTGCGTGCATGTGTACGTGCGGGCGGGCGGACGGGCGTGGAGGTTGCGTGCAAATGGCAGCCGTGCAATTCGCGAGGGGTACGTGCGTGCGTGCGTGCGCGCGTGCTACAGAGGGGCTTGTGCATGCGTCGTAAGGGCGGCGCGCACGTGCGAACGCAGCGCCCTCTACCGGCTAGTCTGGCATCAGCTTCGAGTACCAGGACCAGTACACGACGTTGAACAGGGTAAAGGCGGCGGGGAAAATCTTGCGCGAGAGGGTGTCAACCCTTTTCGCGTTCACGCGGCCCTCTTGCTCCGATTGCCTCTGACGATCGCGCCAGTTTCGACCGTTTTCTAATAAATTAATCTGAAAGTAAAACGGACGCATGCAGACAGGTTTGACTAAACGAAAGGGTGACGTGGTGAAGTGGCGCAAATAGAAAGAGGCTCTGCGCTTGGAGGAAAACACGTGCGCTAACATCAACCGGCGGAATTGTGAACACATTTTGAGAGGAAAACGTAGGCGATCACACAAAGTAATACATTAATAGGTAAGCAAACGTAATGTGTAAATTATGATCAAACCTGTCCGTTGTATTAATATAAATCGTTATGGTATACGTTTAAGTGAGCGCTCATAGAACGTCGTACGCTATTAATAAATTTATGTTTTAGATGGCCTTTGAACCACGGAAACGTCGGTCAGGTAAGAACATGGTTAGTTTGTTTTCTGAAATACTGTTTGGCACCAACAAAATGAATAGGTTCTGCTGAATGCAATAACAGTCGTCTGAGAACTGGAAAAATGAATGGCAGCGCCAAATTTTGCAAGCATACACGCAAGCACGCACGCACGCACGCACGCCCGCATTCTCGCACGCACGCATGCGCGCAAGCAGGCATCAAATTTCCTCATTTCAACATTTGTTCCTGCTTTCAATATAATGATGGTGTACGAAATGTGTCGACATCATATATATATATATATATATATATATATATATATATATATATATATATATATATATATATATATATATATAATGATATATATGTATATATGGTATATATGTATATATATATATATATATATATATATATATATAAAGCAATTTATAATAAATAAACTTTATATAAATATATAATAAATATAATATTATATATATATATATATATATATATATATATATAAATGATAGTAAATATTTTTGAATCCGCGTCACTGTTTATTGGTTCCGTTTACGCCAACCAACCGTGCACCAATATAATCAATACTTATTGTTCTACCTACCAGCGTTCGTACGTGTAAGCATGCGAAAGCGAAAGCACGGCGACAAACAAGACACAAAATAGAAATCGTGAAGATATGTGCGAATACACCTGTTCAGCTGGCCACAAAAACGAGGCTTTCTATGTTTTACTGTGTGTGATTAAGGTTTGGATCGCAAAACAAGTTATATATTTTCCTATCGTCAGGTCTGAATTAGACATTGTTTCAAATTTGCGTATGAAATGCGCGAAAGTAAAGTAAACATAGAATGTTTATGAATTATATAGTTTTAAACGTTGATCATTAACAATGACGTTTTCCGTAAGTTTTATTGTAACAATGTACAACTATGTATTTTGGTGATATTGGTTATTGTAATACACATGTATTATTGTTATTAACCCTAGTTGTCATCCTAACTGACACGAGCAATAGAATGTTGAGGTCACGATGCACTGTTATCTTAGGCATTGGCATCTACAAGAACACAACACCAATCCATGCAAACACAAAGTTATTTCCGTACGGGGATACGCAACCGATCTGGCTTACTGAGACGTGCATGTGGATCGCAGTTTCACCTTCGTGCCCTGGTGAACCCTATTCACTAATTACATGACTAAAACTCCCTCTATGGCTATCCCATTTTAGTAGTCAACTACAAGACTGTGTACGCTAAACCTAACCAACGCTAGACACGTATAAAGGTTTCGTCGAAATCGAAATCAACAAACAGGTAAAATGTGTCGGTGTGGTGCAATAGTCATAGTATAGGTCACAACATAGCGGAAGAGACATAGGGTGTTCACGCATGTGCATTGTGCCAAACACGAGAGTGCGGGCATGTGGCGCATTAGAGCGCGCGTCGGACACGTCCAAAGCGTATCCGTGAAATAGTGTGCGTTCTTCGTGCAAGGATCTCTACAGATTACGCAGCGTTTGCTGAAACGAATGCGTACCTTAAACGATACTACTCACAACGTCCACGTTAACCTGGTGTCGCTACTTAAATTATTAACATCAACTCTATTGTTAACGCTGCCCCTTAGCTCAAAATGGACGCGATTATTCTAACGCTGTACCGCGGTACACGCGATCACCAACAATAGCTGCATGTATGTACAGGTCCACCCGAAATAGTAAGGTCAAGCCAGAACGAAAACTACAACGACGGCCAACTGCAAACAAGACATTGTTTGTGGTGTTTCCAATGGTTCCCCCATAGATCGGGTGCCCTTCTCTTGGGCATACAAAAACATTTCCGTCTAGATCAAGAAAATGGGGCTGTGTTTAGCTAGGAGACGTTGGTGTAACCTGTCGCTGCTACATGCAGCATTGTTCAAACAGCCCAACCGGTGCGCGCAATCCATTCAATATTCAATTCAATTCAATTCAGCTCAACCTAACCACGTCCCGTTAAGAACCCCGCCACCGACGCTGTCCCAGACGCCAGCACTGCGCTGTCGCGGTCAGTACCTGCAGATGACAGTTCCCCTTCATCCGTGCCGCCGCCGCAGCAGTTTCCCATGCGCCTGCGCGGCACAGGCCGAGGCAGCGGCATCGCCTTCGCCATCTTCTCCGACTGGCGCAAGAGGACATTGACGACGGCGAACTCGAGCAGCGACGCGAATACGAACAGTAGGCACGTAGACATCCACACGTCGATCGCCTTCACGTAGCTGACCTTCGGCAGCGACCCCCGCACGGTGCTTTGGGTCGTCGTCGTCAGCACGGTGAGCAGGCCGATGGACACGCGAGCGGGAGACGCCTCGATGTTGATCCAGAAGGACACCCATGACAGGATGACGATGAGGATGCTCGGGATGTACACTTGGATCATGAAGAAGCCGATGTCGCGTCTCAACACGAACCGAACGTCCTTGCACGGGAACGCCCCTGCATTCAGTCGTACGGTGAGACACGGAGGTCCGAGCTACACTACTGGGGAACACCGCGACCACGGCAGACATTATGCATGCGCAACGATTCCGTAGGATCAGATACGCTACTGAGATAAGCGCCCTTTGCATCTCGCCAATTCCCGCCGGCCGCTACTTTGGAAGCTCGTTAAGAAAGAAAGCCATTAATTTCATTTCGTCAACGCGATTTGACGAGACGTAATTGGCCGGCAAAGAACGACGCGAAATATCACAGCTTGTCGGCAGCAAAGGCGATAAGTGCTTCCTATAACGAATAGCGCATTAAAGTGCATCTCCGACTGTCACCTGAAATGAAAGTAATCGCAGTTGGCCTCCTCGTCGCATATCACTTTCGCTTTGTCAACAGTAATCACGTAACGTGGTTTCATCAAACTATTACTTACTTATAAGACTATTCTCACGCGAACGTACCGATACTTGCGTAAATTTAAACGTTGACAACCAATTGGAGATACGTATTACGTCGCGAGACACTTGTAAGAACGTATCGCTGCCGGAAGCTAATCATCGCTGGGCGGAAAGTGAAAATGTATAGAGATCTAACGAATCGTGATTGCCCGCTTGTGTAGGAAGATCGACCCGTCCGACCGATTGAATGCCATTCCCACCGCTCAACGGGAGCATCACATCGAACAAGGAAGATGGGAACCTCGCGACGTGCAATCAAACGACACCAACTGCGAAATTAATGTTGTTCGCTAAATCAATGTCTCCGTTGTAGGGACAGTTACGAAAACGAACACAAATATCTGCTGATTTTTCACAGCAACCGCAATTCAGTTTTGCGTGCTTGGTGTTTCGTGGTGTTTGATGCAAATACGCATGCAGATACATACTGAACCTCTAGTACAGAACATTGTACGTTTTACGTCACAATAATGCTAAGCCTTACATTCTAAACCGGGAGTTATATATTCACCACGCCATGGTAATAGAAAACGGTAAATACATTCATTTGGATAAACTGGCAACATGATTCAATTAAGTAAACAATATTCATCTCTCCACTTACGACCAATTGCTTGTTTTCTATATCGTGCTCCGCCAAATGCGAAATACATTGTTGATGATATGTGAATAAAATATCAGCTGTGTACTTTAGTTACAACCAACAAAAGTCAATGTGGCAGTGTCGTTAACCTGGAATAAGCCTTCATATTGAAACAACACCTTTCCTAGCAATGTGCTCCGAGATCGTTCCTCTCTCATCTCCGTTAATCTCAACCAGATCTACGCCGGTGCGATTTCAAACCCAAACACGCCTTCTGGCTTCGTTTCGAAGCAATCGTGATCAATCTGATCCGTCTGATTTTTTTTATTTAAGAGCGGTTGAATACGTTAACTTAATGGCAAATGCGATACCTGTCACAATCACAGAGACCGTCAGCGATATGTACTTTCACATAACTTCCATCAATATTCAGTATAAATTCAAGGAGATACATCTTCGATTTCTAAAATGTTTTAATAGATCGTTGGTTAGTGTGGCATTGTACCCATACAACCGTTATCTGAATCTGCGGATTAGTTACGCGGAGTGAGCCTACGGAAAACACAAACCTGTAATCCAATGGCCATTCGTTGTCTCGGGTCGAACGACAAACAGAAATGGAAATGTTAGGAAAAACAATGTTAATTCTTAACAGCGTTACCTAATAGACACAACACAACAATACCGCATTGGTGTACCTTTGAAGAACGCACCAGACTCTGTTCTAAGTAGATCGTACTCAGAGCGATCACCGCCGTTTCGTCGGGTTACCAGGGCACGATTGTAAAGCCACGTCCAGTGCATATACACTTCCGGAATTGCATGCCGTTTAGTAGCAGCTTAGCAACAGCGCAGTGGTTACGACATTGTGGACAAGATGAACATTGGCATAGCGGAAAAGAAACCAGCTTATCATCACCATAACAGCTTAATAAATATTGATTACGATTATATTAATTTATGCGTAGTGTTTTATTTAGTTAATGTTATGTTGTCGATAATTCTAGCTGTGTGATTTTTCAGTGTGCGTATTTGTTCTTGTTGCCATTCAGTTTCACGAGCCAATACGACAGTGACTATCAAACTATGAACTGCACGTCACGCTGTAGAACACTGACGCACTAAAA
>JAODUO010000389.1:265000-267500 GCA_025642075.2 Ridgeia piscesae
AGATCACATCTAAATTAAGACGTATAACTGCGGTCTCGAGACGTTAGATCCTGCGGGTTGACGTAAGATCACATCTAAATTAAGACGTATAACTGCGGTCTCGATGTGTTAAATCCTGCGGGTTGACGTAAGATCACATCTAAACTAAGACGTATAACTGCGGTCTCGAGGTGTTAAATCCTGCCGGTTGACGTAAGATCACATCTAAACTAAGACGTATAACTGCGGTCTCGAGGTGTTAAATCCTGCGGGTTGACGTAAGATCACATCTAAACTAAGACGTATAACTGCGGTCTCGAGGTGTTAAATCCTGCGGGTTGACGTAAGATCACATCTAAACTAAGACGTATAACTGCGGTCTCGAGGTGCTAAATCCTGCGGGTTGACGTAAGATCACATCTAAACTAAGACGTATAACTGCGGTCTCGAGGTGTTAAATCCTGCGGGTTGACGTAAGATCACATCTAAATTAAGACGTATAACTGCGGTCTCGAGGTGTTAAATCCTGCGGGTTGACGTAAGATCACATCTAAACTAAGACGTATAACTGCGGTCTCGAGGTGTTAAATCCTGCGGGTTGACGTAAGATCACATCTAAACTAAGACGTATAACTGCGGTCTCGAGGTGTTAAATCCTGCGGGTTGACGTAAGATCACATCTAAATTAAGACGTTAACTGCGGTCTCGATGTGTAAATCCTGCGGGTTGACGTAAGATCACATCAAACTAAGACGTATAACTGCGGTCTCGAGGTGTTAAATCCTGCGGGTTGACGTAAGTCAATCAACTGAGTATAACTGCGTCTCGAGATGTTAAATCCTGCGGGTTGACTCGATACAAAATTAAGACGTAAACTGCGGTCTCAGTTTTAAATCCTCGGTTGACGTAAATCGCATCTATTAACCGTATAACTCGGTCTCGAGGTGTTAAATCCTGCGGGTTGACGTAAGATCCACACTGCAGACGTATAACTGCGTATCGAGGTGTTAAAGTCCTGCGGTTGAAAGATACGGTTAAACTAAGACGTATCATGCGTCTCGTAGAGGAAATCCTGCAGGGTTGACGAAGATCCATCTAACTCAGACGTATAACTGCGGTCTCGAGGTTAAATCCTGCGGGTTGACGTAAGATCACATCTAAACTAAGACGTATAACTGCGGTCTCGAGGTGTTAAATCCTGCGGGTTGACGTAAGATCACATCTAAACTAAGACGTATAACTGCGTTCTCGAGGGTTAAATCCTGCGGGTTGACGTAAGATCACATCTAAACTAAGACGTATAACTGCGGTCTCGAGAGGTTAAATCCTGCGGGTTGACGTAAGATCACATCTAAACTAAGACGTATAACTGCGGTCTCGAGGTGTTAAATCCTGCGGGTTGACGTAAGATCACATCTAAACTAAGACGTATAACTGCGGTCTCGAGGTTTAAATCCTGCGGGTTGACGTAAGATCACATCTAAACTAAGACGTATAACTGCGGTCTCGAGGTCGTTAAATCCTGCGGGTTGACGTAAGATCACATCTAAATTAAGACGTATAACTGCGGTCTCGAGGCGTTAGATCCTGCGGGTTGACGTAAGATCACATCTAAACTAAGACGTATAACTGCGGTCTCGAGGCGTTAGATCCTGCGGGTTGACGTAAGATCACATCTAAATTAAGATGTATAACTGCGGTTTCGAGGTGTTAAATCCTGCGGGTTGACGTAAGTTCACATCTAAAGTAAGACGTATAACTGCGGTCTCGAGACGTTAGATCCTGCGGGTTGACGTAAGATCACATCTAAACTAAGACGTATAACTGCGGTCTCGAGGTGTTAGAATCCTGCGGGTTGACGTAAGATCACATCTAAACTAAGACGTATAACTGCGGTCTCGAGACGTTAGATCCTGCGGGTTGACGTAAGATCACATCTAAATTAAGACGTATAACTGCGGTCTCGAGGTGTTAAATCCTGCGGGTTGACGTAAGATCACATCTAAACTAAGACGTATAACTGCGGTCTCGAGACGCTAGATCCCGTTGATTGACGTAAGATCATAGTTATGATTCGGATTCGTCCGTACGACAGAGTACCCAATACAAATGACATTTTGCAGGTTGTCCACGTTTCTGTGAGGACATATGTAACGTTGAGTAAATGGAAACTGTGTTTGTTTTGTGCAGTGCGGCGCCAGAGCGGGCTCCCACGTTATGACAGGCGTCAGACGGTGTTTGTCTGCGTGTTGATACATGTGACATTTCGATTGATAATGTCATCACGACAAATCACTGTACAGTTCTAGCAGAGATTAAGGGGTGTCAGGTTTTAAAGTGGATTAAGGGAAACATATGTATTTTAATTGCACACATTTTGCAGTCCTTCTGTCAGTGGAGGTTAAATATACTGAGAATGTTTCAAAAGCGGATATGCTCAAATTGTGCAAGTAATGAAGGAAATGTTATCATGACGGAAAGACCAAATGGAGTCTTACGTAGTTTAGAAATGGAAATCATT
>JAODUO010000389.1:275000-285000 GCA_025642075.2 Ridgeia piscesae
GCCCCGTGTCCTAATGTCTGATGGTATTTAAAGCTGCGTTGTCCGTTGCTCTTCTGCTAGCCAGTATTGTCCTTAACCCATCCCCGCCCGCCAGGGGTCGCTTCGACTGATTACGTCAGTACCAGCTCTTCTCTACCCCTGACAGAACCCTTTTATAATCTCTTTTAACGTCAGCCAATGAAATTGCCTACTAGGAATGTGATCGTCCTCCGGTCAAGTAATCATTGTTGGTGATTTCAGCCACACTCTGCTAATGTTACGTACAATGTTTTGGTAGGTAGAAGCAAATATTCGAACACACAAAAGCGTTCAGTTGATCGTATGATTGAGCTGACGGTTCGTTATATCGGAAGTCCCAGAAATTGTGTATCCGTCTTCAGATTGGGGCGGGTAATAGCGCTGATCCCAAGGGTGAGGCGTCACAATTGGCGAAGACAATAAACTGAAATCACACACTTCTCACAGGGAATTTGTCAGGGCTAGTTTGCATGACAAACGCCCATGACTTGCGCGGATATCCTAAACATGCGAGATGTTCAGAATGTAGACACAGAATTGAAATAGGAAGCACACGTTTTTGCTTGCTCGTCACGTAACGGTGTCCGCCAACATTTTTCCGGTTGTACTTTCCCACACACCACGCAACGAAGTGCAACGGTACTATTTTTGCAAACTAACTGCTAGCTGTGGTGGGCACATTCCAGGTAAGAGAACAGACAATGTGTAGATCGTCCATTACGTCATATGTTGTATGCATATAAACGCCTCTTCGGCTCGACTGATAATCGTGTATGTACTACTGTGTATGCAGTATAGTAAGGGAATCTAACTAATCGGATATTTTGTCTGGTTCAAACATCATGCAAAAACAACCGTACCAACATGCGGGTATAATATTAATGGGGCCTATCACTATAACGCTTATCAATATGACAATTATCATTATAATGGCAAAGACGCCAATCATTTTAGTGTCAATGACGCCTATTATATAATGTTAATGGCGTCTATCATTCATCAGAGTGAGAACAATTCAGAATTCCAAATTACAGGAGAATGCTCAGTCATTATTTTGCCACGTTCCCATATCATAAATCCACAATAACGAGTCCACATTGGAATTGTGAGTATTACATTTGTCACGATGATAGTAATACTATAAGTAGCAATACGCATTATCTTTGTGTGTCTCTTTCTCCTGGAAGAACGTGAACTGTGAAGGAGGGAGAGGCGAACATCCCCCCGTTCTTGAAGTTGCCAAATAAATAAAAACAACACTCCCCGTCCCCCCCCGTCCCTCCCTTCTTTCCACGTAACAACCCGAGACAGCGCGGATAGTTTATGTCCCCCTTGTAACCTCCCCCAAGTATGGGTTCCCGTCCCCGCTTCCCAAAAAGGGCTACTGATATAATACATATTTAGCACAAGCACTGTTATTAAATCAATCAAAACCTACTTTTAAGAGGCGACATTAATTTACCATACGTGTGTCATTGGTTATATAAATCAAAAGTAAATAACAATAAAATATTAAAATTGTATACAGTAAATTACATATATATTCTTGTCATTGACTATATTTACTATGTGATAGGAACTAATCTATTGTTTGTGACTGTAAAGAGTATACTACCGAAAACAATTTTAAATCGAAACCATAATGCGAATTTACCCTTTTTATAATCTATAGCAATAGATACGCGTCCTTTAAACTGTTTCGAAAGAAAAACTGTTTCAAATAAATGGCTACCTCGCGGTCTTCTGGAAAAAGAGTTAGTGTTATTGCTGACGCTGAATCTCGGTAATCAACAGCGCATAAACGCAGCCAATTTACTGGATGGGAATAACGAAGCAGGCCGCACGAGATCGATGGTGTCGATTCAATGCGACGCAATCAGCTGGTCGCCGAACACAGCGGAGCCCGGCGAACAGGGAATTACTTACACGCAACTACAAGGCCCTCTAAAAAGCGGCCGCGAGTCAAGAGCTGTTCATTATACGTATCAAGTGGTTGGACTGAGGAATTCCGATAGTGACACTTTTCCTCCATTGTGACCGATTCATTTACGCCGAGGATTTCGCGAAGTTACGGAAGAGCCGGGTGATGTAAATTGGAAATTGGCGGAAGGCGCTAATGCCGTGCGAGAGGTTTCTCTCGCAATCAGTCGGGGAGAGGAAGACCCGTCGAAGCGAACGGTGGATGGCAAATTATGAACACTAATCATGGTGTTGGTTTCGACGGAGCGCGGGCCCGTGGTGAGACATGGGTGTGTGGCTTGTATATCGTCGCATGCATCGACATTATTGCGGGAACGATGTTCTACTGGGGCGGTTAATAATCGGCGCTTCAACATCAGTTCGCTTTTGCTGCCTCAATCATCGATATCGGTGCCATTGGAAGACGGGGCAAACATTGTGTTGAATATGTTTGTGTTTGCTGATGTGGCGCCTTAACTACGGAGTCGCCAGTATCGGGTACGCCGCTCCACTTCCAGTGATGACAGACACCGGAAGACCGAGGGAGGGGATGCTATTGAAATGTTTTCACCGCGGCGGCGCCGTTCCTTAATATTCACTAGGGGACAGAACCATAGGACTGTCACTCAGCGAACTACCAGCCCCTTGATCCCGCCGTTCCCGCGTTGCTGCCTCATGTCTCAGGTGGTTCCCTCCAAATAGCCCAAACTTGTGCTAACGCAGGAGTTGTCATTCTCTAGAATTAGGGAGTCCACTACAGGTTACACATTTACCCCCTGTGTGGGATCTTTTACTTCCCCTGGCATAGACACCAGATAGAAGGGACCACCAGATTTTAATGTCTCATCCGAAAGACGTGAGGTGAACGAAATTGCGAAGTTTCGAAACAGCGGTAGGTGGGATTGAACCACCTTCCCACGATTGACAGTCCGGCGCTCTACCACGCGACCACCGCTCCTATGAACAATGACCACAAACTGCTTCTATAGGACGAGATTTTTGGCATTACAACTATACCCTATCAACTAAATTAACAGAACTGTTTTTTATTGAATTTTTACTAAAACAAAATATGCAGCAGGGCCGAATGTAGGTCTTAGTTAACAATTTGAAATTTGACCTAAGCATTTTATGACTGACCTCGTCATATTGAATTCCCGGTGATTTATACGCATTACGGAAGAGTTATTGTTATGTTTTTCTCTCTCAATAAACGCGTAACATGATTGTATTATAGAGTGTCAAGAGAAGATCTCAGTCAAGAGAAGATATCGTGTGTCAAGACAATTCCATCATTTTATGACAAGACTAAATCAATATCGTAATCGTGTGGAATGCAAAATAATTAAACAAAGTCTACTTACGGTCCTTCTGCTCTTCTGCGATGCCTGCAAAAGACAAAGAATGGACGGGTTTTAAGCATGCAAGATGGGATAAAGGAACATTCTAATGTACAATTACACGTGCAATATTAACATTCGTCTACATGCAAATACATGCTACGGGTGGGTCAATGATTGCGTTTGGAGAGGGAAACCAGGAGGGATGGAGAGGGTGGGGAATGAATGTGTGTGTGTGTGTGTGTGTGTGTGTGTGTGTGTGTGTGTGTGTGTGTGTGTGTGTGTGTGTGTGTGTGTGTGTGTGTGTGTGTGTGTGTGTGTGTGTGTGTGTGTGTGTGTGTGTGTGTGTGTGTGTGTGTGTGTGTGTGTGTGTGTGTGTGTGTGTGTGTGTGTGTGTGTGTGTGTGTGTGTGTGTGTGTGTGTGTGTGTGTGTGTGTGTTTTTGTGTGTGTGAGTATTCATATCAGTTTACGATAGTTTAAGTCAACTAAATATAATCATTATCTAAGATTAGTCACCACTGTTTCTTCGAATCGTCATATCGAAGTTGATATAAATTCAAACAGCATACCAACTCTGCAGATAAACCACTGTTTTCTTGTTATATATGTATATAGTGTATACCTAACTATAGATCTCACATCAGCAAACTGATCAAAGTTGTCAATCCACTGATGTTTTCCCCAACTAACCTAAAGTGTGTCCTCACAACTAATAACCATAACATTATCATAGTTTACCCACACAAGTTCCCCGAAGAAACAACTTATACTAGCGTAAATAATTAATAAGCTTTTTCACAAACGAATGTACAGTTTGTCTACTTAAGACACAACATCGCGCATTAAACCGATACATCAATCAGATAGTTTCCATTGCGTGACTAATTATAATTATAATTAGTCATTCTTTTTGTAGGTTCCCCGCAATCCATGGAATCCATAAATAGCCAGCAACGATCCCATTTACTTCTTGCGTACATACATTTCAGCTGTACGATTACTGTACATTTATGTCTACAGAAAACACACTATTAGAATTGTGGGAAGTCGTGTGTCTCCTAATATACGATTTAACGAATTGATTCCAAAGTTGCGTAAAGCGAACGAGTTATGCATCTATCTTTAATGTTCACTGATCAGCGTAACGTAAAACAACGTCTCATACGAATACATTGCTTGTAATACTACTGAACTTGGCACGAAGAATTAGTTATACTGATATTGTGCAAATGTATACATGTATGGAGATGTAATCCGTTCAGGCTGCACCGATCTACATCCGGCATTGATTCCGTCAGACTATGCGCCTCCAGGAAGCGAACCCACGGGAATTTGTCAACCTGTTTTTGGAACATTCGGCACACACAAAGACGGAAAACTAACGACCTATTTTGATCAGACGCAGCGCAGACTGTGAACTGCATGAAATAAGGCGTTGTCACGTCACGGAACGACGCGTATAACTTTCCAACGTTCAGTCTGTGGTAAGGACAAACACTAATCGCTAACAAAATTCCTTAATTCCATGGTGTTTAGAGCATTGTCAGATAGGCTAGTAATGTACATGTATTTTAACAGACAATTTAATTTGATTTAACTTTTTATTTATTTTTATTTTATAACAATGTTTATGTAAAGTATATTTTAATGTACATGTTTTAAATTTAGTACGTAGGTTTCCAATACTTTTTAACAAGATGTGCTAACATTGTACCTTAATATGATATTATATGGAATTATTGATTTTAGTATGAATGTACATGTACAATCCAACTGTAAAGTTGCCACATAATAAATTGTTCTTATTATCTTAAATCATTCAGATTTCCTCTACGAAAGGGTTACGGGACAGATGTTGCTGAAATGTATAAAAGACATTGTGTGATTTATAGTGAATCGTAATTTATCTAACCATTAATAATTGTAATAATAAATCAAACTTTAGAAACACGACTATATCTAGACGCACAAATTACCATTATTCAACAACTCAACGACACAGCATTTGTATGCTACTATTCGAAATCGATACTAAATGTCAACATAATATACATATTTTTAAGTAACTGTTTGATATGTTACTTCCATTATGACAATTAGATTTATTTTAATAATTTGCAGAGTTAATTATTAAAAGCATTGTTAATGGACAAGGACAAGGCATAGCGTTATAAATATGTTCTTTGATTTATCAAACGGGGTTGACACTTGAACAGTGATGTCAATTGAACAAGTTATTACACTATCATACTATGACAAAGGTCCAGTTTAGAGTGAATTTGCATTAACAGCACGTGATGAAAGTAGCAACCCCAATATCTGATACTATATTGAAACAATATATGTGATGTAAATAAAATATATATGTTCTAAGATAAATGTCACGTAAGAGCCATAACCGTATCACATTTGCTCTGCCATGTCGCGGGCATGCGCACTGCGACAAACACTCACGCACCACGCTCGCAAGTTGGCGGATAATTCGACCGACTTGTGATGAACCTGTGGGAATTATGCAAAGGTGAAGAAAAATGTCAAGATACTTATGCAAAACAAAAAAAAATGTCACGACGCTGCTGAAAAACAAGGCCACCGAGAGGTTTAATGTCACGACGACTTCGTTATCAGTTCGATGAACAACGAATGATGCACTTATGCACCAACTGATATCTCCAAGAAAGTCAAAGGTAGGCTGTTATATCAGACTAGCCGAGGCACACAAAGATGGTTTGGGAGAGGCAGTCAGTCGCCAGCGGTCAAATGTGAACATTGCGATCCCTGAAGTGTCGTCTCTACTGCGAATCTGCAGTCTTGTTTGTTGTTTAAAAGACAGATACCCGCGCTAAAAAGTTAGATAATCACGATACATTGTCTCGATGTAACGTTTCTATGTGGTCTGCGCTCTCGCGGAAGACGTAACGGAACAGTGACGTATAGTGTGCTCCACATAGGGCCTACAACCGCCAGGTATTCACCCTCTGGAGGAATTTCTTTAAATAACTATCCTTGTAGGGCAGCTAGATCGCACGCAACATTTCAACTCGATATATGCAAAACTAAAGGAGCTGTGGATCCATGTACAAATCAACAAACCAACAAATAACAAACAGAAATGATATTATAGACGACGTCCACTTTACGAGATAGTTCTTTCTACCAGAAAACTTTAACTTCATTCCAAAATAAACTGACACTTTTCGGGACGCGCTCCGTCACGCTGTAATTAATGTTATTGTGTTAATTTATATATATATATATATATATATATATATATATATATATATATATATATATATATATATATATATATATATATATATACCCCTGGTACCACAACAAGACGAGGAGCTGTGCGATAGGACTACCCAAGACCCTGCACCTAAGCAGTTCCCGAGGAGAAAGCGGGATTGGGCACACACTGGGAACTCCAACAATATCACCACAAGGCAGCCTACGACTTCAACTCCTCGAGGAGAGAAGACGACGATGAAGGCAAAACCACCTGGCGGAGAGACACCGCTGCACAAGTAGAGAGCGTAGACTACACCCGGAACGCGTGAATGCCGAACCCATAATGCGTTAGAACAAGTCGACGTATTTATTGAAATTATATTAAGATAATATTTTGCTTATTCAAAGATGGAAAGTCAGTTTCGTCAACGTCAAGATTTGTGTGGATCAGTTTGGTGAATGTTTGGCTTTTTCCATCTGCGTCAACAATATGACTAATGACCTCGTTGTTCTGTAATATAAGGACGGTTCATCATTTCGTTGTTTCTTTGTATGTTAACAATGGTAAAAAAAATTCCGTACCCTGGTTAATAATCTCTGACAATACATGTTAATGCTATTTTATTTACGTAAAATAACTGCACGTGAAAGCTCTCTCGTGAGATGCCATCCAAAATAACAATATTATTGTCATTCACAAGGGATCATACTGTCGGAACAATCATATATCGCACCAACCAACGTCTATAGAAATGTCATCAAAGTGTCGTAGTATTGAAAAGTGGCCATATTCACAGATAATTTCCCAGGGATAATGAAATCACAACGCGCAGGTACCATCTCAAAACTATCGGCAATTCATTCGTTTCCCGTAATCCCACAGGAGACATAACTCTGCGTCCCCTTGTGTTGTTACGGCGATGAGTGATGGCAGATATATTCAATTGTCTTGCGGCAGCAAACGTGGCCCAAATCTAGAACAGTGCATTGCTTTGAAATGGGTCAATTTCTTAGTAACAACATCTTATATTTTTAAACCGTGGGTCATATTGTCTCGTGCTTAATGCAAATTATAATAACACATTAACTATGTTATATAACCTACTTCCGACAAGATTTCGTTTAATGTCTGGAGAACATAGCTTGAAAGTTGCGTCGGCGAAGTGTCAAATTGTAAGTAGAACAAACGCTATTGGCTATTATTAACGAAGAAGCAGGTGCCCCAACCCGCAAATGCCTTTGAAGTTGGATAGGTCCTACGGTCCTTGCGACAAGTGGCGAAAGTAAGCTGTCCCATCAACGAAGCTGCTAATAATTACCACCATAGGTTGAACACAAGCACCGGAACAGAGAGTAACACTTTAAAGGGAGGTTGCCTGTTCCTAGTTTAATTATTTATTAAAGACCTTGTATTGTGTTAAACACATCGTATAGATTCAAAACAGCCTTATTGGCAACATTGCAGGTATGGGCCGAGTTAACTACAATACCCTTTGCTATTCAACGAGTTCGCACCTGTCCACGTTCAACACAGCAGGATTCCTGTGAAGAATCAGTGGGCTGGGTAACTCTAGATATACGAATAAATTGTATATTTAATTCTGTCGGGTAGACTTTGGTGCAGATAGGCCTATTTGATGTATAGCACCGATTCCTTCATATAAGTCTGTGAGCAGCCGACCCAGCAACAGAAGTCGCCGGTCTTGTTACTAAACATCTCACTCGCTTTGATAAATGAGCCCGAGACTGACCCGACGAGTGGTCACGTGACCGCGGACGTGTCAGGTAGCCAAATATCAATTACTTGCACGGCTCTTGCTGCTTAGTGCCTCGTATCGATTGCCCTAATCAGCGAACTGGATCCGCATTAAGCCACCCAGTCATCGTATCGATTAATCGTGTGTTAAACTGGCAATAAGACAGTTAGTGATCGCGTAAGTCTATCCAGAGACGCCCACCTTTGTTGTTTGAACTCAAATTGACCGAGAGGCGGCGACGACGCACAGTGGCGCCGCCTAGGGTCGTCTAAAGCAACAGGTTGTTTTGTAAAGTAAACCGTTTCGTCTGTTTGTTCGTCGCTTAGTCCCAGTAAACTTTTATTATTTGAATATTTATAATGTAGGATAACCGTGATGATGATGGATTGCCTGCCATCGCGCGGTCAGTATCTCAGAAGCGTTGTTTACAAATTGAATGCCGCTGTAGAGTCGACCCGTTGACATTGACCATCTGTCATTATGTGTCTCGACGCCATATTGCAAATTGCAACAACAATATGTATTATTAACAGTGATGTCATCTGACTAATGATCGAGACTGATCATTCGAATTCTTCAAGTAAGCATTCAGAATGCAGTTTCTCAGACAGACTCTCGTCTTGACGACGTCTCGATAGCTAGCTGGAGTGTTATTTAACAAGACAAGATTTAACAAGATTGCCACCTAGAGAATCAAGTCTAGATGGCAGGTGGACAAGGAAGCCCTTTGGCTTATCGAGAGTCCAACCTATCTATATAAATGTACCCCGCCTTTCTTAGGTATATGTCGATTTAATTTTTAAACATTACAAGCACCTACACAATCAGCCGATAATCTGTTCCATTCATTTACTGTTCTTTGGGAAAATGAAAATTTTCTAATATCTAATCTACACTGCTTCTTTGCTAATGTACTTCCATGTCCTCTAGTCCTTCTCTCTTCCTTAACCGAGAAAAAAATATTTCTGTCAATATTTTCATACCCATTCAATATTTTAAACATTTCTATCTGATCTCCTCTCAGTCTCCTGGTTTCTAGTGTTGTTAATCCACATTTATTACACGCATTTCATAACTAAAATTGCTGAGTTTGTGTATCATTTTGGTTGCTCTCCTTTGTACTCTTTCTAGTATATCAATATCCTTCTTGCGATATGGCCTCCGTCTCTGTATGTAGTTATGTTATAAACGAGACTACAAAAAGAACGCGTTCATACGAACGTACAAAAACTTAAGAACTTGTCTAATTTCGTATGTTTTTGTTGTTGTTAAAATGTACTGTTTTATGGTCTACCAATGACCCCTAAAACTGATCCTGAAATAGTTCTGCGGTGGTAAGCATATCCACTAAGATTATACGACTCCACACGAATAAACCGCACCCAGCCAATGTGACATAGTACATGTGTGACATAGTACATGAGTGACATAGTACATGAGTGACATAGTACATGTGTGGCATAGTATATGGGCCCCGTTGTCCGTGAACTGAGGTACAACGTGAAGAATGGACACCTTGCAAAAATATAATATTAATGAGTTTAGTAGTGTTACAATTGTAGGGATGATTTATTGAAGTCTATACATTTTATATTGAGATAATATTGTCCCAGGAAAATTGTGAAAACATCGCTCATAGCGTAATATACTGAATTGACTCAGTACAACTGGTTTTCTTATAGAAAACACAACAA
>JAODUO010000389.1:290000-307500 GCA_025642075.2 Ridgeia piscesae
GAAGATGGATGATGATGACGGAGCGGCGGTGACGACGTCAGAGAAAAACTATGCGCCGGTCGCTGTGACGCCGACGCCGCCGTGTGACGTCGATGACGTCAGCGTCATCGTGTGTGCGCCTCGGCGTCTGGGACACGGCCGATGTACGCGGACGGTGATGTGGGTGTGCGGTGACGTGGACCGAGGACCTAATCCTGCGGTCGTGGTGACACGGTGTGACACCGACTGGAGACGACGTCAGGCCAGGCTAATGTGGCTGCGTTGACACGGGGTTGTTTTTAAGAATGACTTCTGGGTGGATGGATATGGCCGTCTGTATAGTCCATCGTGCGACCGGGATTGAAATTCGTTGACATCAAAACAGACGAAAACTGCGAATTGAACTACGATGTACTACTTAAGTTAATTTCTAAGTATGTCATTGTGTCATCGGTGACATCAACTAAGAGGTAAACCCTCCGTTGTGATGCCGTCATTACATCATCAACGTTAATGACGACAACAACTCAGGATACTCCGGCGGGCCGGCCGCCCGCCGCCCGGCCGCCCGGCCCGCGCCCGGCCCGGCCCGGCCCGGCCCGGCCCGGCCCGGCCCGGCCCGGCCCGGCCCGGCCCGGCCCGGCGGCCCGGCCCGGCGGCCGGCCGGCCCGCGCCCGGCCGGCCGGCCCGGCCGCCCGGCCCGGCCCGGCGGCCCGGCCCGGCCCGGCCCGGCCCGGCCCGGCCCGGCCCGATCCGATCCGATCCGATCCGATCCGATCCGATCCGATCGATCGATCCGATCCGATCCGATCCGATCCGATCCGATCCGATCCGATCCGATCCGATCCGATCCGATCGATCGATCCGATCCGATCCGATCCAACTAGTCAATGTTGATTCAGTCAGGTCGGTGACAGTTGGGTCGGCGTCAGTCGGGTGGTGTCTCATTTAAACAGGGGTTGATGTGTGTCAATGTGAAATTGCTGGCGCTAGACACTATTTGTATCCTTTGTTGTGACGTCACCGTCACCGACGTCAGCTACGTATATATCTCGAACTATGACGCAAGTGACGTCAACGACGTCAGATCATACTTACAAAATTCAGTGGGTCGTCCGCGGTGTTTTGGACGACGAAGAGAAAAATGAATTGTCAACGTTGACGTGGCTAGGTATATTGACAAACCCGTCATCTGCGACAAAGACGACCAGTACGTAATTGGCTTGATGGCCCAGAAAAGGGCAGGAATCGTAACAAGCAATCCAAGGAACGAATCGAATACACATTATCGCGTGGACAGCTGCATAGGTCGAAGAGGCAGTCGGTAATATGAGAAGGGTACACCATGTCAAACAAACCAACGGGAACGCAATGGCATCGGCCGGCAGAGGGTTGGACGTAGGACGACGTTTGACTTTTCCATGGGTGGCCTTTATAACGTTTCCTTCATTTCCTATCAAATTTGAACAGATCTCTTATCGACAATGTCATTAATCCTCCGCTGGTGGACGTGCCCTGGAAAATTCATGAAATTCTAGACCTCAGTTTCCCACAACTCACGTTTAAACGTGACACCCCTTCATTCCTGCTAGAACCAGACAGTGATCTGACGTGTTGACACCACTGATCTAAATGACACGCAGAACAATACCGACTGCCAGCTGTCATCATTTGACAGCTCTGCTGCACAATAATTATTTTATATTTGTACTCACTCCACACTACATATGTCATCACATAAATTCAGACAACTCCATTATGTTACTTCTATTGTGTGCTCTGGTGTCTGATGAACGTCTTCTTGTTGTCTTGCGTCATCGGCGTCGATGTGAAATTAAGGACAGAATATTTAAAATAGACCCCGAGCCTTCGGGAAACGTCAGCAGAAATAGAGTCATGTATCACTGCTAATGCATGGAGTCTCAATCTTGATATTTCGACTTTGAATACTCCTTTAAACCTTTGGCAAGTTTGACTACCACAGTCGTTGCGCTTAGTGCATTCAAATGTACAAATCAGTGTTTGACTACATCATACAATGATGATCATCTTGGACAATAACTAAAGGTTTACAACAAACCATCGAACCGACGGGAATAACTCTGTCCTTAAGAAGATTGCTAGGAGTTCCACGCATTGAAGAGAAACCCAGTGGAGTACCGCTGAAAAGACAGTCAGCTGAAAAACGGAAACACCATCATGTGTGCCACCGCGGGTCAGAAGACGGAATAAAGGAAACTGACGACAGGCGAATACTCGGAAATGTCGCACTACTTAATCGAAAACAGTCGGACGAGTCGGAGTTGGTTGCGCAACTACTCAAATTACACAGAAGACACCGAGACAGCAAAACGCAACTCCATCTCGCATTCACGACGAATCTCCTCGGCCGAGACAATTTCGCGGCAACAGAAAATGCGCATATGAATGTGGACGTGCGAACGCGGGCCGATGTAAATCAGTATAGCAGCCATAACCCGCGAGGAACCGGTGGATAATCCCACGAGTACGGGCCGAACACAATGGCCGGCGTGAATACTTTCTGACGTCTCTGGCGTTAGTGGGGTCAACTCGTGCGTTCAAGAGAGACGTCATCAATTATTTCGACTTCTCAGCAACCGAGCCTTAGGCATCATGGGCTCACGTTCACGCCGAAGAATGGGGGAATTAGACGAGGATTAGTATTGGGTTCGCCAATTGAAGGCTAGCGGGCCAAATCCGACCCCCCACTGCACGGTGGTTTCTGGCTCGCAGAGTATTGCGTGGTGATAAACTTTGCAACTGTTGTATCACATAACGGCAGTAAGCAAGGATTATATATCAAGACACGAAATCTTCTTGAAACTTGGTAGGTGATAGCGAGTTAACAAAACCGCCAACTAACCGAAAACGCAAACGTCATTTATCCATTTGTATTTCGTTCGTCGCTTCTATTGTCACAACTTTCAGAATCACGACTAATACCGAATGTGACGTCACAACCAGAATGAATAACACACGACACTGTTGGAAAAGGTTCCCTTCCATTATCGCCAGCTTTGATGCTGTCTTTGAACGGCCTCATCGTCTGTAACCTTTTACGATGCCTAGGGCAAAGCGGCCAGGCTATGCCAGGCGATGCTTATCCTTAATCATCAAATGTTATTCGCATACACGTCCGACAAAAACACCTGTTCTAATCCGCCTTTATTTGAAAATATTGAACCACGCATTTTTTTCCTAAGGGACCTATGTGACTCCCAATAAGACCTTAAAGGGAAAACGTTTCTCGTTTGTCAGCCGTCTTTCTAGAAGTGCTACTAAAATACGACGAGGTCCTATGACGTCAGAAGTTAACGTAATTTGATAACAGTTAATTTATCTCTCACAAATGATGATATATATTCTACAAAATCAGCACCGTGGGGCGTGGTATGACGCCGGCCGATCGATGACATTATTTGTTGGAAAATGACATGACAAACGCTAGAGAAAATAAAACAAAATGGATGTTATAATTACCGAAAAGCAACGTTGCGTGTTAGCATTAACGGTTGCGAGGGAATGTCATAAAAATGTCTCTATACGTAGAATCATAACAAATGAACGGTGTAAAGCAGCGCGCCATCATTAGCTTTGTACAACGATGTCGCTATTAAAGGTAATTGACTTTATGATAAATGTGCCTTTTTGTTGGCGTTATGTATTTGCTTGGACTAATAGAAGCGCCACCTAGTGACAAAACATTTATTATGAAATAGGTTTTTGTGATTAAAAACATGTTTTCAGTGGTCACACAAAACACAAAAATGTCACACTATTATTTGATTGATAATAATAATAATAATAATAATAATAATAATAATAATAATAATAATAATAATAATAATAATAATAATAATAATAATAATAATAATAATAATAATGGTAATAATATGAAACAAAATATATTTCTTTGCGTTTAAATCATAGAAGCACAGATATCGCTACATATGAGAAATGTTTGTTTAATGTATTAACAATTGCATGAAACATTAAACAATAAATGAAAACAAATCTCTGTAGTGGAATATCGCGTTAGTACACGACAGAGCAGGCTCCAAGCAGCTGCTGACTCGCGTGAAATCAATTTATACAAATCATTAGAAGAGTTTTGCAGATGTGTTAGAGGCATGCATGCCGCTGGAAACATATCGTTTGCCTTTTTATGCGTTTGATTTCAACTGACGCGCAGCACCGCGGCCACAAGAGAAAACTCCCAATGTGGCATTTATCTTTGTAACTACATTGACGATGACTGATCTCGCAATGAAATCGACCTGCATGTGTATTTAACGTGGCGGTGTCGTCGTAATGGAAACGCACCGAGACAGTCTACAAACGGATATGTTCTTATGTAAACTGGAATACAGCGTTGTTTAATTATTAATGATATAGGTTCTCCGGTGATTACTCAGTGACGCCATTTAGACTTATTACGACCCAGGAACGGTATTGATCATTTACCAAGGGTTAACTGGTAGCCAGTGCTGACGTATGTCTACTGATCATTGCGATCTTGAACGTAGCATTCGCATAAATTTAATGCACCTACAAAAGCGTCAACTAAATATTTACAAAGCTCGTCCAGCGCATTCCTTTAAGCAGCTAAGGTTTAAAATTGCATATTGTGTAAATAGTTAAACATTAAAATGGTTTTGCGAAGATTGTTGCAATGCATCAGT
The DNA here is from genome assembly GCA_025642075.2 of Ridgeia piscesae. NCBI lineage: Eukaryota > Metazoa > Annelida > Polychaeta > Sabellida > Siboglinidae > Ridgeia > Ridgeia piscesae. The sequence continues at coordinate 294,683 of JAODUO010000389.1, forward strand.
GTGTTTATTCTCTGAAGATTTGAATTCACCAACTGGGCGATCGCGATATACAAGTTTAAATCGACATCGTCTGTTTCCTATTGTTTACGATGACCCTAGCACTTGACCTACATTGCTGTTGCAATGTGAGACCATCTCGCCGTGTTTTCAGCTGCCTCAGCTGAGACTCAGTCGTTCTCAACATTCCTTTATCCCTTCCTCTGTCTGTCTTCCAAACGAATTACTTCTTCCCTCTCGCACCCCAATGATCTCCTTACCTCTCGCACCCCAATGATCTCCTTCCCTCTCGCACCCCAATGATCTCCTTCCCTCTCGCACCCCAATGATCTCCTTCCCTCTCGCACCCCAATGATCTCCTTCCCTTCTCGCACCCCAATGATCTCCTTCCCTCTCGCACCCCAATGATCCCCTTCCCTCTCGCACCCCAATGAACACCTTCCCTCTCGCACCCCAATGATCTCTTTCCCTCTCGCACACCAATGATCTCCTTCCCTCTCGCACTCCCATGATCTCCTTCCCTCTCGCACTCCCATGATCTCCTTCCCTCTTGCATTCTACCATTCTTGCATGGTAACGTCACAAAAAATACTAAACGTCCATTTATAATGGAATGCCTCTTAGATATACCACCACGTGTATGTAAATTCGATTTCTAAAGCAGCATGCTCGCCGTCAATACTGCACATAACCGTATAGCTGACCTGCAAAATATAACCCGTAATCGTGTGCGTATATATATATATATATATATATATATATATATATATATATATATATATATAATATATATATATATATATATATATATATATGTCGTGATTGCTGGAGTGGTCCCGTGACAGACGGGCGCCTCGCAACAGGCAAACATACTTAGGGCGTGGGCGCCGTACAATCGAGTTTCGGCCGGTGGGACCAAGCGCAAAATCAATGCTTGCTTCTTCTTTCGCCATCTCCGCGGGACGGGGAGCCGCGCGCAGGTGCGGGGTAAACAAACGTTTAGCCGAAGTTGCATGACTTAATTAAAATCGTCCACCTGCGCTCACGTGCTAACGCGGGGCGCCCGAAAATGGTCCGCTCGTCGGCGTTGCGTGAGAGCGGACAGGTTTGGCGTGCGACGGCCCGTCGGAAGCTCGGCGTGTCGGCCGATGAGATTAGTGGATGTCGCGGCGAGATTGGCCTGATCCGTTGTCATCGCTGGATGCCGAACGTTGTAGCGTTTACATTTGTCCGGGCGTTATAAAGTATCCTGGTGACGTTTCTGCGCATGCGCAAGTCACTCGTTGTCATTAGTTACCATTAGTTAAGTTAACGCTTCCCAATTAATCTCATATTAGACACATTTTAGTGTGATATATACCGGCCACTATAAGCAAAAATATGTTTATAACCTTTCAGCAAAGTTATTTGTCGCAAATTAACACACAATTTGAGCCATGGTTTGAGAGCAAGCGCAAATCACGTGACTGTACGGCGCCATAATCCGTGACTGTGATTTAAACGTACGTAATACTGTAATGTATTGAGCGACATTGTAAGCAACTCTACACAGTAATCACCATTGGAAAGTTAGTGAATAGCCTGTGGTATTTATATCATAACTGCTTTGCGTTTCGCTGCGCACTGATGCTTTTACAAGTATGGCGCATGAGCAGAAACGTCACATGGGGATTGTTTAACACCCGGAAATATGTAAGTGCGACAGCGTCACATCGAAATCGGCTTGCGTTATTGCGCAATATGGAAAACGCGCGGCAAGTAGTTGGCGCGGAGTGGGCGTGTAGGCGTGTGTCTGTGTGTAAATAATAAATAAATAAATACATAACCGAGTGCGTTTTTCATCAGCGCGGTTTTATCCAACGATCATTGCGTGCGACGTTCTACAATGCACGAGAAGGTTCACTGGATACACGCAAGAGATATGTAAATGTATATTGAAAATGAAGGCAAGGTCTTATACATAGCGGAGTAGCCAGTACTTAGGATCGTTCAAAGCGCAGTGCACTTTAATGCCTCGCAGGCCAGTTCTATCGAACACAATCACGTTTTCTGTGGGATGAATTAAGCTACCCTGTAATTAATGCGCGAAAGGTATTCTTATACAAGTATCCATCACTGTGTATAACCAGATGTTCATTCTCACATCTGAGTGAAGTGGCGCAACAAAGGGTGAAACGACTTTCCAAAGATTCGTAGTGGCTCCAAAGAATGCGAACCCGGGATTTTTTGTTTCAGGGTCCGATGCTCTACCCGTGTTTCCCAGTCCCCGGCTTCACTTTTCTTGCCTTTCCTGGCATCGATATTCGGTTGCACCGCGATTTCACTAGTATGTGTATTTACGCTAACTCTCGAGCATAGTAACGTAATCTCCTCCCAAGTAATGCGTTCACTGGCTTTTGTCCACGTTCACTTGTGGTATTTGACCATTGGGCTCAGATCTACCGTCTGATAATAGTAATAGTAATAGTAATAGTAATAGTAATAGTAATAGTAATAGTAATAGTAATAGTAATAGTAATAGTAATAGTAATAGTAATAGTAATAGTAATAGTAATAGTAATACTACTACTACTACTACTACTACTACTACTACTACTACTACTACTACTACTACTACTAGTACTACTACTACTACTACTACTACTACTACTACTACTACTACTACTACTACTACTACTACTACTACTACTACTACTACTACTACTACTACTACTACTACTACTACTACTACTACTAATAATAATAATAATAATAATAATAATAATAATAATAGTTCTTCTATCGCGCGATCACTAACTCAGTGTTAATCAATGCGCTCACAAATTAGACATAAATAAATAACAACAAAGCATATTTGAAAATATATCTGAATTAAAAACACAAATAATAAATTAATTGTTAAGAAAAGATAAATAAATAATAATAAATCTAAATGTCACACAAAAAAGTCATTAAAATGTCATGTATAACTGGCTAATTGGCATCATATGTTCTTTTAAATAAATATGTCTTCAGATGACGCTTAAACAGTGTCAGTGACGGAATATCACGTAGCGTCAGTAGCAGTTTATTCCAAATAATAGGTTCAGATACACCAAAGGCTCATCTACCGATGGAGTTCAATGCTGGTGTAACTGCTAGCTGAAGTTTGTTATAAAGCTGCCGAAGACGGGTGTTGCGTGTTCGTGGATGTAGCAGATGTGATAGGTACCCCGGTGCCAAATCATGGAGCGCTTCCTTGGGAGATATTTCAGTGGTACACCTATTGTTGTTTGTAACGATTTGCTAACGCATTTCGAAAATACGATGCTATGTTTGATTACCTTGATCCAGTCTGAGATTATTGGGTGGTGGTGACCAATTAAATCCAATATCAATATAAATATTGTTACGATGATATTTGGTGATGGATGTGAGCTAGTATAATTTATTGTGGTATGTTTACTTAATTGTTTGTTTTTATAAAGTAAGCGATTTTTTAAACATGAATCGACTTAATTGGTGTGACGTCACCAACTACATAAACTGAATATTGTAGTAAGCGGACCCGGTGCAACAACAACGGCCGTGAAAGTCCGATGCAACAACAACGGCCGTGAAAGTCCGATGCAACAACAACGGCCGTGAAAGTCCGATGCAACAACAACGGCCGTGAAAGTCCGATGCAACAACAACGCCCGTGAAAGTCCGATGCAACAACAACGCCCGTGAAAGTCCGATGCAACAACAACGGCCGTGAAAGTCCGATGCAACAACAACGCCCGTGAAAGTCCGATGCAACAACAACGGCCGTGAAAGTCCGATGCAACAACAACGCCCGTGAAAGTCCGATGCAACAACAACGGCCGTGAATGTCAGATGCAACAACAACGACCGTGAAAGTCCGATGCAACAACAACGGCCGTGAATGTCAGATGCAACAACAACGGCCGTGAATGTCAGATGCAACAACAACGGCCGTGAATGTCAGATGCAACAACAACGCCCGTGAATGTCAGATGCAACAACAACGGCCGTGAATGTCAGATGCAACAACAACGCCCGTGAATGTCAGATGCATAGAATATCAGGACTAGCAACAACAGGTAAATATTCGACACTTAGCAAAACAAATCTGTACATCAACAACCGGAGAATGGTGTAGGTACACGGACGACCACGTCTGCCAAAAACCGGTGAATATCCGATACAAAGAGAACATTCTTGCAACAACCCGTCATTATTCAGTACGTAGCGGTCCAAGTCTAGCAACAATCGGTGAATATCCGATGCAGACTTTACATCAGCAACGGAGAATACGACCAACAGTTCAATACACGGATGACCAATTACGCTAAATGTGTCTACGCGTGTACAGGTATATGACCACCGACCAACAGTGGTCACTCTCAACATGGTCACTCTCAACACTGGACTCCCGTTAAATGTCCCGCTTAAAATTTCGTGTTCGTTCATACTTAGTATCATATTCTGTTTTGTTTTACCCCGTCGTTTTCATCTTATTTTCCGTTTTCTTTTACGTCTTATTTTCCGTCATATCACCCAGGCTTACTTTGTTTTCTGTCGCTTTTTCCGTTTTATTCCCGTCTTGTTTCCCTTTTATTTCCGTCATATTTTCCGTCCTGTTTTCCGTTCTGTTTCCTGTCTCGTTTTCCTTCTTATTTCCGGCTTATGTTCCGTTTGTTTCCCTCCCTGTCGCCGGCATCCGGCGCAGCACACCGGAAGCAACATTCACCCGCGCAGTGATACAGTCGCGACGCGCGCGTTTCGTCAGATCGACAATAGCATCACCTCTTTGCACCTCTTGGTTGACGAATAATTCGCGCTGCGCTCATACATCATCGATGTCACCGACTCGCGCTCAGCTCTGCGCGCGTTGCGGCTCATGGCAAAGGTCAAACGGCCCTCGCTTGCCTAATCCGGCCCATTTCACGGTCGATTCAATCGTCCCGCCAGCCTATCGCCGAAACGCGACAATATATGTCAGTTTATTATTTCAAATTAGGCACTGATCTATGTGAAACAATCCAAATTGAATAACTGACACGGATTGCTTGTCAATGTCGTGTTTTCTCGCGGGCGATGGAGTCGGAAACAGACGCGTAAAGGTCATGTTTGATGCGGTCACAGCGTGCAATGCGATCGGTCGAACATGGCAATAGTTGTGGGCATTCATGTGAGTTCGATGGATGATCGAAGTTGAAGGAAAATGCTTAACCCTCCTCGTTTATTGTCGACCCCACTGTCCGACGCGAACGGTGGCACTTATGCAGAATTCGGACCCACCTCCATTTTGCCATTACAACTGTATATTTGCCGGTATTGGATACCTCACACAAACTCTAATCCTAAACATGATTAATCAGCATTCCCAGGTATATTTATGTTTCACAAATATTGCATTTTGAGACCCAGATAGCGCTCCGGTTTGTACCAGTCGCAGCAGTGCATGTGTCACTGCGCCGTGCTCATGGAATAAGCAATAACCAATTTGTTTCTGCCACCGCGCTGTCTTTTCGACCCAAAAAGTCTGCTAAGACACGCTGTTTATCAAACATAAATATGGACAAGATTATGTTAAATGATTGAATTAACAAAATCAAGTATCAAATGTTGGCAAAGATACAGTTATAATGGCAAACTTAGGTGGGTCCGAAATCTGCACGAGTGCCCGAACAGTGATACCAAGTGACTGATATGAGACGACGAGGTTTATTGAGGTTATTTGAATTTCTACGAGGAGTCTTGTAGTGTTGAAAATATAAATTATGTGGTACCAGAGCTGCAGATTATGATATTTGTCAGTTGGTGTTTTTGCATCCCGGCAACTCAATGTGTGGCTCTGTTAGAAATGAAGGGGTGTCAGGTAAGAGATTGTGGGGAAATGGGGTATTAAAATTTCACGAATTTTAAACATCACGTATGTGAATGAAGGCTAATTAATGTCTGAAAACGTCAATATCCTAGTGGAAACACCTCAGTGACACATAATGGTATCAGGTATAATCATATAAATGTATTATGTTCGTATTGCACATAAACTGTCTCTTTAGTAAGGGAAAATTGGTAGCTTTCACCAAAAAGCAACTATAAAATATTCAACGGAAACATTTGGGCGCGTGAATATAGAGAGCGCATGCGCTGCGGTTTCGCGGGATCTACCAACGTCAACAGGAATTTCGCGGAAATCGACTGTTTCTATTTTCGGCTGCGCACTGCGTCCTTTGTTTTATACGCGTACAGGAGACAGCGATACTGATTTGTCGAATTGGGTTATGTCGGGAGTGGAAGTTCGGGCGGTACAAAACAAAACATGTCAGAACTTCCGAGCGGTAAAAAAGACAGGCTGGTCGTTAACATACATATACGTCAGGGTTACGAAACTAGTTAAAAGTACACTGCTTCAAGCGCAAGACGGCTAGACACACCTGAATATGTGGGTGAACACAACATCGTCATAACTCGTCGGATGACAATACTATTAGCTCAGACACATGAGGTATGGCATGCACAAATAACCAGTGTCAGCTTTCGAGAAACTACAGCAGGTGCCAAGGGGAGGGCTGTCGCTTGTGGATCTGCGCTATCGCAGGTCTGTCCTGGAGGATAACGTCGCTAGGCAAATGAAGCGTATTCTCGGATCCTTATGGTTAGCTTGTGTTAACTGTTTTAGATGGATAATAGCGAACTGTTGTTTTCCCGCTCGAGAATCATTACAGTGTGTATTGCTTGCAATTCAAATTGGGAAACATGTACAACAGTTCAATTTAAAGGACGTTCAAGAGACTATTTGAAAGGTTATTTAATATCTGATGTCAAAAGTTATATTATAGTTATTTATTATCCTGTATAAGAATTTATAAGATTTCTTTAGTTTTGCATGGCTTGTATCTTTAAGCAATTATTCCATTTTAGAAGTAGCGGCCTCTCAAAATAATATAGCGAAATGTTTATTTGTTCTAAGTCCTCGTCATCACCACTACCATACATACCACCATCTCCATCACCACAATCATCATCATCTCACCACCATCTTCGTCATCGTCATCGTCATCGTCGTCGTCGTCGTCGTCGTCGTCGTCGTCGTCGTCGTCGTCGTCGTCGTCGTCGTCGTCGTCGTCGCCATCGTCATCGTCATCGTCATCGTCATCCATCGTCATCATCATCATCATCATCATCATCATCATCATCATCATCATCATCATCATCATCATACATCACTATCTCTGTCACAATCATCGTCACCACTACTATCGTTACCATCATCGTCACCATCATAATCATTACAGTCATCGTTTCCATATTAGTATTATTATCATAATCTTTGGTAGACTCATCGTCATCATCATCATCATCGTCATCGTCAACTTATTCATCTTCACGACCACGTGAGTCGGTTAGTATTTGTCATAATTGTCAACGGTGAGCAGCAGAGCAATCGGTCATGACAATCTACCATCACGTCATAATAACGACATCTTAAGTGATTAACTTTTGACCTTTTAGAATATTTTCGCCGCATGTGTCCCGTTTTGCGTGGATTGATTTTTGGCAAGGACAGCGTTTTTTTATCGGTTTTGTGCATCTGCGTCACCAGCGCCCAATTCGTAAGTAGACAATAGTTTTTCGCGTCGTGGCAGGAAGACGCACTTTTTTAAGCTTCAACATATGAAAAGTTTTTTCGAAATATTCCAAGATGATTGATTGGTCTGCTAGCGCCCAGTTTACAGCGACAATCATAGAAAAAATTACAACAGTAAATATTAATATAAAGCAAATACCACTGTACAAGTACGTTGATATGAAATAAGTGAGGGACACTTCATTTTATTTTTATAAATTCAATTAAACCCTCAACTAGCCGGATATTTGCTAACCAACGACAAACGTTATTCCCTCTCCTTAACATAGCACTCAATTCACTCGCCATTATTATCAACACTGTTGTAATAAGACAGATTAATACGTCGTTAATTCCTTAATCACCTCGCGGCTAAGCTAACGTTCGATACATGTCCGGTACTTCGTTGGACAAGCGACGCAACAGTTAAAGCATCGAATCGTTGATGTCTGTGAATCGATACTGGGCCCGTGGCGTGGGACGTGGCCGTTAAACACGCCAGACGGGTCCGGACTCGAATGCTAATGACTCGTTTGTTGCGGTTCGTTTAGCAAATCTACACGGTTTCCGGCGAGAAGAATATGCACCGACGCGTTTGTGACTATTTAAAATGCGTGTGTAAAAATGTTCTTATTGCGTGCACGCACTAAATCTCGCCTTCAAACGCAGTCATCAAAATGGCTACTTTAGTCGTTATGTCACACATGTGTATATTATTTGAATATGTTATTGATATTAATATTGTATTATTTTAGTCGCATACTATTTACTATTGCAGAATTATTAAATTGTTTATAATATATATATATATATATATATATATATATATATATATATATATATATATATAAATATATATAATATATATAGTATATAGTATATATATACATATATTACAAATTGTATATATATATATATAATATTATGTTATATATGTATATAGTATATAGTATATATATATATATATATATATATATATATATATATATATTTATATGTATATATATATATATACATATATAGTATATATATATATATAATAAATATATATATATATATATATATAAAGGTTATGCGATGATACATAGATAACAGTAATAACAGTGAAAGTATGAATGCTATATCGGGAAATAACTGTTGATCGTCCATAATAGTGACAACATGAACAAGTCGTGTCATGCGACACCTGGCACAGTTTACTGTTCATTATCATTCGCGCTTACCGCGCGTGTGACAAGATGATAACAGTGACTAACTGTGTTGTCAATTATCATTTGTGACACTCGTTAAGGTCGTGTCATGATATAGAGGGTTGAATTTGTTGATGGTTATCAATGGTGACACTACGCAAATGTCACATCTCGAGGCACCTGTTATGTTTCTTGGACGTTATTACAAGTGACATCCCGTAAAGGTCACATTGCGGCACGCCAGCCAACGATTGGTGGTCGCTGAACACATTTCATTATTGATTATTCCCTGTGAAACGAAACCTAAAACTTAGTAACGCAATACCGCATTGTTCAGAAACTACAACTCCGTCTCGCAAACAAAATAGTATCGAATGTTGACAGTCTAACTATATTCACCAAACGATTTATCTGTAATGTGGATGTTAGCAATATAATTTTGTGACGTCATCGGTCTGATAACGTCATCAAATTGTGACGCCATCGTCATCGTCACCTGATCTACTAAGCCCCATTTTCACCCCTCCATGTCTATATAAATGGATCTATGCAAATCGGGACACTGTGAAGAAGATCACTCGTACAAATGGAGTCACAGGTGAATGTTTACCTATGTTAACTTGGAATATCTTCGAAAGGAACCAGCGTGAAGTACGTTCGGTAAAGTATGTTCGGTAAACTATGTCCGATAAAGTGTACTGTGACGTCGTTCTCCTGCTCTAGTAAGAAATGCTGTTTACGTCAAATTTCACGCCATTAGATTTGAGAAAATCATCTCGGAAGGTTTTCGTTGTCAATTGTACGACTGAATAATTTAATTGACTGATGTTACCCGTCAAACTAATCATAGCCGATAAAAATAGTAATACCATAAACCATAAACAAATATCATAGTAGTTTTACTATCAGTTTATTAGTAATATTATTATCATCATTATCATCATTAACGTTTACACTACTGCCAGACGCAACTAATCTGCAGGTCTCCCCTTTCTACGATACAATGATAGAGCAAATGGAAACTTGACAAAAGGCATAATAGTTATAAATCTTCCAAACAGTGGTAGGCTCTGCACGAAAAGTATTCCCACGACTGAGCCAAGAGAGAAGTCATTTGAAACCAGCCAGTCCGATCATAGTTTTAGAATTATTAATTAACTTAATGTTCTGAAGAATATAATTGATATTTTGATGGTATATTGCCTGACAAATTGCGTTTGGTTTCTTTAGCAGTACATCGGAAGCGTGCTCAAACCGTACACAATAAACCACGATCAAAAGAATTGTATCGATAACATCGAGACCGAGTTGGCCGCAGTATCACTTCATTGTCCACGATATCCCATTTCCCAATGTTTACTCAGCAGAGTGCTATAAAGTACTACGCTCGATAATTTCGGGCATAATAAGATAACAAGCATATCGATATCACAATGATTGTAAGTGTCGTAGTAATTATACCGATAACAAGTATATCGATATCACAATGACTGTAAGTGTCGTAGTAATTATACCATTTGCACAATGTTTATCATCATCATCACTATCGGATCATTGTTGTCTAATTGTTCTCATTACCTGTAACATGTGAATTGTGTAACACATATGCTACGCCGTACAAACCCGGATGTAAACATGACGTCATAGCTGACAAAACAACTGGTGGGTCGTTTGTAGTTGTCCATTAGAGCTATTTTTCATCTCGTCAGACGCGAAAAACAAACGCCACTAAGTAAGACGACCTATGAGACAATGCGCGTATGTATGACATTAATCGATGTCCGATGCCCAATTTTAGCCAGGAAATGACACATCTGTCGGAGTTCCTTTCCGTGCGAGACGAGGTATGTCTTAATCACGTCTAGTCAGCTGCCTGATTTCGCGCGACAGAGAACGAGAAGCGAGCGTCGCGCCACTTCGCGGACGTCTAAAATCAATCGGCGGCAAATGCTAAACGTTGCGCAGTAATCGAACCGAACTGACCGCTCTCATACACGCGACAAAACCGAAATCAGACGATATCGGACGCACAATTTTCGCGAAGCGATGCGACACACCTATTTGAGGGCGCGCGGGACACAACAAAATGTCTGCCGCGTATCCCGGCGGGCATTGTGCGCGCCCGTGGGAAAGACGATGCGCCGAGCAGGCGGGCGTGCCAGGGATTGAGGGCCCAAGCGTGCATCGATATCGACAGCGACGCCGTGGACGGTCCCCGGAGGAGACGACCAAACCGCCAGTTATCAACACTGTCGTCTCCATGGACAAGTCGCGCTGTACCTTTTTAATGATAAATCATGAGGCGGACGGACGTTGCCTTTTTGAGGTGTGACAATTTGCAGCAGAAGAGAGTGACGTTGAACGCGGTGCGCATGAAAAGCGACGCGTATGTCACTGGACGAGTTACGGACGACAGACGTCAGGGGGAACGAAGGTTAAAGGGTTAAATTCATCATCGGGCAAGGTAAAACAGTCCGACGGTATTTTCACCTACGCAGCTGACGCGAGCGCGTAAGATTTTCGTTGTCTACGGCATCGTGTTCATGGCCGAATCGTCAGAGGACGAACAGCAATTCCGTATCAGCGAATGTCGTTTTTTATATGTCGTTTTTTATACTTTCAGGGTAGATAGAAACGGGGGAGATTCAACGAAGACATACGTAATGTATTGATGCAAGGCGGTGCACGATGTTGTCTAACGTCATATTCCATCGCTACGAGATGTGTTGATTTACACCCTGTTGATCGTTGATCGGATATAAAAAGCGGACCATTTTTATTAGTTTCTTAAGTAAGGGAACCATTTCAGTGTGCCAAAATATGGCTGTGATAACCTCACGCATACATGACGTTGTTCATGCATGACTACAAACAACATGCCTATTCTTTCCGCTGTGTTTAATATTGAGGGTCAACAAATAAAACGAGGCTACAATTAATTATAAAGCGTTATCCAGTTTTTTTCCGTGCAGGGCTATTTACCCGCCAGGAGGGATTATCGGGTTTCCCCCTAAATAAATTCGTGTTAGGTTGTACATTGATTTGAGGCGACCCTGGCAACAAGGAACTAACGCGCCGTGAACATTGCGGAATGCGGTTTTGACGCGTTTGCCCTAGTGTCCTATCGGCACCATTGCTAATGTAACTCACGGGGTGATTATGTGTTATGAGTAATAATCGATTCTGTCATAACAAATCACGCACCGTTCAGTGATCTGGGCATTCAATGCATGAATATCTACTGCATTAATCTGGGCCAAGGTACTGCAATTATTTTCAGTCAAATTCTATTAATGATTAACGTCGTCATTGTTGATTTTTTCAGAGTAATACATTTGATCTGACGTTTAGGTATCATCTTAAATGTTAAATTGTTGTCATCGTTGTCGGTGTTCCAGATAATCGTGTAGTCGTTGTATACTGTACATTCAATGTTATCTAGTTATTATATACTTTGATATTATATATATATATATATATATATATATATATATATATATATATACTACAGTTGTTATATATATATATATATATATATATATATATATATATATAACAATTGTCAATATTAATTTTAATACCATTAGTACATTATTATAAGTTTATACTTGACTGATTTGGTGGACGCGGTTCGAATTAATTCAGGCCGTAGCTACAGTTATTACGGAATTATTACTCTGGAAAAGGGATCACAGTTGATTACATGTAACTCGCGTTAGCATGTTCCAATCTGTTCCTGGCAAAAAACGCTTCCACGCCTGAAACACCACTAACGGACATAATTGAATTCCGCTACAAGCGGCCGACTTGTCAACTAGCGGTACAAATCGGACGGTGACGTTTAATCTGGACATTGCATGAGCGATGTCGGGTTATAATTACATCGACTGCGTTGTTCGGGGATAAAGTACAACCCCGGAGAACGCGGACGTGACGAAAGCTGTCACGACACGCAAAGTCACGACACGAGTCGTTTTTTTTTTTAATGAAGAGGTCATTTGCAAGTTTAG
>JAODUO010000389.1:310000-317500 GCA_025642075.2 Ridgeia piscesae
AGAAGTGCGTAAACCCACACCCGCGTGAAAGAACGCTATCACATAGAGATACACACCTACACATATGGATATGCATATACACTTAGACAAATATCGCACGACTACTAGACGAGTGTGCACGTGTTGCGCAGCGTATTCTAGAGAACTAATTCGTCACAAGCGTATTGTTATACAATAATGCAAAACCTTGTCTTCATCCCTTTTACTGGACAAAGAAATCAGGCGAGACGACCGGAATGTGGGAAGAGAAAAGACAACTGCGTAGAGGGGAGTCACTTAGGAGAGATGGAGGGGTTTAAAAGAGGAATGGAGAGCGAAAGAAAATTGTTATACTCACAAAAAAGTGGTAAACAACATTTACCCTAATATAAAGCAACTTGCTTCTTCCTCGTCGACACATGAGACAACTATAATGCATAGTTAAAAGGAAATGTCAACTCTCCCCGTGTAGTGTTTATTCAATGTGTAGTTCCGTTCGTGGCCGCACAGGGCGCTGACGTCTTCTCCGCAGAAGACGGCTACACGTCTATCGATTATGTGCCACAGTTATTTTCCTTCGAGAAACGCGGACGTGCTGACAATATAGTTCCGATGGCATTTCAAAAATGGTCTTAGAAATCAGATGCGTTAACAGTCGCCTGATCACGGGTAGTATCTATCGAAAATGGCACCGGAGCAAAGCCCCCTAACCAAAGGTCGAATTCCTAGTTGAAATGCTACGATTTCAACTGTCAAATAATTCAGTATTACAGAACATGAACTGTGAAAGCTTTAAGCCAATTCGACAATGCAGTGTCTTAGTCAAAGTATAGGTTATAAGATTGAAACATAGTTTTAAACGTTAAATGCAGTTTACTTTCGTTTTAAACGAGTTCTTTTCAATAGCTGCTGTCTCGACGACAAGGTGTGTTGTTGCGAAGAGGAGATTATAGATTTTGTGTCATGATGACGTGTTTTGTTGTAGTGACGATATGTCCGTTCTCTGATACACAAACAACCTGATTCTCAAAGGAACACAAACCTAGCCCAGAGCGGATATTATGATAGAGATTGTGCGTAGTAATATTCAATGCTCATTATGTCCTCAGAAAAAAGTTCTCGTCTACACTTGTATGTTAACGTAGATCGTATGAAATAAATGGGAAGTAATCTGGACGGAGAAAATATATCATTTGCTGATCTGATATGAATCGAAGATTGGAATCGATCGTCAAACTGATTGCTCGCGGGGCTACGTATGGCCACAGCTTGTCTCTTCTGCCGAAACAAACGAGACATCTACTTGACAGTTAACATTTCACTGACAGAGTATGCATAGGTCTTGCGGTTATTTCACGACGAAACAAGCAAATAACGTACAACGAAATCTAGATGATACGAGAAACTTCGAATAGTTCAACATAAACCCACGTTAATTAAAGATACGCCTCAATTTCACCAATAATCCAAATTAAAAAGATGTGCATGGAATATATTTTTCACCAAGGCCTGCGGCGATAAACAAGTATTCGTAATGCTACAGCCGAGTTTAACTGTAACGACATTCACGTAGAATTAAAGAATGTCTCAGCACCATGCATCTAGACCTGGGTGTCAGACAAACACACGAATACTGGTGGCATGCGCGTGCACCCCCTCCTGGCATTTCGAGAAGTCCATACGACTGTGTTTCGCACCGTGGTTGGGACGCGATGCTGGCAATCAACGCGCGCATTGATTTCCTGTCAAAGTTATTCGCCGTGAGAAAAAGTGAGCACGACTTCGCGAGCATGGCGGAAGCAGATGTCATGCGGACACCGACTACGCATTCGAATATCAAACGCAGTGTTTAGCCAGTCAATTATTGTTGTTGCTCCACCCTGCTCCGTTTCCAAGATATGTTCCGTCAACCGATACATTTCATTGCGTTTTTGATTTTGTTTGCGTTGCCGCTAATGTTGCATTGTGGAACAATCATTCGTGTGCACGTTTGTATCCAAATTACCAGCGTGTACTGTATGGCCTCATGTTGAGTGCACATCAAATTAATCGGCCTTTCACGGGAAATAATCGTACTGTTTGAGTACCACACAAGTAGAGTCGAGGCGATTTAGACGCCCGCGTGGCGCAGGAACGATCACGCATGCGAACGGTTTTACGTATTAATGAAGATGTAATCAGGCAGACATTGAGAAACGATGTTGTCTTCCACTGCATCCAGAAATATACCTGACGATCGTGTTACGGTTCCAAGGCTTCGGCGCCAGACGGTCACTGCCGGCGGAAAGTCGGCATCTGGTAATATCGCTATCTGTGCGCGAATCTGTTTGCAGGAGCGTTGAATCAATGGTAACTTCTAGGAGCTAACACGCACCAGCCATAGCTGTGATAACATCTACGAGTGTTCTCTGATAACATCTATGAGCTAGCGCTTGCAACCGTGACCCGGTGAACCCGTTTGTAAGCATCTGTACTCACCCTTGCCGCTTGCGGTTGCTCCTGCCCATGGCGCCATCGACACAGAAGACGATGTCCAAGACGAGGAGAAGACACGCAAACAGGCCAAGTACGTCCATATCTGCTGGCGTGGCGACGACCTGACGAGAGAACGCGACAATCTGTATGTTTGTTGAAACAATAAATGCAGAACACACACGCACACACGCGCGCGCGCACACACGCACACGCACACGCACACGCACACGCACACGCACACGCACACGACACACACACACACACACACACACACACACACACACACACACACAGATAAATAATTGATAAATCATTCGAGATGGACGGAGGAAGAAGACGTACTGCTCTCGGACTAGAGCAGCTGTCGTTGGCTCCCAACGACACGATCAGTTGCACCCGCACAAATGTAGTAGCGCACATTCGTTCAACGCAGTCGTCTAATCCGCGGCCGGCTTTCGAGCTAAGCTGTTCGAACGGGGATTTCGAGGGCTTCGCCAATGGCTTCTTGTGGTCGGCTTGACTTCGCTGCTGATTCCACGTCAGATTGTCTTCGGATCACCCATTGATCGAGAAGGCGATTACTCTACATGAGCGTGTGCCCAGCGTGGATGCGACGTTGTCCCGCGTAACTTCCGAATGCAAACATTTGTTAACATTTGAAGCAGCGTGGATGGTGGAACAGCGTTAATTAACCCGTTAGACACCACCGGTGTTGACGAATAAGTTTACATTATACACCGTCGGATATTTACTCAGATTAAGTCGTGTTGGCTTTGTATCAGACGAACTGAAATGCGATACTACTCAGATCACAATGTTTATACGTGTTGAGTGGTGTGATACACCGCAAATATAGGGTAGAATCGCTACGCATGCGCGGCAGCACATTTAGTTATTCATAAATTATGTGTTAAGATTAATCCCGAGAAAACATAACATCCAACGCCCACGACTGGTCGTTGTTTATGTTCTGGTTTTCTCATCCGCTTAACTGAGTCAATAGATACACCTACCGTCGTTCAAACACTACAGCGGAGTGACGCCATCGCAATGTTTATGTACTTAATCCAGTGTCTTCACGCCTTCACGTAGAGCCGACAACTGCTCCAACGCAACGCAACGGAACGATGTCATTGGCGTTATCCAAAGTCGTGCATCCTCCGAGTCGTTTTGTATCGGGTGAACGCGACGCGTCGGCAGCTCGAAACCTCCAACGTCTTCGACTGTCTTTCTGTGCGGCAACTTCGCAAGTCACTATAGGTGCATGCGCACGAAGGCAGTCGACGCAGACTCGTCGGCGACAACACGCTCGTTCACGAGCAACGACGGCCGATCGCGTCGCGTCTTCATGTCAGCGGAAGCGGATACAAGACGCATCCGGAATGCCCGGCGTTGCCTGCCGTCGATGCGGCGCGCTGTCCCGTCAGCGTACGTGTACGTGCCGTTGTGTGTATGTCTACGCGCCAAATGAAAGAATAAGACGCGAGCGAAAACAGCGGCGTGCCCGGTATCGATCGCCGCCGTCAATTGCTGCGCGCCGTCCGGCCGGCTGTGTGCTCGCTCGCTGGGTCTAGCAGCGGCGTTCGCTCGACGCTAGCGTCTGCGGCGAAAAAAACACCGTCATCGGAGGGTCTCGGCGCACGGAGAACGCGGTTTTCGACGTCCGTGGCTCCCGACGGCGATGGATACGTGGTCGACGCGACGAATGTGGACGCCACTTTGTATGTGCAGCAACAGCGAAAATAATCTCTTGTCGGACTTCATATTTATTTACTTTCGAAACACCGCCGCCGCCGCAGCACGCGTATTGCAGCTGGCGTCACAGACGTAACCGTCGCCGCCGCCGCCGTCGCCGTCGCTGTCTCCGCCGCGGACGTAGACGGAGAACGCCATCGATTGCGGCGCAACGTCATCGCGGCGTGCGTTACACGGCGTTGCGTCTACCATTAGCGGCGCTTGTGGTGCGCCATTGTTCCCGTCAAATCGGACAAGTGCTGCACACTGTCGACGTGAAACTAATTATCGTCACTTTGGGGCGCAGAGCGCGACTTGACCTGTTGACGGAAGAACGGACGGCGGGAGTGAATGTCATCGGACACGGCGAGGGTCCATTCGTCTGATGGTGTTGGGGTTCGGGGTCTCTGAGGCCTTGTGTAATCGCTGTCTTTTTCCTCGGGAGGTTTGTGGAATTTCCAATCCTTCCCCACCACATGGCCTCATTCTCTAGTCCTGTCCTACCTCATAGCCTCATTCTCCAATCCTGTCCTACACCGCGGTCTCATTCTCCAGTCCTGTTCTACATCACGGTCTCATGCTCCAGTACTGTCTTACCTCACGGTCTCATGCTCCAGTCATGTCTTACCTCACTGTCTCATGCTCCAGTCCTGTCTTACCTCACGGTCTCATGCTCCAGTCCTGTCTTACCTCACGGTCTCATGCTCCAGTCCTGTCTTACCTCACGGTCTCATTCTCCAGTTCTATCCTATTTCGTGGCCTCATTCTCCAGTTCTGTGCTACCTCACGTTTTCATTCTCCAGTCCTGTCCTACCTCGTGGCCTCATTCGCCAGTCCTGTCCTACCTCATGGCCTCATTTTCCAGTCCTGTCCTACATCACGGTCTCATTATCCAGTCCTGTCCTACCTCATGGCCTCATTCTCCAGTCCTATCCCACCTCATGGTCTCACATTCTCCATTCCTATCACATCTCGTGGTGTCATTAATCCTCCCACACCTCCCGTTTTCTTTAACCACTCCTCTTCCATCTCCCGTTCACGTTCTAACCTCCTCTCTATCTCTCGTTATCGAGCCTCTAAACCCGCGCAACACGTTTTGTTTCCACTGCCATACGACGTGCTTTTACAGTGACAACGATATGTCTTGTCGACATATGATAACGTGTCTTGTTGTTCCAATGATATTATATTGCTTCCATAAAACGTCTGTTTCTTGCATGGTGGTGACATTGTCTTGTTGTTTTATGGTAACATTGCATATTGGTACCAGGACGATTACGTGTCCAGTTTCCATGACAACAGTACATACTTTGGTCAGTACGGCACTATGTTGTCACGATTACATAAAAAGTGTCATGTTGCCATGGCAACGGTGTGGTGCATTTCTAAAAATAAAAGATTGCATGTGTTGTCGCTACAACCACGTTGCCTTGTTGCCATGTCTCCCATGAGTATTGTTGCCAAACGGTGACATTGCGTACGGCACCACGTGGTCGTAATGTTGTTTCTCATGGCCGGTTGTAGAGTGGTTGGTAGCGTCGTTAAATATGTAGTTCTATTAGTGATGTTGCGTCAGCTTTAGTATTTTACACTAAACACAAATGTGTAACACGAATAACGTTTTAAAATAAGTTACTTAAATAATGTTTTTGTTTTGTTTGGGTTTACTTCGTATGAACTCACTATTATCTGACATCGAGCGTGGTATAACCAGTTGTAAACTCTGTCATGGTCAACATGCGACGGGTGTATGTATGCTTGATATAACCATATTTGTTTCTTGATAGTACTAATAGCCATAACTATAACCATATTTGTTTCTTGGTAGTACTAATAGCCATAGCTATAACCATATTTGTTTCTTGGTAGTACTAATAGCCATAGCTATAACCATATTTGTTTCTTGGTAGTACTAATAGCCATAGCTATAACCATATTTGTTTCTTGGTAGTACTAATAGCCATAGCTATAACCATATTTGTTTCTTGGTAGTACTAATAGCCATAGCTATAACCATATTTGTTTCTTGGTAGTACTAATAGCCATAGCTATAACCATATTTGTTTCTTGGTAGTACTAATAGCCATAGCTATAACCATATTTGTTTCTTGGTAGTACTAATAGCCATAGCTATAACCATATTTGTTTCTTGGTAGTACTAATAGCCATAGCTATAACCATATTTGTTTCTTGGTAGTACTAATAGCCATAGCTATAACCATATTTGTTTCTTGGTAGTACTAATAGCCATAGCTATAACCATATTTGTTTCTTGGTAGTACTAATAGCCATAGCTATAACCATATTTGTTTCTTGGTAGTACTAATAGCCATAGCTATAACCATATTTGTTTCTTGGTAGTACTAATAGCCATAGCTATAACCATATTTGTTTCTTGGTAGTACTAATAGCCATAGCTATAACCATATTTGTTTCTTGGTAGTACTAATAGCCATAGCTATAACCATATTTGTTTCTTGGTAGTACTAATAGCCATAGCTATAACCATATTTGTTTCTTGGTAGTACTAATAGCCATAGCTATAACCATATTTGTTTCTTGGTAGTACTAATAGCCATAGCTATAACCATATTTGTTTCTTGGTAGTACTAATAGCCATAGCTATAACCATATTTGTTTCTTGGTAGTACTAATAGCCATAGCTATAACCATATTTGTTTCTTGGTAGTACTAATAGCCATAGCTATAACCATATTTGTTTCTTGGTAGTACTAATAGCCATAGCTATAACCATATTTGTTTCTTGGTAGTACTAATAGCCATAGCTATAACCATATTTGTTTCTTGGTAGTACTAATAGCCATAGCTATAACCATATTTGTTTCTTGGTAGTACTAATAGCCATAGCTATAACCATATTTGTTTCTTGGTAGTACTAATAGCCATAGCTATAACCATATTTGTTTCTTGGTAGTACTAATAGCCATAGCTATAACCATATTTGTGTCCTATAGCGATGGGTGTAAGGCTGCTACGTCGTATTATATAAATACAATTTAATATGTACTGTGTATTAGTATAATACCTGTAACATCGCAGACAACATTTTAGTTAGCTAGGCAGATAAAGTAAAGGTAGAGGTCAGTTGTTATACAGCGCAGTATCCAGTCCTCAAAGCGCTTTTACACTTTAACTTCCCTGGCAGACCTGTTCAATCAAACACCATCACAACTTCTGTAGTAAACATCCAGCCTACAATTAATGCGAGAAGGTTGCTTGTACACATATCCACCACTGCCTACAGCCAAGTATTCATTCATAGTGAGCTGGAGCAATGTAGAGTGAAAACAC
>JAODUO010000389.1:325000-347500 GCA_025642075.2 Ridgeia piscesae
GTTGCATGTATGTTGTTTATAGCTTGTATTTCGTTAAATTAATTATCCTACTAAAACAGCCACATTCTGTCAACTGTTACGTTTCTCCACACTACTGCGTCAGACCCGCTGGGTTTTATCTCACTGTATTTTCCTCCCAGTGGACAGGGTTCGTTTACACCGATAACTAATTTGGAGCACGTGCCCTCTATTTCCCTTTCCCCGCAGTTGAATAGAACCCGTATTTACTCAGGCCAGGCCTTCAGCCTACACTTATTTCTCAAATCAGATAGGTCAACTGTATAACCGTATATCATCTGCTTCTACTACCCTGGCTCTACTTGGACATTTTATGCTATATTCTCACAAATTGCATGACGGGCTTCGTACAGGCCTTCTGTCATCAAGGCTGACGGTGCAGGTGGATTCCTAAAAACTTAATTGTGTTGATAATTGTAAGTATGTATATGTATGTAAGTATGTATCAACGCATATGTAAGTATTAACGCAAATGTGACAACACTCGTAATCTCGCCTTTTCGATGTTCTGCATCACTCTTGAAAATTATATTTTGTTTCCGGATAAATATAAATGACACGAGTTTTACTAAATTAAATGTAAATTGTTAACTTTGCATAAAAACAGTCTATCACTGCGCTCCGCGAAACGTGCATCGCTTTTATCCTTCCGTCCCTAGGGCCATTTCCTACCAGGAAAGCTATCCTACCCTATAGTCAAACCGTACACCTTTTGGCAAATCTACCCGCTAACTGCTCGTGCCTTTAATCCCCACGACAACATGTAGCAGACTGCTTAAGCACACGTTTATAACACAAATGAGTCTGTCGTTATTTATTTCATATTTCCGATGTACTAATTTGTTCTACTGAACGAATCTCTGCTTATTTTTTGCGATGTCACAAAATATGGACGATAGTTCTTTCAGCTGGGTGCTGGCTAAGTAATTTATATTCCGATGAGAATCGACCTTTCAAGACGCGCCGTCAGACGAATTAAAACACGAGTCCAGAGGGGCTGATGCGCGAATAAATGTCTGAGCAGCGGATATATGAAGAATGTTCGGGATATTTAATATCTTGCAGCTGTCATTATCGAATGGTGCAGTGATTTGATTAGTTCGTTGAGGGACGCACACCGTGTCGTTGGGGGACGAGTGGTAAAAAATAATCTCACAGCGGGATTGAATAGCAAAACATTAACTTAGAGAATGAAAATCACGCACGCACGCTCGCAAGTTCGCATGCGTTCTTTCTATCTCTGTCGCTCACATAATGATTAATTTACATATTCACTCATTGACTCACTCGTACGTAGACACTCGCCATATACACGCACACTCATACACACTCATACACACACATACACACATACACATGCACATACACACATACATCACATACACATACACTTACACACACTTACACACACTTACACATCACATACACATACACATACACACACTACACATACACATACACATACACATACACATACACATACACATACACATACACATACACATACACATACACACACACACAGCAACACACACACATACACATACACATACACAACACACACACACACACATACACATACACATACACATACACATACACATACACATACAACACACACCACGACACAACCAAACATACACACACACACGACACAGCACACACGCAAACACACACACACACACACACACACACACACACACACACACACACACACACACACACACACACACACACACACACACACACACACACACACACACACACACACACACGTCATAACAAATATCAACAGCTTCATCTACCTATAGTTGATTACAGTTCATTTGGCAGTACCGACTATGACTAAAATTAATAATATATTCCTATGATAATATTGATTATATAACACGCCTACACACAGGAGCTGATTCAAGTGCGTTGAGACAGAGTCGAGATTAAAAGTTAACGCATCAGTAACCAGAACAATGTCAGGGATACACAATGCCTTGAGCTACGACTCGAATAAAGGTGAATCGGATTAATTAATGAACTCTGGACTGATATTGTTTCGTCCGGGCGCCGACATCGTGAAACTTTAATAGCCGTCCGCAAATGTGTTTAGCATAAAACGCCTGAAGAGAAACCTTACTTCCGGTACGAAAACATCCACCATAGGTTAATCGTGTTCGGATTTCTTTTCACAATTTCTAATAATTTTTCTATTTCTTAATTCATCTCGATTGCTCCACTTTTCTCAAATGGCTACATCTGTATTCCTCAATAATAGTGTTCTCATCCTTTCCTGTGTATCCGAGATTAATCAGGCTTTGAACCTGATCCGCGATTTCTGGTTGTTTTCTCAAATTTTCTCCTACTTTTTTCTCAACTCCTTTTCATCTTTCCCCATCTTTCTCAAGTCATCTGTCAATCCTTCAAATCTGTTGTTCTTGTATATCTGCTAAACACGTCCAGTCACTTCGTGTGTTGTTCTTGTATATCTGCTGAACACGTCCAGTCACTTCGTCAGTTGTTCTTGTATATCTGCTGATCACGTCCAGTCACTTCGTGTGTTGTTCTTGTATATCTGCTAAACACGTCCAGTCACTTCGTGTGTTGTTCTTGTATATCTGCTGAACACGTCCAGTCACTTCGTCAGTTGTTCTTGTATATCTGCGAAACACGTCCAGTCACTTCGTGTGTTGTTCTTGTATAACTGCTAAACTCGTCCAGTCACTTCGACTGTTGTTCTTGTGTATCTTCTGAATACGTCCAGTCACTTCGTCAGTTGTTCTTGCATATCTGCTAAACACGTCCAGTCACTTCGTGTGTTGTTCTTATATATCTGCTAAACTCGTCCAGTCACTTCGTCTGTTGTTCTTGTATATCTGCTGACCACGTCCAGTCACTTCGTGTGTTGTTCTTGTATATCTGTTGACCACGTCCAGTCACTTCGTGTGTTGTTCTTGTACATCTGCTGAACACGTCCAGTCACTTCGTCTGTTGCTCTTGTATATCTACTGAACACGTCCAGTCACTTCGTTCGTTGTTCTTGTATATCTGCTGAACACGTCCAGTCACTTCGTCTGTTGTTCTTGTATATCTGCTGACCACGTCCAGTCACTTCGTGTGTTGTTCTTGTATATCTGCTGAACACGTCCAGTCACTTCGTGTGTTGTTCTTGTATATCTGCTGACCACGTCCAGTCACTTCGTGTGTTGTTCTTGTATATCTGCTGACCACGTCCGGTCACTTCGTGTGTTGTTCTTGTATATCTGCTGAACACGTCCAGTCACTTCGTGTGTTGTTCTTGTATATCTGCTGAACACGTCCAGTCACTTCGTCTGTTGTTCTTGTATATCTGCTGAACACGTCCAGTCACTTCGTGTGTTGTTCTTGTATATCTGCTGACCACGTCCAGTCACTTCGTGTGTTGTTCTTGTATATCTGCTGAACACGTCCAGTCACTTCGTCTGTTGTTCTTGTGTATCTACTGAACACGTCCAGTCACTTCGTTCGTTGTTCTTGTATATCTGCTGAACACGTCCAGTCACTTCGTCTGTTGTTCTTGTATATCTGCTGAACACGTCCAGTCACTTCGTGTGTTGTTCTTGTATATCTGCTGACCACGTCCAGTCACTTCGTGTGTTGTTCTTGTATATCTGCTGACCACGTCCGGTCACTTCGTGTGTTGTTCTTGTATATCTGCTGACCACGTCCAGTCACTTCGTGTGTTGTTCTTGTATATCTGCTGAACACGTCCAGTCACTTCGTGTGTTGTTCTTGTATATCTGCTGAACACGTCCAGTCACTTCGTCTGTTGTTCTTGTATATCTGCTGAACACGTCCAGTCACTTCGTGTGTTGTTCTTGTATATCTGCTGAACACGTCCAGTCACTTCGTGTGTTGTTCTTGTATATCTGCTGACCACGTCCAGTCACTTCGTGTGTTGTTCTTGTATATCTGCTGACCACGTCCAGGGCACTTCGTGTGTTGTTCTTGTATATCTGCTGAACACGTCCAGTCACTTCGTGTGTTGTTCTTGTATATCTGCTGACCACGTCCAGTCACTTCGTGTGTTGTTCTTGTATATCTGCTGAACACGTCCAGTCACTTCGTGTGTTGTTCTTGTATATCTGCTGAACACGTCCAGTCACTTCGTGTGTTGTTCTTGTATATCTGCTGAACACGTCCAGTCACTTCGTGTGTTGTTCTTGTATATCTGCTGAACACGTCCAGTCACTTCGTGTGTTGTTCTTGTATATCTGCTGACCACGTCCAGTCACTTCGTGTGTTGTTCTTGTATATCTGCTGAACACGTCCAGTCACTTCGTGTGTTGTTCTTGTATATCTGCTGACCACGTCCAGTCACTTCGTGTGTTGTTCTTGTATATCTGCTGACCACGTCCAGTCACTTCGTGTGTTTTCTTGTACATCTGCTGAACACGTCCAGTCACTTCGTCTGTTGTTCTTGTGTATCTGCTGAACACGTCCAGTCACTTCGTTCGTTGTTCTTGTATATCTGCTGAACACGTCCAGTCACTTCGTCTGTTGTTCTTGTATATCTGCTGAACACGTCCAGTCACTTCGTGTGTTGTTCTTGTATATCTGCTGAACACGTCCAGTCACTTCGTCGTTGTTCTTGTATATCTGCTGAACACGTCCAGTCACTTCGTGTGTTGTTCTTGTATATCTGCTGAACACGTCCAGTCACTTCGTCTGTTGTTCTTGTATATCTACTGAACACGTCCAGTCACTTCGTCTGTTGTTCTTGTATATCTGCTGAACACGTCCAGTCACTTCGTGTTTTTTTGTATCTTGGTCAGTATCTGATACTGACCACGTCCAGTCACTTCGTCGTTGTTCTTGTATATCTGCTGAACACGTCCAGTCACTCGTATGTTGTTCTTGTTTCTGGAGAACTCCGTCTGGGTCACTTTTTTATGTTGATACTTTGTATATTCTGTTTGAAAGTCAGTTACTTGTCTGTTGTTCTTGTATATCTGTTGCAGTTTTCAGTTATTCGTGTCGTTATTCTTGTATATATGTTGATATATCCAGTTATTCATATATTATTATTATATATATATAATAAACTCCATCATTCGTATATTATTATTATATATATTATAACACGTCGTCACTTCATCTATTACACTTTAAATATGAGAGAAAAACGACGATCACTTATTATTGTTCTTGTGTATCTACTGAACACCCTTCAGTCACTTCGTCCGTTGAGAACTTTCCAATCCCGCTGAACCGGGGCCAATCCTACCCCGCATTACTTGATATCTACTGAAAACACGGCCACACTTCCCGTTGAACACATTGTATCTACTGAACACGTTCAGTCACTTCGTCCGTTGTTCTTGTGTATCTACTGAACACGTCCAGTCACTTCGTGTGTTGTTCTTGTATATCTACTGAACACGTTCAGTCATTTCGTCAGTTGTTCTTGTGTATCTACTGAACACGTCAAGTCACTTCGTCTGTTGTTCTTGTATATCTGCTGAACACGTCCAGTCACTTCGTGTGTTGTTCTTGTATATCTACTGAACACGTCCAGTCACTTCGTCCGTTGTTCTTGTATATCTGCTGAACACGTCCAGTGCCACCGCCATATCATTGTATACATTAGTTTCCGGAGAATGTCTTCCGTACTGGGCTCTCTTTTCTACTGTTGAATACTTTCGTATTTGACTAAGTTTGAAAGTAATATACTGTATGATGAAATATGCATTTATATGTGATTGCAGATTTTTAGTGTTTGTTTGCGATTGGTCCGTATATATATATATATATATATATATATATATATATATATATATAGGTATATATATAATTTATATATACTATATATATATATATATATATATATATATATATATATATATTATATATAAAATTATATATATACCTATATATATATATATATATATATATATATATATATATATATTATTTCATATTCACTTCATCATTCACACATTAAATATGAGAGAAACTACGACGATAATAATAATTAATAATAACATAATCACACGGCCTACCCACCAACTCACCGATAGTTACGTCAACCCTTATCGCCGCGTTCGAGAACTCTTCCCAATAACCTGCATGGCCGTTGGTCCGAATCCTACCCCGCATTACAGATATCTACTCAGTAAACTACACGGCCACACGATTACCCGTTGAACACAATTGTAGTTAACAAGAACGAGTGAATCGTCTCTCCTTACACTACCTGCAAACGCATAGCTGTCCAACAGTACACCTTTCCTCTGACTCAAGCCTAGTCGATATAGCTTACGCCTTTGCCAATAAACAGCATGTGTCATTGCCCGCCAGCCTAACCATATTATCAGTCTTAGTCGTCTACCAGACAGAACACATCAGCATGTAATCCCGTATGTCCGATTGTACTTACGCAAATTTCTCCACTGTCGATTAGCAGTTGTCGGTTCCCTGCTTCGCTTCACACAAGCAAAAACACTTCTCCGTCTGTTGTTATATACCGCACTAATCTCTGACATATGACATTTGGTTAGCATTTGTTTGGATGCGCTCGGGTTAAGTAATTAATGTATTCCAATGAGAAGAGCCTTTCTGACCCCCACCGCATACCAGACAAAAAACTGTGTCCGGAGGGCAGTTATGTTAATTACCGACTGCCCACCGGTATAGCGGGTAATGTATTGTATGTGTAATGCCTTTGGGCTACCATTATCGAACGGAGCACGGATTTAATTAATGAGCTCGGGGATTGGTGTGGATGCAGTGGCGCATCTGCCATTGTGAAATATTAACTAGCATTCATGTTGCAAACAGAATATAGATTCGATTTGTCGAAAACGTGGGTTACTTTATTTTTAAAAGCAGAAGAAAATATAGGATGAAAAACGGATAGATAAACCGGTGTTATTGTTGTGAATAGTAAACATTTAAGTTTTGTGCTGAGCGATAAAATGTATTGCATGTGTGTGTACGTGCGTGCGTACGTGCGTGTGTGCGCCTGCATGCGTGTGTATGTCTGTGTGCGTGCGTGTACGTTGAGGTTCACTGGGTGCACTCAACCAATCACAAATACGACCATCTTCTTAGCAATGCAAGAACTATTCTTTATAGGCGCGATAGTCGTAGATCATTTGATTCGGACGCTATGAGCGTCTCTCTGTCTGCCTCGTACACAATAGCCCGATGGCTTAGGGCCAACACCTGATGAGATCGACCCGAGTATGTGAACAACGTGCTCTTGCTTCCATTCTGACGCGGGAACCACGATCGCGAAGAACACGTGACGTCAAGGACGCGAAGACCACGTGACGACAGCGCCGAAGGCAATGATTAGTCGGCGACAAATTAATCTAAACACTCGCATGACCACAAGAGGGGGGCGCGGTGCCTTTGATCCTTTGTCTACTCGGCGTTTTTGTCAGTACGATAAACGGACCGACCGGCGATGGGTCACGCCGTTACCTCGGCATCGTGGGCGATAGTCGACGATCCGACGGCGTTAATATTTAATGCCGCGCTGAGACATCGCCCACTTTCGCTACACGTTCTTTTTTCTCGTCCCCAGGGGTCGCGGCGATCACCCATGACAACTTGGCGTAATACCGCGATGACGTCACGCTTCCCCACGGCGTGGACGTCGCGCTGAAATCCGATTAAACGTCGATCCGTTAATATTAGGCGCTCGCGATCATCGGCGCTCTAGGCCGAGACCGCGCGCCGCGGTCCGCAGGCCACGTTGATAAGTGTTGAATGGACATAAATTGCACCTGAGGTCGTTAGTGTGTTTGACGAAATGCCCGCGCAACAAAAACATGCATGCGTCGCGTAACGTCAATGTGCCGACGTTAAACATCGTTTGCGATTTTTACGGGAAGTCTGATTCGCTGTGTGAGATTGCGCAGGCGTCATGCTGGGAAATGTCGTAACGTGCGTATAGCGCGCAATGCGCTGACATTTCGGGTGTTGAACATCATCCGTGGGAATCAAATCCGCTGTGTCATTTTGCGCAGACGTTTCGCTGCGATATGTTGTTACTTGCGTAGTGTTGAGTCGAACACGTGCACTGCGGGAGGGCATATTCAAAGTCATATCTAGGCGCGAGTGTTGACGATGGTTTCGGTTTATCGGGTGTTTTGGTTTGGCCAAGGCGTGACAAACATTGATTTAATGCGTGGAATCCTGTAGGTTAGAGCTTTTTTAGTACATTAACGCGAAAGCTCGCTGCAACGTTTACAAGCGTGATACATCACACCCAGTTGACAGGTTAACAGTTGTTCAAGCCAATGTCCAGGGTATTACCACTAGGGTGTCAAATGTTCAAAAGCGCGTCCTTTGTTTGGGTCGCAAGTAAACAGACAATACGTAATTCCCATTAAAATTGCAACGTACGCGATCATCCATCTTTTACATTTCATGCCGAGGGAATTGTTATGGCCCACACGCTATAATACAATATCAAATTAGTCAACATCACTGTAACTTGCCTTCACGTAATATGGAATATTAAGAAGATATGTTACAAATTAAAAACTTGTAAATATATATTATATATGATTCAGCGGCCGGATATTGCGACGAGTATTTTTTTTCAAAATAAGAATTTATCGATTAACATTAAAAGTCAAAATACCCAAACGTGATCAAATAAGTATTTAGTGTTTAGATATATTACACATTTTTTTAATTTTTGGATTGGTAGTTTAGCTCAGAATGCAACTTAAATTCGGCTAGCGTCGACCGGTACGTAAACTTGTTTTCTCTTAGGTACGTATGTGTGTGAGAATAAAAAATACATATATTGTACTAAATGTACCCTCATCCTGAGTTTACAGTCCAGAATTGTTTTATTTAACCACTTTTAGAATATCAGTGCACAGTTGTATGTTATATAAAAAGTAAACATTTGCGAGAAAATGGGGAGGAAGTGTTGGGGGAATAAAGAAACTGTCAAGTGAAATAGAGTGAAGCTGAAATATATATGATTATATATACAGGTGTGTGTATATATGAGCATAATATATATATATATATATATATATATATATATATATATATATATATATATATATATATATATATTAAATATATATATATAATATATATATATATATATATATAATATATAAATATTAACTACGAATAACGGGTACACACAACGAATGGGGAACCATCCGTATACCATACCACGTGACTTATTATGTACTTGACTTGTATATGGTACTATGCTGCCTATGAATCATCACTCTCTCACAGACTCGACTTTTTCGTTTTCTATGACGATATGCTTGTCTGATGAAGTGATGATGATATTGCATTTGGAGATGTTGATTTTCGTACCTTTTCTTGATTTCGTAACTCGTCTAAAGAGATTAGTGGTCCAGTTGTTCCTGGGGCATGCTCCCAGGAATGCTCTCAAACTCTTCCTCTTTCTTGTGTCTAATTTGCATTAAGACGTGTCTGGAAGTAGGTTTCGCAACATTAAAAAACCTCGGCTGGACCTGCTTGGAGGTTTCCATCACAATATGTTACTGATAGTTTTTGTTGTTCTTTAATTAAAGGACGTATAGGTAATCGTGACATTAGAAATATACTACAATAGCCATATTCAGGCATAATAAAGTATGTAATATGGACTGAGGTGTATTATATTAGATATCTTATAACGTTTACGGTAACATCAACATGACATTACGCTTAAATATGGATGTTCGTGTGTCTTGTAAAGTCGCTATACGGGATGTAATAGTATAGCGACTAAATCAAACATATATTATTTACCTTTGTTTTATTAGATATATGTTTTATTAATCACCAGTAATCATGCCATATACGGGTAACGTAGGCGAAGCTCAAACTAGAAACTCCGCGTAAAGAGGTTTTTATTTACGACACGAAAGGAATTCTTTTTCGATATATTATGGCATGACAACATAAAGTTACGTGAATTAGTTATATTAATAAAAAATGTATACATTACAAAGAGTTTTATATTATCAAAGAACTCCTTTTTATTGTACCATTCAATGTTGGGCCAGACAAGACTCCCGTTCGTGACCTAAAGAATCCCATTAGGAAACATTGATGCTGCAAGATCTTATATTAGACTTCTTGTATTATTTTCACCGCGTGACATCATTTTACAGTAACAATAACAGACGACCTTTAGAATGAACTTCTGCAGTGGTGCAACCGAACCGACGCCTTTAGAATACACTGACCACGTCAACCCGCGACAGCTGATGTCATTTAAGGCAACAATATGGTTTCATTCGTGAAGCACGCACGCCGACGCGCATAACGCAACGCACACAACGTCGAGCGAGTGCTCTACTAATCTCGTGTCGAGAGAAATCCTCAGGGGACAACCCTTGGCGTGACGGCTCGCACGAACGTTGCACGCAACGTGCACTTAGGGTCGACGACCAGTTGAAAGCAACCGTATCAGTTTAATACGGCGGGACGTTATTGGATCATTCAATTAAGGCTGCCCCGGAACAGCAATGGTTTTGATGCGTGGCGTTTTTTGTTATTTCATCAACGAAAGTAACATGCTGGTTAAGTGCTTGTCGCTGGTCGTGAGGATCCATTTCGTCATCGCGAAAACCATTTTCGCGAACACCTTGTATCCATCTCTTTGCTAAGTACTACTACCATGTAGAAGAGGAGGAAATTGTTTTCCAGTGACACCAACGATGCGGGGCATTGGTATATATGTAGTTTTAATAATAATAATAATAATAGTAAACAAGTCACTTCTATAGCGCCAATATCCTCAGAATCCGAGCAACGAAACCAGTGGATGCAGCATTCTCGTAGTCATCGGCAGTTAACACTGGTAAGAGCACGTGTTCAACTGAAGGTTTGCGACAGCACATAGCTAAACGATGAGTTCTCAGTAAATATGTTTACAAGATACTTAAATGATATTTTCTGAAAAAAACAGTTACGTTTTAAAAATAGAAGACAGAAAACCTCCGCGTGATATTTTCAAGCTGTATGTAAAAACGAGTGATCAATCCGTTGTTAAAAACCACCAGAGTCATATTCATATTCGTGATTTGAAGGCCCAATGCCGTAGACGCGCCTAAAAAGAAAGGTAGCGTCCACAAAGTTCATTTGCATTTCATGTGTTAGTGCTTGGTAAACTAACATCGGTGTTACACAAAGAATAAAATTGATTGGCTTTCAGGAACCTTTCCTCAAGTTTAGTATTCGTAATTGGCAATTTGGTCGTGATTGGAGAGTCACCGGCCTTTTGTCCCGAGCCAACAAATGTTGTTTTTCGCGAAGCAAAATACTCGCGCTTAATTGGTTCCACGTTTGTTTGTCGGCGAAAAGCGCTATATGAAGCTACGTAGATTGGGCGAGACAGTTAAGTGTGCACTTCAGCTGGCGAGACAAAAGTGCTGTTTTCCTCTAATGTCTTGCTCAACTAGAACATTGCTGTTGTCCAACCGGCAGCAATCGTCTGCCGTCGGCGTGACACTCACGTATTATACACACAACAACAAATCCGCGTTTCCGCTAACTCTTGCGCTGGTTGTTTTCTCCTTCCGTTGACGACCGCTCCGCAGACACGCGAAGTCGTTACGCGCTGCCCGAGCGACGGTACATCGGCCACCGTGCCGTCGCTTCCCACTGATATATGTGACAACCGAAGCCGTCTACAGAGCGTCTTGTTGTGCTCAATTAGGTGGATGCATTCACGGCACGCGGTCGGGTGGACGCCGAGGACGCTCAAGGAGGACTTGCGCGACTTGATGCCATCAGTCGGCTCGTCGGGTCGCATTCACGTACTCAATGCGGCAATTGGCACCGACAACGGCCCCGTAAACCTCGGCTAACTGCGCGCCGAGATCACCACTCCCGGGATGTTAATCTCAATCTCCGCAGACAGCGGGCGGGCGGGCGGGCGGGCGGGCGGGCGGCGGGCGGGCGGGCGGGCGGGCGAGCGGGCAGGCGGGCGGCGGGCGGGCGGGCGGGCGGGCGGAGCGGACGGACGGACGGACGGACGGACGGACGGACGGACGGACGGACGGACGGACGGACGGACGGACGGACGGACGGACGGACGGACGGACGGACGGACGGAGACGAAACCCGCGGGAGTCGACGACGTTGGACACGGGCCGTAACGAAGGTGGAGAGGGATGTACGACGGGAAGGGTGGGAGACATGGAGAGGGTGAGAGAGACGGAGTGGAGGGGACGGACGACGGAATAAGGATGGACAGACGGACGGACGGACGGACGGACGGACGGACGGACGGACGGACGGACGGACGGACGGACGGACGGACGGACGGACGGACGGACGGACGGACGGACGGACGGACGGACGGGCGGACGGACGGACGGACGGACGGACGGACGGACGGACGGACGGACGGACGGACGGACGGACGGACGGACGGACGGACGGCGGACGGACGGACGGACGGACGGACGGACGGACGGACGGACGGACGGACGGACGGACGGACGGACGGACGGACGGACGGACGGACGGACGGACGGACGGACGGACGGACGGACGGACGGACGGACGGACGGACGGACGGACGGACGGACGGACGGACGGACGGACGGACGGACGGATGGAACATGACACCCAAAGGCGGAAAGGGAATAGGCGTTCGTGTTGATTTTTTTCGGCAACGTTAGATTGTTTAGAGTCTTGATGCTCTCTGAAACATCCTTGATTCTTGTTTGGTCTTTGTTATTATATATTAACATATGTAACATAAATGCAAATATTCGAGACAAAATAAAAACATGACACGATGCAATCCTCTTGTCAAAAACACATTAAAGATATACCATCAAAACAGCGTAATCCCGGATTTACCCACGTTGATCCGAGCCAGCGGATTACAAAACAACCAGCTATTTTTAGCATTTGCCGCCGCGATAAAACCTCTCGCCGTCTCTGTAGTGGTTCGAATATCGTCAAGCGGGACTTCGACGTAAATGGTGACGGGAACGCACGAGCTAAAGATGCCATTGGATTTCCTTTGCATTCCCTGACGCAGTACCACAAATGATGCGTGTCATCTTAATAGTTCGTCGTCATAACGTCATTTAAATTTTGTTCGATCGTCTCGCGTCACACTGATCAATTGCAAATCCAGTTTAGGCGTCGAAACTGGGAGACTTCGGCTATGGAACCCCGTACTATGTTGGTGGGGGTTGGACATAGGTGCTTAGTGAAGGTTTGCGTTGTGTAGTGTTTATGTGGAGGGCAGGAGATGATTACCATCGCGAGGTATTCACCGAAGGAGTAATCTTTTGACAGTCTGAATGTGAGTTCTTGCCGAGGGCGCAGATTGAGGCTTTATGAAAACTTGAACAGCTGAAAGAAACTGAGCATCGTTGAACAATGTCAACAGCACCTCTCAGTCTATAGTCGTTATCTGACGTCATGATCTGAGATCGTGGTATCAAGGCTGGAGCACATCCCGAGGGAGGAAATGACAGTGGTACTGACCCTCCCCCGAATCGACGAGGTCGTGTGTAGAGGGCGTCTACGGTGGTTCGGGAACGTGGAAAGAGGAAAGGAAAAGATCGTAGTGAACTTGGCTCTATCAGGTGTCAGGCGACGGGGACGGGGAAGACGTGAAAACAACATATCAAAGAGGATATGAAAAGTAAAAAGTACTGGTGACACGAGTGCCGATTTATGCGATGAAAAGTTATGGTTGTAATCGATAAAATAACACATTTTACGTTTACACGAAAATAGCTCACCTATAGCACACTCCTAATCTTGGATCTGATATAATCCCTGCCGCACAACAATACCTGAATTATACGCTGCAGACCATTTTATCATGGAAATGACTGATATAGTGAACCTCAATCTGTTAAATATGAAAGCAAATAAACAGCTGGAAACACCATTCATTAGCAATCGCCTAAACAGTCATGTATGTAGGCCTAGGTCCAGAACGTCAAACGTACTTTCTTAGATTCTACGACTTGTCAAATGTGCTGCGTCAACGCAGAACGACAGAGGTTTGCCACTGAACGCAGCGAGTCAGGTTGATTCATGAATATAGCCAATCAGGTCGATTGGATTAACGAATAACGCGCTGATTTGATTAATGGACATCGTAAATTCTTCAAATGTAGTAATAATGCAAATATAGGAGGTTCGAATCGGCGACCGCGCGACGATGTTACTGTCGAGAGTAAACGGGAGATCTCGCGCGACTTCTACGTGACACGATGGTTTACATACCCTTTATTTAAACAAATCGACAGTTGTGTTCGCTGCTACCGCCTCGGTTGTATAGTAATATAAGCATTCAATCAAATCGATGCGTATATCGCATCTACTTGCGATAATTGCGGCGAAAAAACGCGACACAGTTTTGCACTCCAATAAATACGTCACACAAAGGCGGCTTGATGTGGCCTATACGTCATCATGTAATCACGTGATCGTTGTAGGTTACTAATATTACAATACGTAGTCAGCACCGTTGACCGATTGCTCAACACAAAATGACATATCTAGCGATGGAAACCGTTGGTTGGTGTGTCCATTTGTTCTACTGCTAAAGAGGGTGCCGAGCAGTAATTTGTAACGGCAAGTCTGCTGTGTGGAACCTGGGAAAGTTAAACATCAAAGGGTATTGCAGTTAAATCTGCTCGTCTTGGCATTATTTCCAATCAATTTTGTTTTGAGGCTGGATGTTTTGTTCATCATTAGACGTGATGCAGACGGAATAGTTCAAACGGCGAACATTGTTCCAACTTAGTAACGTAACAAAACACACATTGTTGGTAGTAAACCTTCAACATGACTGTTGTAGCCATCAAAACGTAATATTAAATTTAAAAAATAAAACCCAACCCATCCTCGCTTTAATTGATTACGCTGAAATTAAAAGTCACAATTGAAAGTCTGTGTTCATCTCTTGTACAGGTTCATTCGCACGTTTTTATAAATATCCGCGTCCTGCGACCAATGATAAGAAGGTTGTTGGTAAGTGACAAGAAAGTTGCGTTATGGGATTTTAACTGTTTTCACGGAGTTGTTAGGTGATTCCAAGGCGCTAGAAGTGGAATACGTAAAGGTTGTCAACGGCGACGGATTTAAGGGACATGTTGTCCATATTTGGTACAGCCATACACCCAACAGAAACGCGAGGGTGTCATCATTGTGGCGAATGGGTATTTTCCCACGATACAGTGTAATATGGTCAACAAATAATTTAGAATTCTTTAACAAATATGGGATCAATGTTTAAAAATGCCAATACTGATAGCCACTGGAGCGCAGCTATATGTGGGTCTTGTCAAGTTGCCATGTTCCGGAACAAAGATGCAACAACACATTATAACCAAATCGCGTTGGGATATGCAAAGTCTCAATCACTCAACCTGTCAGACTCTTTGGCACTTCCCACGGTACGGTTTTGGATAATATTCGTGGTTTTCTTGCAAAAATAGTCGTTAGACCATGGCCTTCTAATCTTTGCATGAAGTCGTTATTCTTGGAAATATGACCCATTTAAGCCGAATTTTCCACCCACAGTTATCTACAAAGCATCGTGTTGCCTTTCGGGAAATCTTGATTTACGATATCTAAGAATATTGTGTGTTCCTATATTTCTTTGAAGTTGCTGTGCCAGAGTGCATATGTGTATACATAAATTATGAAGGGGAACTATAGTTAATGTATGATAGGATGTGTGTGTGTGTGTGTGTGTGTGTGTGTGTGTGTGTGTGTGTGTGTGTGTGTGTGTGTGTGTGTGTGTGTGTGTGTGTGTGTGTGTGTGTGTGTGTGTGTGTGTGTGTGTGTGTGTGTGTGTGTGTGTGTGTGTGTGTATGTGTATGAGAGAGAGAGAGAGTGTGTATATATGTGTATATATGTGTATGAGTGTGTGTATGTGTGCGTGTGTGTGAATGCATATGTCTGAATATTTGTATGTGTATGTGAGAGAGAGTATGATTGAGAGAAAGTGTGTCAGTGACTATATGAGTGTGTATGAGTGTGTATGAGTGTGTATGAGTGTGCGTGTATGTGTGTTTATGCGCGCGTATGTGACAGCAGAGGAAAATCATGTCAGGATGTATGGTCACAACTTTGGACATCTGCATCCTACACGACTCTCAGTATCAATTTACCATTGCCAATATATTAGCTAGGCATGGATATCTAAAAATATATTTTACTATAACCTTCCAGGGTTGCCTCAATTTGTGTTAAATGCTAGGCAGACATCAGCTGCGAAAGTATGTTATTCGCTATTTTTCTTTGGCACTCTGACATCGATTTATTAACCCCACGACCTCGATGTACCTCTAGGACACTACTGCCATCCCTACTTCCCCGGAAGTATATTTAATCAACTTCTCGCGCAGGAACGTAGAATGAAATGTCCGGCATACACAACGCTGTCAAATAGAATACGCCCATAAATCGTGTTTTGTATCATAGCGACGGCACTTTCTCATTATCCTCTTTACAACATCGGAATCGCATCACTTTAATCCGATTTCGGATGAGCCCGGGATAAGAATGCCGATATTGATGCCACGAAAAAAACGGTGAGTGATAAATATGTACATAAATTACGAGCGTGTTGGGCAGTGAATCGGGGAACTGTCAGGTTCAATTGCTGTTTCATTTGATTAATATGTTCTCGTTCGCTCGCATCCTGTAAATAGACGACGTTCCACTAAAGGCGCTCGCAAGCGCCGTATTTGGCATTAAAAAGAAACCCGCATTAGAGGAATAACCAGGCACGGAGTCTTCTAAACGTTAGTTATTGCAATAACACACATTGACCTGATTACACACATGCGTACGCACTGGTGTTCTTAGGTGCGTTCGTTAGTTATGTTATCCGTTCTTCGGATCTGTTGCACGACCACTGTCTCATTCATACACGCCCACGAACTTTGGTTTATACCGGTTCTGGCCTTGTCGCCTTCTTACTCCATCCCTCGTGTCTATAGATCCCCCCCTCTCTCTCTCCTGTCTCCTCTACTCTCTCACCTATTTCTCTCACTCTATCTACCACTGTCTCTTTCTCCCTCTTTCTGTCTCTGTCTCAGTCTCAGTCTCTCTCTCTCTCTCTCTCTCTCTCTCTCTCTCTCTCTCTCTCTCTCTCTCTCCTCTCTCTCTCTCTCTCTCTCTCTCTCTCTCTCTCTCTCTCTCTCTCTCTCTCTCTCTCTCTCTAACTCCCGTTCCCTCTCTCTCTCTCTCTCCCACTCTCTCTCACACACACACTCTCTCTCACACACACACTCTCTCACACCTTTCCTCTTCTCTCTCTCTCACACACACACACTCTCTCTCTCTCTCTCTCTCTCTCTCTCTCTCTCTCTCTCTCTCTCTCTCTCTCTCTCTCTCTCTCTTCCCTCCCGTTCCCTCTTTCTCTATGTCTTTCTCCATCGCGTTCCGTTTTCTCTATCTTTCTTTTTCTCTCTCGTCCTCCCTGTCTCTACCTTTTTGTCTCTCATTCATTCGCACACTCACTCACTCACTCACTCACTCACTCACCTACTCACTCACTCACTCACTCACCACTCACTCACTCACTCACTCATTCACCAACTCACTCACTCACTCTCACAGCTCACACTCGCATTCACGCCACGTTTATCACGTATCATCCATTTCGTATCCGCTCCATCCCTGCATCCCTGCATCCCTGCATCCCTGCATCCCTGCATCCCTGCATCCTGCATCCCTGCATCCCTGCATCCATGCATCCTGCATCCCTGCATCCCTGCATCCCTGCATCCCTGCATCCCTGCATCCATGCATCCATGCATCCTGCATCCCTGCATCCATGCATCCCTGCATCCTGCATCCCTGCATCCATGCATCCTGCATACCTGCATCCCTGCATCCCTGCATCCCTCCATCCCTCCATCATCCCTCCATCCCTCATCCCTCCATCCCTCCATCCTCCATCCTCCATCCTCCATCCCTCCATCCCTCCATCCCTCCATCCCTCCATCCCTCCATCCCTCCATCCCTCCATCCCTTCATCCCTGCACCCCTGCATCCCTACATCCCTGGATCCCTGCATCCATGCATCTGCATACCTGCATCCCTCCATCCCTGCATCCCTCCATCCATGCATCCATGCATCCCTGCATCCCTGCATCCCTGCATCCCTGCATCCCTGCATCCCTCCATCTTCCACCCTGCATCCCTGCATCCCTGCATCCTCCATCCCTGCATCCCTCCATCCCTGCATCCCTGCATCCCTGCATCCATGCATCCCTGCATCCCTGCATCCCTGCATCCCTGCATCCCTGCATCCCTGCATCCCTGCATCCCTGCATCCCTCCATCTTCCACCCTGCATCCCTCCATCCCTCCATCCTTCCATCCCTTCATCCCTGCATCCCTGCATCCTTCAATCCCTCCATCCCTCCGTTCTCCGTCCCTCCATCCATCCCTCCATCCGTCCCTCCGTCCATCCCTCCATCCCTCCATCCCTCCATCCCTCCATCCCCATCCTCCATCCCTCCATCCCTCATCCCATCCCTCCATCCTCCATCCCTCCATCCCTCCATCCCTCCATCCCTCCATCCCTCAATCCCTCATCCCTCCATCCCTCCATCCCTCCATCCTCCATCCCTTCATCCCTGCATCCCTGCATCCCTGCATCCTTCCCAATCCCTCCATCCTCCGTCCCTCCATCCATCCATCCATCCATCCGTCCATCCCTCCATCCATCCATCCATCCATCCATCCATCCATTCCTCCATCCGC
Source organism: Ridgeia piscesae (assembly GCA_025642075.2). Lineage (NCBI taxonomy): Eukaryota > Metazoa > Annelida > Polychaeta > Sabellida > Siboglinidae > Ridgeia > Ridgeia piscesae. Next base: position 343,756 of record JAODUO010000389.1, read on the forward strand.
CATCCCCATCCCTCCATCCCTCCATCCCTCCATCCCTCCATCCCTCCATCCCTCCATCCCTCCATCCCTCCATCCTTCCATCCCTCTCTCCATCCCTTACTTCTCTGTTTATCCACTCAAGCAACCTCCACTGCCTCGAGCATGCGTTCATTCCGTGTCTAGATCGTGCCTGTTGTTACTTCCATTGTCTTTATTTGTAACTCTTGGACATATCTCTAGACTACAGTTGCATCGACTCTACCAGCGTCTTCGTGGATTGTCTAAAATGTACTTGTTTACGTAGGAAGGCGACTCTTTCTAGGAGAAATCCATTTTACGACAACGAATTAGTCAATACGTCTTCTTATCAGTCACAACCTGACAGCGTGACCTGACGTCTCGGTTATATATGCGTAGCAAGGGAACAGATTTCGCTTTGTCTTAATCGCGTCATACAATATCGGTTTTTGCACTGAAATAAACGATAAAGGCATTCGTTTTTTAACATGATGTTTAGTAGTGGGTCAACCAAAATGTTGTCGATCATATATTCCACACCATAACACGTAATTGTTTGGAAACGATGTTGTTGCTAACATACATGATGATTGTTTCTATTCATATTTCATAAATGTATTCAATATTTTACATGTTTTCTGCTACTTTAAAGACAAGGTTATCAATTTGCTCCTAGTTGCAAAAATATCCTACGCAGTGAGCAGCATTTGTCCACGTTTTGTTAATATTGGTTTACCTATTTGACTGACTCGATTCCTACAACATCTGACCCGTACTAATAAACAGAGGGTGAACCTCTTTTTGTTTCTGTCTGTACAGCATGCATCCGTCAGTAGCGTATGTATGTAAATATGGATGGAAAATTATATATGTCTATGTTTCCATCATGTTTATATTTTATATATATATATATATATATATATATATATATATATATATATAAGGCTAAATGCTGCATAGGGAGACCAGTGCATATACGACCGCCTACAGGAGACCGGCCGTATATTTTTATGTAACTAATTTAACAATTATGTCTAATTGGAGCATTGCCTGTAATACCAATACACACCACGTACTACAATAATATTGTTATGATATTGTAATAAATAACATATATACAAAACAATCGGTCTCCTTAAAACCTGTATGCATAGATGCCGCGTACGGGAGACCGGTGAGTAATCGGAAGTTAGTTATTAATTATACTTATTTGCAGTAGTATATATTTAACGCCGACCTGGTATATCCAAAACCCAATACAACGATAACAATAACAACGTAAATATATGCAGATGCACAAATTGACAGCGCCGCATTTAACAAATGTACAACGTGTGACTAGGAGATCCGTCAAATATTTGTTTTATTAATGTGTGTACATATTTGTTAAAATTAATACATATCAAACAAGCATATAGTACACTGAGCACGGAACGCTAACACCTCAATCAATATATAGCAAAAGTTTTAAACTATAAGCACTTCTCTGCCGGGGTTCCGTACGCAGCCCCTTTAGCACATAACTATATACAAGTTTCTGCAATAAATGTGCTCAAAATCAATCAAAATATAAAATAAAGTTAATAATAATTGCATAAATTAATTCCTTTATATCTAAACTATCTCCACTATCAAGGATAATCATTAAATAAAATATTTGTGTGCGCGTGCGCGTGCGCGTGCGCGTGCTGCGCGTGCGCGTGCGCGTGCGCGTGCGCGTGCGCGTGCGCGTGCGCGTGCGCGTGCGCGTGTGCGTGTATCGTATACATACATAACTTTGTCCTGTAAAGTCCTTAGAGTGGAAATCTTGGAAGTTACAACGGCGGGATTTTATTTTGTTGCAGGGCATCGTAAAAAAATCACGCATTCTACAGATATGTCGCAGGATGTGTGCGCACGTTTGTAGCAGAACAGTTTTCATGTTACCGCTGACTGAAAACTGCGAACGAGCAGTCGTGCATAAACTCTTCTGTCTCACGCCGCCGTTTACCGCCGATCAGCCGCGCGACTTCGTGATATTTTTAGCGTTGTAACTAGTTATCTGTGCATTGCGTTTATCTTTGATCTAAATGTGACTTTAACTGTAACATATTGCGAGGATGTCGCGGGCTTTCTTGAAGTCAACGCATGCAGGAACGTGAACCCGTTGAAGACAGTGACGTGGTATGTTAAATAGCAACCATTGCCTATGGTTAGGCAGTGTATGTGATTACGTCACGTCATTGTCCGCCATCTTGCTTTCGTCAAACCGGCGATAATAGAGGTGAGAAGACAATTTACGTGCAGTGATTACGCGTCTCATTTGGAACGTGAATTCCTATGTCACGCCAGGTGACAATTGAAATGAGATGAACTGGATGATTGCGTAGAAGCGGAATATGCGCAAGGTTTCATAGGATTGTATATTGAGTTTAGAAGTCTATGATAAGAAAGATTCCAGAGAATGTTGGACTGGACTTCGCCAAACGGAGTTTGGGTTGAATGAGCTGTTTGTACTCCTCCATCGGACTCGCTTACATTCGTATTCACGTACGACAATACAATAGATCTGCAATGGGAAATCGGCCGCTCTGTTGGTTGAGAAACTGATGGACGAATAAGCACGTGTAGATACATCAGAAAACTCGATCGTTGCACAATGGTTTAAAAATATACGCAATAATAGGGAAAACAATATGGCGACTAAGCACCTTCTCAAATAAATCTGCTAGAATAACTTTTCCTATCTATGATAGAAATCCGTGGAAATGCCACAGGATGTTTTGAAATGATGTCAGCTGTTAAACAATGATATCGCCTTGTCAATCGTGTTTGCAGTTTTCTTATTTACTTCGCACCAGAAATCCAAACGTAACATTTCCTTGTTATGTTACAGTTTCAATAGTATTAGTTAATAAGTGATTTTGTCACTGAGCTAAAGGCAGAACATAATTAATTAATTAATTAATTAGTTATCGTTCGTTCGTTCGTTCGTTCGTTCGTTCGTTCGTTCGTTCGTTCGTTCGTTCGTTCGTTCGTTCGTTCGTTCGTTCGTTCGTTCGTTCGTTCGCTCGCTCGCTCGTCGCTCGCTCGCTCGGACGGACGGACGGACGGACGGACGGACGGACGGACGGACGGACGGACGGACGGACGGACGGACGGACGGACGGACGGACGGACGGACGGACGGACGGACGGACGGACGGACGGACGGACGGACGGACGGACGGACGGACGGACGGACGGACGGACGGACGGACGGACGGACGGACGGACGGACGGACGGACGGACGGACGGACGGACGGACGGACGGACGGACGGACGGACGGACGACGGACGGACGGACGGACGGACGGACGGACGGACGGACGGACGGACGGACGGACGGACGGACGGACGGACGGACGGACGGACGGACGGACGGACGGAGGACGGACGGACGGACGGACGGACGGACGGACGGACGGACGGACGGACGGACGGACGGACGGACGGACGGACGGACGGACGGACGGACGGACGGACGGACGGACGGACGGACGGACGGACGGACGGACGGACGGACGGACGGACAGATTCCTGGCTAGGAAGACCTCACAGTTACACGGAAGCAAGAGCGCGTCAGCTGTAATGAACAATCTAAAGGCGGCACTCACAAGGGTAAGTGGCGAAGAACGCCGAGACGATAACGTCATTACGGTGTGTACATTTCGCCCGGAAGCCGTGCGATCACACAGCGGAGACTGCGGCAGCACCGAGTGGCACCCA
>JAODUO010000390.1:0-17500 GCA_025642075.2 Ridgeia piscesae
TGCGGACGACACAAAAGTGTTTAGGAAAATTAAAAGTGATGCAGATAGACAACATTTACAAGAAGATCTTAATAAGTTGATAGAATGGTCTGAGAAGTGGCAAATGCTGTTTAATTTTGGAAAGTGTAAGTGCCTTCACACAGGACATGGGAATGAAGATGCACAATATACAATGGGTGATACTGTACTAAATACTACCTTAAAGGAAAAGGACTTAGGGTTAACTATTAGTGCTGACATGAAGGTATCAGAGCAGTGTGGAATTGCAGCAGCGAAGGGAAACCAAATTCTTGGATTAATTAGGCGAAATATAGTGTACAAAGAAAAAGAACTAATAATACCGCTATATAAAACAATAGTTAGGCCTCACTTAGAATATTGTATACAAGCATGGAGGCCATATCGCAAGAAGGATATTGACATGCTAGAAAGAGTACAAAGGAGAGCAACCAAAATGATACCAAAACTCAGGAATATTAGTTATGAGATGCGTCTAAAAGAATGTGGTTTAACAACACTAGAAACCAGAAGATTGAGAGGAGATCAGATTGAGGTGTTTAAAATATTGAATGGATATGAAAATATTGACAGAAATATTTTTTCACAGTCAAGAAGAGAGAAGGACTAGAGGACATGGAGTTACATTAGCAAAGAAGCAGTGTAGATTAGATATTAGAAAATTTTCATTTTCACAAAGAACAGTAAACGAATGGAACAGATTATCAGCTGATTGTGTAGGTGCTAGTAGTGTTAATATATTTAAAAATAAAATCGACATATACCTAAGAAGGGCGGGGTATACTTAGATAGATAGGTTGGACTCTCGATAAGCCAAATGGCTTCCTAGTCCACCTGCCATCTAGAGTTGAATCTCTAGGTGGCAATCTTGTTAAATCTTGTTAAATCTTGTTAAATCTTGTTAAATCAAAGTACAATTTAAAAAATCGCCAATACTAATGAAATGGAACGTGTCCACTTAACGATAAGTAACGACATGCAAAATATTGCTACAACTACGTTTTGCTCTCTGTACACGAAGTTACATGGCTTGAAATAATCATCATGCACTTAGTCATAACATAATTATATTCAGATTTCGTGTTCAGGTATTGTTTGAAGAACTGATTTATATTGACAAATATTGACAAGTCTTGGCTGGTTATTTCACATGTTCGTGTTGTGTCAGAGACAGGGTTTATTTAATTAGTTTGTGCAGTGACCCAGTAGAGGCACTTAAATGTCAGCCTAGGGCAATGAATTATGTAATATGACACGTGCGGTGGCTATAAATAGACTTGGAGTTGCATTATTAGACAGGTTTTATTTAATTAATCTGTACAGTGACCCAGAAAAGACACACACATGTCAGCCAAGTGTCATGAATTATGTGATATTGCACGTGTGGTCGCTATAAATAGACGTCGCGTTGCTTTATTAGAATTCGGTTTGACAATAAGCAGGGACATTTGGAATTTGTTGCTGGCATGCAACATGCACCCGGAGCTAAAGTCTACTTGCTGTGGTGACATGTTAGTGTCGACTATTTGGGACGCATCCATTCATAATAATCATATTATATATATATATATATATATATATATATATATATATATTATATATATATATATGATTCGTATTTGTATGCGTCTACAGCAAGTACTATAACATATTTTTTCATAAGTTATCTGCTAGCTAAATATTTATTACATTGACATTGTTCGCAAAGTTGTGCAAAAAACTATCACACTAAAATCACACGGTTGGATTGAAATTTGCATACAAAAAGCTTTACTTGTCGTTTTGCAGTTTAACCCAGCACCTCGAAAAAACCTGAATACACTCACTAATAGTCACCAATTTTTACATCATATATGGACTATGCCTTTACTACATATATATATGCGCTCCTCTTTTCACCTGATACCATAAAACAGTTATATCTTTTACCGATTAAAATGTAAACGAAAAATTACGAAATACACTTGTTTTTGCACGTATGAAACTCCGGTAAGTGGCGCCACTAGAATTTGTTTCCCACACACTCTACTAATGTAAGTACACACCTGATGTAAAAAATTAAATATAAAAGTACTAAACCACATCAAAATAACCATCTCCAGCGAACCCTAAAGTAGTGTCACCTACCTGAGTTTCCCGTGAAACTAATGTTTTTAAGCAAAAACAAGTGAAATAGCAGATGTATGGTGTGAAATTGGGTGACTTTATGTAGCTGTTTTAAGATTTTCTTCGAGGTGCTGGCCTAAACGAAAGAGAAAAAAGAAACCATGACCAACGCCAGTGCGCTGTGCATTATTTTGCAAGTTTAACTTGGTTTAAGCATCGAACAAAATCAGTTTATTTAGAATGTTTTATAAATGAACAGGTTTTTGTCATTATCAATGTGTACCTTATATATATATATATATATATATATATATATATATATATATATATATATATATATATATATATATATATATATTCAAAGTACTGCGTGTCACTACAATTCGTCTCAGCCTTAGAAGGCGCTTACTTGTCTCAACATTTCTTTAGAATTTATATTCTCTATGCCTGTGCCCAGCCTATGGCTATGGCCTATGACTATGCCTTTGGCTTTGATTATGAGACCTAAAATTTACTCTAAGTTCGTTGACTTAGTATTAGAGTCCATTTTGTCCTTTTTGAGTGACATAAATTCTTCGTTGTTGCGCATTTTATTTTTATAACAAATTATGGGAATGCAAACTAAACCCTTGGAGTCTTGATAATTGACTGAAAAACATTGTCACTGTTTCATAGTATCCTTGGGAGACGATAACATTAGTATCGACAACGTCCAGGCAAGTGAAATTGGAGGACAAAGGTATATCCGGCAAATGAAAAGCTTCTGTCTACTGGTGCCTACTGTGTGTCCATGTGTCGAAATCGGTCACGCCCACAACAAAACACAGCGGAAAAAGAGAATAGAAAGCTGTCGACCACTCGTCCGATCAGAGACGTCCGTCCAGGTAAGCTTAAGTCTAATTCCTGTTCCTTTATTTTTTTAATAACACTAATTTTCATTACTTAAATACTTACAACTGCATGCAATCCATCGCCTTACCTAATGGGGTGCTCTATGCCCCCACAGAAGCAGACGCAGACGCAGACGCAGACGCAGACGCAGACGCAGACGCACACACACGCACACGCACACGCACACGCACACGCACACGCACACACACACGACACACACACACACACACACACACACAACACACACACAGCACACACACATACACATACACAACACACACACACACACACACACACACAACACACACACACACACACACATATAACATAACATACAATAACAAATAATATATACAAACACACACACTACACACACACAATCACACACACACACACCACACATCACAGACACACAATATATATACTACACTACAAATATAACACACATACAAAGCACGCACGTACAGCACACACTCACAACACACACACACACATATCACACACATACTAATATATATATATATACAGACACACACATAATCACACACGCACCACTACGCAGCACACACAACACACACACACACAAAAAAAATATATATATATATATATATATATATATATATATATATATACAACACCACGACAACACACACAGCACACACACACACACGTAGCACACAAACACACACACACAACACACACACACACAACACATATATATATATATATATATATATATATATATATATATATACAGACACACAAACGCAATCACACACACAAGCACGCACACTCACAGACACACACAGACACACACAGACACACACACAGACACACAGACACACAGACACACACACACACACACACACACACACACACACACACACACACACACACACACACACACACACACACACACACACACACACACACACACACACACACACACACACACACACACACACACACACACACACACGCGCGCTCCATCTAGACAAGTCCATTGATATATGGAAGGAAAGAGCAAAATGAGCCGCGTGGATGAATTACAACCGTCGTTCCTTGCGTTACAGGTTTACCACCTCCAATGTCAAGGTTCTGTCCCGGGTTCTACGGTGTCATCGTCCTTTTGGTTGTTCTCTTGTCTTTCGTTCCTTTTGCAGTTGTGTTAGTGGTGCTTTCCACGAAATTGTTGCTTCTATTCTTGAATGCTGTCAACCTTTGTCAAATTGCTTCACATTGTAAACTAGGCTGTCATTTGCTAGAGTGCCTGTGGGTCTTGCATCAGCGAGGCAATCACCTTGTTAGGGTACTTTACCTCATTGATTGACGGTCGCTAGTTCTGGTCTTCCTTCTGTTTTATTTTCCGTTTTATTCTGGGTTTTCGTTTACGGCGATTCTAGTGGTTTTCATTATATCAGTCGATTTGTATTTGTCATTTCCCTATTCGGGTTGGCTCTGTTAAGTGTTAATTTCCACTGAAGCTTTCGATCGAATCTGTCTTCTAAGTCCTCAGTTGTGGTCTTCGTTCTATTTTCGCTTATATTTTCTTATGTGTTTTCGTTTACAGCGATTCCATATATACATTTTACTCGTTTGGTTTTTGGATGAATTCCTTCCTGCGTGGATTAGTTCGCAACTTCCGGTACACCTACTGCACTTATCCGTTTTACTTACTCAGTTGACGGTCGTCAGCTATGGTTTTCTTTCTGCTTTCTTTTCGTTTGTTCTTTTCCTGTTTTGTTTATGGCGACCCCGGACAATGCACGCAGAAGGGTGACGGTCAAACTAACATCTAGACGAAACCGGAACGATGGTCTTCGGGAAAAGCACAATGAACAAAGATCGGTACACTGTTTCCGGTCATTTGGAATTCACCTACTTGTTTGGCCCACAAAGTCTATCTGAACACAATGTTGCATAACGTCAGTTTGATTGTTGGACGCCATTGCTCAGTTCATTTAATGTTGTTGTATGCGGCCTAGCAGTATTTGTTGTATTTAATAAAATTTTCTTTCCTAGTTTCTCTTCGCGTCCTGGCTTAACACGTCCCAGACACCAAATCGCCATGACGGCGTAAACGAGAAACTTGGTTTATATTGGAGAACCATCAATGGGTAAAATGCCATCTTTATATCTGAGAGATTGGAGCTTATATAATAAGGTAATATTTGTGGTCAGATTATACAACGATCATCCCCTTTGGACAGTTGGGGTGCATTTTTAATATAAAGTTTCAAAATGCTAGAATCTCATAACCAGTTATCCATAACGAACATGTCATGTTTCTATCTATTCAAAATATGAAGATTAGAAACGGTTTTGTCGGACGAACAGAGTTCATCAATACATCAAGCGATTCGGAACCAGGTTGTTTTTGCCTAAAGACAACCATATTGATGTTATTTGGGTGAAAACGTCAAAATCGTGTATTTTTGTTCTGATGATAGGGATACGTATACGGCTTGAGTTGTATCTGGTTATGTATTGTGTGCAGAACCAGTTTTGCACAGGTAATCCAAATTAAATCTTAAAGAACTTTCCTCAGAAACAAAGGCACTCCACTAGTTGGTGTCCCATGGGAATGCTATGAGCAAGATGTCAATGTATCAAATATACATCGCTAAAATATATGCGTTGGTGCGCATCTGTTTTGTGTATTACCTATCTGAGAGATTACTAACTACATATGCAGTTAGTTTACAAAAATCCGTAATATATTTATTAGGTGGTAGATACAGTAGATTAAACGTTGTTTTAAAGTGACCAGCCATTTTGCGAGGTGAACAGTTGTGCATGTTTGATAAAGGAACCAATTACGGCGCTCCAGTCGTGACAACAGATACGGATGTCCCGCAGTCAGATGTGCACTGAAGCGTGTGACGCCGCTGAACCGACAAACGACGTGACGGATCTTATTCAACGACGCAAACATTTGTCGGTCCTCAGGCGTAATAGAACACAGTGTAACATCTGCATTTGTATCTGCTCTCCGCTTGAAACAACATTGCTGACTTTATTTATACATTCGATATGTTGTGTATCAAAACATGATAATTTATTATGAGTAGTTTCTCTGCTGAGTTGTGTTGCAAATCTATGCATAACTCGGGTGTTATCTGCGCAACAAGCCCAGGTCCAACCGATACGTAACTGTGATCACTTTGAGCGTGTTGCCACGTGGGCGATAAATTGTGCGCCTCGATTATAATGAATGTTTATGCACGTACGTGCGGTGAACTACGTAATGACCGTTGACTGCAAACACAGAACTTGTCAGATAAAACCAAAATATGGAAATTTCGAAATGTTGTCAGGGACACACGTGATTAATGAAAGACACTTGAAATGATATGAAGGCATATAATTACATGAAATATGATTAACTAAACATTGTGTAAATTACAAAGCATTTACAGTTATCAAAGAATCCGTTTAACATCGCAATACCGAAATGTTAAAATACAAATATAATATGATAACAAGTTATATATCCTTGGCTTTTTATATTTCATGTCACTCTCCTATTTCGTGACCTAGCAGTCTATCAACTGTGAATGTACCGAGATGTGAAAAAGATACAATTTATGCGACCTGATTTTCTTGGTTAAACGATAGATCCTGTTGTGTGTTTTGGTTGTCGCTTGACACAACCTCCCACGACAAGGACACAGATATAATGTTAGTTGCAGTGCCATGGTGAAACAGAGAATGCATCCTCGTTTTCGCGTGACATAGTAGTGCCGGTACGGTAGTGACGCCCTCTAGTGGAAGACGTGGCTGCTCGCTGGCTCATTGTGTAGCAAATATGCGAAAGAGAAAGTATATAAGCGATGGGTTATGCTGTGAAACAGAAAGTGTAGTGGGCCTACCAGTCGCTGCGTTATGCAGTTAAAGAGAAATACACGAGTCGGACATTGTGATTTGAAATTAAAGGGAAGTCGTGTTAATGGTCGTATAATGTGAAAGGAATATGTAAGATGTCAGCGGATGTACTGTGATAGGATACGGAAATTGTCGATGGTTTTATTGTTAAGGAAAGTGAAACTGTATGCTGTTAATGTGGAATGAAAGCGACAGTGCGGCCGTTGTTGTGTTATGAAATGAAAGACTATTAATGTTAATTTTTTTATCATTGTCTTTCAAGCTGCTATTTTTGCACATGACGTCATCAATGTGATCATGACATGCTATGCTCCTAAACTGCCCTACGATAGACTTGTAGATCATTAGATCATTCATCATGATGTACAAAACGGTCATAATGAATGGTTTAAAAACTAATAAACGATCTAGTTTGTTTGTGATCGCTAGGTAGTAGCACCAGCCACGCCATGCCTGCAACTAAACCAGCAATTATGGCGGCTCACGATGGATGGTTTTATTTAACCTGTAACTGATGACAACAAAAAAGAAATGGTTAACTAGACAGATTTTAATACAAGGTAACAAAATAATGTTCACTCCTCAGTAGGAGCCTACGTTCTGTATTAGGGACTTCACTGCAAAATGCAACGTTTGCCTTTTTCGAACACTAACAGTCATTATATCGAAGCACCAACTTACATCTATTAACGTTTCGATCCCAAAAGAATTATCAAAAACTACGTTTTATAGAGGGACACGTAAATGATAAATTATAAAATGGATACACATGGGCAACTGCCTGGTCTTCACTACCCTAAACCCGGAACTGCTTAATGCGTGAGTGGCGACCTCTGTAGAGCGACCCACTACTACTTGATTACTTCCCCGATAGTTCTAATTAATCCATTGTATTTTTGGAATGCATCACTGGTGACGTAATGTGTTGCGGTGTTGTTCGTACTTGGTGGTGACGTGAGCTGAGGTTTGTGCAAGTGTCTTGGTGTGGAATGTGGAATGGCGTTGTTCATATAAATGGTGTAATGTAGCATCGAGTGTTGTGGTTCGTTCAAGTGATGTACTGTAGAGTTGAATGATATGTATCGGTGGTGTGATGTGGAATGTTGGTGTACATACAACTAACGTAGTGCGTTGTGGTGTAATACTCTTTAATTTAGCTTTTGTGTAGGGATGAAAATAAAAAGCCAATGATAATTAGCTAACCATAATGTTTTTACAAACGTGTTAGTTTGCAAATAATTGTTTTATAATAGGTTTACGGATCACCACTGAATTTAAATGTTTTAATATTCAATACAAAATGTGTGGCAGGACAGATACTATGTTAAGTTATAAAAAGTAGGTCTATAATTATGTATCTCTAAATTGCATTGTTGCCGTAATGCTTTCTAAGTGGTTTATTGACTCGGTGCGCCATTAGGATGTAAATCACGTACTATAATTGTTTTATATAAAACACGCATTCTTTTACTACATACCCATATCACTGATAACTTGAGACTCGTAGCACATAGTTTCGTTGCTATAATTTGAATTAATGCGATGGAGGGGGGTTTCAAGTAGGAGAACACGAATATTGTGTTAATGTTAAAACAAAATGTAGGAGACACAACCATCACATTGTACTTGTATAACAACCTTGACTATTTGCTTTAGTAAGACAATTGGCAGTTCCACGTTGACACCTGTGTAATATAACAGCGTCACTGATGTGCAGATCCTAAATCTACAATTTGCAGATCCTAAATCTACAATTTCTTACTTTTGATTATTACACCTTAAAACTAATGAGACTGGAATTGGTAATAATCTGCATTTATACATCGGCAATCAACAATATTTGATCTGAATAAATCGAAACAAAGTCTTTAACCGGGACTGTAGTCTCTGGTACCATTTTATCAAACCACAAATGTATTACTTGACGTGCAAAAACGTGTTGCAATGTTGAGTTAGTTACAATGTGGATACTGATCCTGTATAATAATCAATAGTTAACAAAAATAACTTAACTGAAATGTGCTTCATAAAAATGCTGCAAGGTGCTATGGGTGAAAATGAAAATTATGAAGCGATCCTTAGGACACCCAAATCAAAACGAAAGCGTATTAACAAAAATAAAACACAATAGGCAACATTTATAGGCCACACGAGAAAGAGAAAGATAAGATTGACTGTAAAGTTTAAGTATAATAGATATCATGTCAGCATGACGTGGAAGCGGCACAACAGAAGGAGGGTGGAGGGTCACAACTGACAGCGCCTCTATCGGACACCGAGACATAGCACTTAGAAGGTTAGCACTGTTGTGTAGTAGTGCCTGCTACACGTGTGTAGTAGTGCTCTGCTATACGTGTGAGTTAGTGCCTGCTACACGTGTGTAGTAGTACACTATACAAAACGCTTTATTTAACGTCCGTTCACATGTGAATTTCATAACATTAGCTCATCATTAGCTACACATGTTTGGTTCCCGTGCAGTAGTAGGACATCGTACTATTGTCTATTCTGCTGCGTCAGCGAATGTACAAGGCGCTACAAAAGTCGAGAACTTGAGAAATACGATGCTCACTGGGCGGCGACGACAACGGCGAGTCGAGCGCGTTGCCGTCTTTGTTCCTCGGCCTGCACGCACCAATGGGCCTCCGAACCTTCGTGAGCTCGCCAACCTGACGTGAGAAATGTTGCTTTTAGCACTGAAACTCTATCGTGCCTGGCTTCATTGAGGATAGCGAGTGCGCGACCCGCGCCTTCTGCGTCGCTCGCACGCAAGCATTCTCGTGTTACGCACACCGCGATTCACAGCTCCATAAAGTCGACGACGAAACACCAGCTTCTTTCAGATCGACGGAATTTTCAAATGTATTGGATATCTTACAAGACCGAAAATAGAAGATCGCATTGACCGGCTGAATGTAAACATAAATAAGATACACCTTTACAAATATTCTATTTTCGTCGACGAATTATGTTTGAGAAAATAAAATTGAGGTCAGAAGGCAACAGTAGATTTAGGTAGCCAGTAGCCAGTAACTAGATAATTTGATATATACGTACTATATATATATATATATATATATATATATATATATATATATATATATTACGTATATATATATATATATATATATACGTACTATATATATATATATATATATATATATATATATATATATATATATATATATATATATATATATATATATATATATATATATAATTGTACATACTATATTATATGTATACATTGTGTATGTACATAATATTATGTATATACAATATATTTATATATTATATATATATATATATATATATATATATATATATATGTTGGGAAAATAAAAGTATCCTTATACAATATCATAACGTATGCATAAAACGTAGAAGATGTAATAAGATATGTTACGCGTTTAATACCCCAGAAGAGCCAGAAAAGGTGCCCACATGTTACTGCTGAATGGAAGCAGGATAATAGACTAGTAAATCACAGTGACCTCCACTCAGAAGTAACGACAGATTCCACAATGAATCCCGACCTAACGTCTCTCTTGGCGGCAATTGTAGTTGTCTAAATGCGAATCAATGCATGCGCACAAGCCAGTGTTGGCGCTCAGCCAGGGTACACAAGCGTAGGAGGGTCATCTATTCTCTTAACTGTCACTTTCCGACCTTTCATCTCTCTACGACTGCACCCTTACCTGCAGTTTTGATGGCGCTTAATAACACAACGACGAATTCCTAACAAATTTGCGGTCGCCATCGGTGAGATGTCGTTGGCGATAAAATTGAACAATCACAGCAGTGTTCTGTCAGTCGACGTTGGTGTTGTTGTGTTGAAAGAACGCGGATTCTGTGCGCGGCATACAAACGCAGTCATGTGTGAACTACGTTGATGCATTGCTTGCTTTTCACAAGTAGAAATCCTGGTGTGTCCAACTTAACGTAACTTCATCAAAGCTGTTTTTGTGAAGCCTAATACGTGCAGCATTCATTTTACTTTTTGTGAGCAGTTGCATTTTACAGAGGATTCGCCATCTTTATCATCGTTAGTTGTTTTGTGGTATTTTGTGTGTTTTTGTTCTGTGCACAGATAGATAGGATTATCAAAATGTTATATACAATAGAGTAATGCGAATTTTTTAATCAGTTCATCTTCATCTTTCTTTCCACGTTTCCGTATCTGCTTCCTGTGTGAATTAGAGGGTCTTGTGGAGTTTCTTCCATTACATCCATTTGTCATTTCACACACCTTTAAATTTTTCTTCACTGCATCCTGTCATCTCAACTTGGGCTTCACTCTCGCTCGTTTCCCCTTTCCTCTATTATTGTTTCCACCAAAATTACTTTATTTCAAGCATACTGTGCTCCTATGTACACTTCTAGTCTTTGGTGCAAATTAAAAAAATATAGCCTCAAAAGTATTACCGTCGCATACAATAATAGCCCCAGAAATTTACTCACCTTATCCTCCAGATGCAGTGCAAGCTTTATGTTTGCCACCAGCTACATTAAATCTTTCAATGAACACATTCGTTCATCCATATTTAGTCTTTTATGTCGTCTTCATCAGTCGGATAATTTTCTTTTTATTAATTACCTACATACTGATATTCATTATATGAGCTGTATGTACACATACTGGAAGTCGCTATTATACACATGACATTTGTATTGTATTTTTAAAATCAATTTTTTAATACTTATTTTTACAACTTATTTAATAATTTTTCTGATATCTTTATTAATACTGTTTTTAACTTTACACTTATATCTTTACGTCGATCACATCATTGCTTTGATTGTATTATATTATGTATTGTATTTTTCATTTTTAAATTGTATTTTATGCAAATATATAGCCGACGTCTAGTCTGAAATAAAAACTTTATTATTATTATTGTTATTTCAAGCATTTCTAGAGCGCCGTATCTCCGGGCCAGCACGTTCTTAGGCCCTCTATATCTTTATCACAATGACGGCTGTTATGCTGTTCCATTCTTCCCTTCTCTTCACATGATCCATGATTAGCATAACCTTCTTCTCGTCACCAGCTTATTGTTTGATATAAAATACATAAATAAAATTATACGCTTTGGCATCTTCAAAATAAGCAATTTTCGTAGCGACATGGACCAAAACATCATAACACTTGTAATAATTGAATCGATCACCTTCCTATCCTTTGAAAGGTGTACGAACGTATGGACACCGATAACATCCAGGTCATTATTAAGCAAATCTTAGAACCGTATGTGTTCCTATGTCATAGAAAAAGTCAAAGAATTGCCTTCTGGACAATTGCAGCTTCATATACAGACCGTAGCAGTTATAAAGAACCAGCGTTTCTTCATGATATTTAGACGATACGGTTGTACAACATAATCTACATGATGAACGATGTCACGATTTAACCAGACAGGTACATCGCTTTAGATTGCTTGTATTGGCGGTCGACTTAGAGAAAGCTCAACTTGAACAGTTTTATCATAACATAATTAAATAATAACGACTTCATTTAAAACCTAATTTAAGCACAAATCAGATGGTGTGATTATGCAGGTTAATTTTGAAATATGTTGCGTTTGAAACTGTGGCTTATGGGAATAAGAAGATGGTCTTGCGATAAAGTAGGCTAGCGTATTTCAAAGGAACATTTGACATCATATGTGCTTCGAAATAATAATGTTTAAAATACTCTCCGTATGACATGGTTTTAGATGGATGTGAAACTGGTGTCCGAACATTTAACATAGAATCGGTGTCCTTTTGTATTATAAGTTGCGTCAATAGAAGTGTCATTGTAAGTAATGACAATACTATGTCAACTATCTAGATATGCACATTCATTAAATCATTTTCCCTCCTTCTACTTCTACCATACACTGGCCACGCTCAACAGGTTGAACATTGATGTCTGGGGTAGAAGAAGAGACAACAAAACAAAAGAAAAATTAGGGTGAAAATATAGACAGTGAGAGATAAAAACAAGAGATTGCTTAAGAGCCTAGATCAATATAGGGTGGCAAGTTGAACCTTAAAGGCATCAACTGTGCCCACAGCTACGGCGTGTGCTCGGAGACTGTTCCACTCCTTGATGGTTCTGGGGAAGAAGGACTGTTGTCGGTAGCTGGTGTTGCAGTGCGGTGTCTGGAAGGAGTGGGCTGCTATGTGACGTCAGAGGCGTAGGTTGGGCAGGAGTGGCTGCTGTGTGACGTCAGAGGCGTAGGTTGGGCAGGAGTGGCTGCTGTGTGACGTCAGAGGTGTAGGTTGGGCAGGAGTGGCTGCTGTTGAACGTCGAGTTAGGTGGGCAGGATGGCTGCTTGTGACGTCAAGTGGGTTGGCTGGGAGACTGTTCACTCCTTGATGGTTGGGCGGGGAAGAGGCTGCTTGTGACGTAGGCTGTTGGTGCAAGTGGCGCTGTGTGACGTGAGGCGAGGTTAGGAGGTGGCTGCTGTGTGACGTCAGAGGCGTAGGTTGGGCAGGAGTGGCTGCTGTGTGACGTCAGAGGTGTAGGTTGGGCAGGAGTGGACTGCTGTGTGACGTCAGAGGCGTAGGTTGGGCAGGAGTGGCTGCTGTGTGTGTCAGAGGCGTAGGTTGGGCAGGAGTGGGCTGCTGTGTGACGTCAGAGGTGTAGGTTGGGCAGGAGTGGGCTGCTGTGTGACGTCAGAGGCGTAGGTTGGGCAGGAGTGGGCTGCTGTGTGACGTCAGAGGTGTAGGTTGGGCAGGAGTGGGCTGCTGTGTGACGTCAGAGGTGTAGGTTGGGCAGGAGTGGCTGCTGTGTGACGTCAGAGGCGTAGGTTGGGCAGGAGTGGGCTGCTTGTGACGTCAGAGGCGTAGGTCGGGCAGGAGACGGTCGGACTTGTTGACGGCGACTTGGTTGTTGACTATTTTTGTAAAGCAGAGTGATGCGACTAATTCTTCTTCTATCGTGAAGTGATGTCCACTGTAGATATTGAAGTATTTCAGTGACACTGGATCTGCGTTGGTATCGGTGTTTGACAAATCGAGTCCCTCGACGTTGAATCGTCTCCAGTCTGTTGATGTCCACCATTTCATAGAGGTCCCAATTCAGAGGAGGCGTGTTCTACAGTGGGTCGGACAAGTGCCATGTACGCAAGTTCTTTTGTTGACGATGATGCCATGTTGAGGTTTCGACGTACAACATTTTAAGTTACTGCTGCCAGTCCAATGATTTCACATGCTGTAATGATTGATTATGAAGCCGGTAGTCGAACTGGATGGTTGTTTTCGTTCGAGAGATGGAGAGAACCTGGCATTTGTCTGGATGGAGGCGAAGTTCCATTTGTTTTCCCACTGTGCCAACCTGTCTAATCTCTTTGCAGACTGGCACGGTCGGTGTTAGTTGCAACGATAAGGTATACGATGGTGTCATCAGCGAATAGCAGTACTGTTTCATCAAGACCATACGCAATGTCATTGATATTATATATATATATATGTATGTATGTATGTATGTATGTATGTATGTATGTATGTATGTATGTATGTATGTATGTATGTATGTATGTATGTATGTATGTATGTATGTATGTATGTATGTATGTATGTATGTATGTATGTATGTATGTATGTATGTATGTATGTATGTATGTATGTATGTATGTATGTATGTATGTATGTATGTATGTATGTATGTATGTATGTATGTATGTATGTATGTATGTATGTATGTATGTATGTATGTATAGTATACGAACAGACTGGGACCAATAATTGAGCCTACTCATTATAATAAACCCTTTACCAAAATCACCCGTTCACTTATAGAGTATAAGGTATGGATCACAGGTCACTGTATAAACTTTGTAAACCTGCCATGGCCTATACCTCGCTGTAATATTGATCCGAACTAAAACCAAGCACGCTTGTATACGGTGGACGGTCTACGCGCAACACGAAACAGCCATGACATTGCGAACAGTCATCGAATGTTGGTCTTTTAATATTTGGCGAGTCTCTCTACGTTTGGCGGCTGAGATACGAAGTGTCTACGAAGAAAACATTTATATACTCAGTCACTTACTCACTGACTCACTCATGCGCGCCAACCTACACGCACGCACGCATGCACCACTCAGCAAATTCCCGCCGACCAACCTGGACACATATTTGTTGCGGACATTTGTCTCGTGTGAACACCTGTCTATCTTTATTTGGTGACACGTGTCCATCACGGACACCAGGACATTACTGAAATACATCTGCTATTGGCATCTGTTTTTCACTTGCTGTCATTGTCCAATCCATACGTGTTTCTAAGTTTGGACGGCTTACAATTACTTCTTTGCATGTCCTTATTAGATTACCTTATATTACTTACACACGCACGCAACTGAAGCCCATGGTTCGTGTATTGCATATGTTTGTGTGGCTGTAGCGTGTATGTTTGCTACAAGAGCTATAACATATGTTACAAAATTGTCGAGTAACATGCAAGGCAAAATTGCTACATATAAGTACGCAAAATTAAAAACACACAACCATCTGTCAAAGTTATGCAGTACAAAACAGTATTTAACCGACAAACACAATGATCATGTAAGCTTGCTTACTCTAAACATAAGTTCACATACGTGTTTTTTTTTAAATTTAATTTGAATGGTGATTTGTTTCAGTTAAATATCTGTCATATAATACGACTCATCAATGGCGACTACCAGTCTTAGAGGAATCTCGTAATCCTACTTGTTATTATTTACAATACGGTATGCCATGTTTATCTAAGGTTATATATTTGTATTATTGCTTATTTTAGACACTTGTGTATTAAATGTATTTTTGTTTAATGTATGTATTAGTTGAAATGTCTGGTTCAAATAGAACAACTTCTTCTTGCTTAAATAGAGAAACTGTTTTGGTCAACTACTGCACTAGAACCGGGACAAACTTATTTGTTAATTAGCGCTATTTGATTCCATAAATATTGTACAGTTATGTTTTTCTTTAACACAAGTCAGAGCTATGAATACGTATCCATGTTGCGACAGTTTTGCCTGTCGTCAGACGCGTTCTATAGGACTTTGTTGCAAGTGATCGGTGCCAACTGCGTTGTCTTCGTGCTGGTCATGCGACAACTGCACAGCGCTGCTCGCAGGAAACTGACGCAGTCACAGCACACGCACACCGCCATTCACCTACAGCGAGCGGCCAGTGTCATGATCCTGCTCGGACTCACATGGGCCTTCGCATTCTTCGCCATTGGAGGTGCAAACATCGCCTTCCAGTACCTGTTCGCCGTCTTCAACTCGCTACAAGGCCTCTTCATCTTCATCTTCTACTGCGCCTCACGGAAAGACGTGCAGCAAGCGTGGAAGGAGATGTTGACGCGCAGCAAGAAGGCGACGCACGTCTCTTCTTAAAGAGGAGGTCAGAGTGTAGTAAACCAGCAAAGTCAATGTGATCTCAATCACACCAAATAAATGTCAGACCCAAACAAGTGCCTTTAAAAGTCGTCATAATTTGAACATGTAGGCTGAATCATCAATAGATTCAGATTATTTTAAAACGTTAAACAACCGTCGTGAAGAAGACAATTAATTCGAAGTAAAAGCTGATAATGCGCTAAAATATATATGGTGTGAGAGTTTGCTTAGGTAACACATCGATCAGTTATGTGTGTAATCATTCGTGTTTCCTTTGCATTAACCCTGTTTTATGACTTCGATATTCTTAGCAGTATAATATTTATTTGATTGAAGTAGTTTTCCAATAAAATGCTTAAACGTTTACCCCTAGCCCAATTATTTTACTGCAATATGATCTTTGACGAACGTCAATTTTTGACACTCGGCAGATGTTATCTTTCACGTCAATTACTTTACAATGTCTCTTCAGATGCAAATATACAACGTGTTGACATGTTGACGAAACTGCTATCTGCTTATCTTGACATGCATTAAGCAAGATGACGGTCAGCCAGATCATTTACGCCGATAACTACAAGTGACTCTTTCAAATGTTAAAGTTTAGAAAAGCTGATAATAAGTTGTCCAAGGTGTGAATCAATCGACGTGACCCAAAGCGAAATATCTGGACAAGTAACTCATTTTCACTAGCGGAGTAAATGGAGTAAATTACAATGGACAGCCCAAAAGTAATTACCAGTGGTCATTCAGTGGACTACATCAGAAGGTGGTATACAATGTGGCACCTTTTCGCCACATAGGAACAAAGATGAACTGAGTGCTTTGTACAAGATGTCCAGTTCTCGATATTCTTTTGACGTTCAGAACTGACATGTGTCATATAAGTTTGCAGTATCTGCGGGCTGTCCATACTAGCTTTAACTATTATAAACACCACAAACACACTAACGCCTGATTCTTATAGTTACACTCAGTTACTTGTGCATAATGTTTGTACATCGCCCGAGAGCAATTTACATAACTGGCTTAGTCTCTCAAAACAGACAATCATAATATGTTGTTTACTGCAGCATTAATAGAGAATGACTTAGATGTTTTATTAAGATGTACAAGAACACCGACTAATATTCTGTCTCGAATAGTGGGAAACATCTAATACGGCTAATGCAAACGAAAATCTCGCAAATAAATGGAGCAATATTTAAAAATAGTTA